>JAABNX020000021.1:1647556-1667365 GCA_015163995.2 Mormyrus lacerda
AAGTGAAATCCAGGTCCTTTTAATTGAAATGGTAATTTACAAATCCTGTCCTAGCTCAGAGTGTCCTCCCTGACATGAATTACCTGGTCACCCTACTTTAAAGGCCCTGAAATTTAGGCTTGTAAATTGTAACCACAAATGCGATAGGTCGTGTTGGTAATACAATGTTGTGCTCTATACCTAAAACTCTTTCCACGGTGTGAAAGACATTCAAAGAACACAAAGAAATCCCATACAGTATATGTATTGATAGCTATACTTCAACAATGGAATACATCTCAGCTGTTGGCTAATTTGCTAACTCATTTTCAGTCATGGAAATTCCTCCTGAAGCAGGGAGTGTCTGCATATCAAATGTCCTGCCGTTTTCTGCTTCATTACTCACTCTTGCTTATTTTGTTTCCATGGCTATTCTCTACCACAGCCAAACTGTTTGAACTAATCTGAGACGGACTCTAATTGGCATGCATCACCTGACATATCATAGTCTCCTTTCAGTCTCAGAAGCTTAAACATACTATTGTTTTTTATGTTTTGTTTGCAGGGAGTGATATTAAATAAATAAATTGTGTTTAATATAATTACTAGTTAAAGTGTAATTTATAATTCAACGTCTATTTCTAAAACAGTTGTGATAGTAAAAGACACACCGTAATGCTTTGAAAAATGAAAGAATCCTCGATTTTGACTGCTTAAATACTCCTAGCCATTACTGGCAAAAATCACCTTCCCAACTTTTCTTCATGCCCATAATGAAATTTTCACTCATCTTACATCCCCACAATGCGCCTGACAGGACATCCTCTGAAAACATTTCGGGTGACCGCGTCTGGCTGAGACCCAGCAAGAATTGTTGCTGAGCGATCTCCCATGCACTAGACTGGCATGAACAATCTGCCGTGTGCAAGAACTACTGCTTCCAGATTTTTGACCACAGTGCCATCATCTGGATGAATGAAAGTCTGCAACTTCAGCCTCATGCACTTAGAACTTAGGAGGTGCTTCTCAGGACCCGACGGGCTCGCTACCAGGGTGCCACACTGTCTTTTCCCAGACTGGTCCAGAAAGCCAGACCCATAACAAAAAAATCTCCTTTCAAATATTACACTCTATAGTTAATCTAAGAGGCTCAGAGTCTAAAGAGTAGGAGACAGCTTTGATATCTTCATTTTTCTTTTATCTTATCTTTTAATCGTTTATAATCAGCTAGTCTTAAGATAACTATTTCAGAAATGGCAGCATGTTGTGGAGATGGAAATGTAGCTCCATAGTTTAACGCTACTCGACAGCCTTACAAAGCAGGACACATCGCTCCTGGATCTTGGATGTGTTCCAGGTCCTGCTGGGCCACAGAGCAATTAGGTAATATACGGCTTTACCTACTTTCTTCCATCAGTGCCCTGAAGTTTTAAACCACCTGTTCAATAATGATATGTCAACCGAAAACGCTGTGTGCTGTTTGTTAAATAAGGTGCCTATTGTTCTGCCTGATAAGAAGATTGGCTCATATTTAGGCAGAAATCCAGATAATTCTGCAATTTTTTTCCTCACAGCTTTGTACTGTGATCCAGTACAAAGGGAGCTCGGGGTTAAGGGCCTTGCTCAAATGCCCACAGCCATGCTGAGACTGGTTCTGAACCAGCAGTCTTGTGATTACAGGCATAGCCCACCTAGCCACACACTGCCATTGAAAACCCACATGAACAGCATGTGAACTCCACACAGAAAGGATCAGGGGCTGAACCCGGGACCTTCTTACTGCAAGGCAGCAGCGCTAACCACTGCATCACCATGCCACTTACCAAGCTACCTAAACTGCAGAAAGTAACTGCTTTGATCTTTTGGACAAAATGTAAACTTTTGGCTTCTTTTTCCTCCTCCTCATTATTATTTCATCCATTTTCTGAAGCCTTTTATCCTATTCAGGGTCACAGGGATCTGGAGCTTATCCCAGAGGATAAGGGCCAAAACAGGGAACAACCCAGAATGGCACACGAACCAATCACAGGACACACTCACACTCCATTCACCCACACGTAGGGGCAATTTGTTAACTCTGATTAGCCTCAGCATGTTTCTTGCACTGTGGGGGGGAAACCAGAGTACCTGGAGGAAACCCCATGATGACAGGGAGAACATGCAAACTCCGCACACATGGAGTCCTGGCAGAGACCCAGGGACCAAAGGCAACAGTGCTAACCACTGCACCACCATGGCACCCAAATAATAATAATAATAATAATAATAATAATAACAATTACAATAATAATGATATTATTATTATTGTTAATAATAATAATAATAATAATAATACAAATACTGATTCACAGATTATCTGCTGCAGTCCTGGTTGTCCCTGCTATTAACTAACACTTGTAGGTCCCATTATTGTTTAAAACCATGTAAGGTAAATATTGATTTTATAGAAAATATTATGTATGCATGAGCATCTGAAATCTTAAATTATTTGAAAGTATTTCTTGCAATTATCTGTAAGAATTTGCTGATCTGAGCGATTTGCCAATTTTGAGTTGCAGAGAAGGAAACTCTGACTGTTCATTGTGCATGCACCACACAGCCATTTTAAAGAACGTGGGCGAGCTCCTCAGAAACGTAGGTGAAGAGAGAGATAGAGCTATTTCCCAGTCACCACTTAGTGGTGAGTGAGAATCAGTGCAGGCTGGCCAGGACAACCCAGGTGGAGAGTTAGGATTTGCTAGGTCTGGATGCAGTTTCTGTGTGAGATGACTTGACCTCATACCTCTAGAAAAACTGCTGCTATGTGACAAAGGATGTCACGAACATTGAGTTAAAATGGCCCATGTTCATGGACCACCGGAATTATTGCAATGAGTGCAAAGACCTGTGACCAGAAGCCAGTCTGTGCCTGTCATTGTGGGAAACCCAGGTGAGGGAAACTGTCAAGCTTAAGAAGAAGAATTTCATGGAATTGCTTATACAGTGGTTACTAGCAACAACTGAATGGTACTCACTGCACAGAAAGGCTACAGCAAAGGCAAAAGTCTGAAGTTTGGATGGGTCATGGAAAGAGACTGACAGTTGCCCCCAAAGATGTTTTGAAAAATAATTCAACACCTCAAAAGCTGGGTGATGCTTACCAGCAGCAGAAAGAACATTTTGAGGAGCTCCTTTTTTCTGGTGAATGCAGGCAGTGTTATTTAATCAAAATGACTAAAATGTTGACTTACAGATTGGTTGTGACTGCAGTTTTTTTTCAGAAACTGAAAAGAACCATGGTGATGAAACAAGAGTTAAGTCATCAGATGAGGATCAGGGTTTTATTGGCTGATTAATGTCCCTGTCCTCATCTATAGTCATGATCTGTGGGTAATGACTAAAATAACAAGGCTACACATATATGTGGTAAGAGGGTCCACAGGGTTACTAAGCTCACTCTCCATAACAGAATGAGTTCCAGAGGGACCTTGAAATTGAGCTGCTGCTCATTTGGATCAAGATCAGACAGCTGAGATGGTTCAGGAGGGCCCCGGGGAAGACCCAGGTCATGCTGGAGGGATTGTATCTCTCAGCTGCCTTGGGACCGTCTGGGCCTCCCCACAGTGAGCTACAGTCTGTTGCCATGGAAAAAAGACCTGATCTGCCCTGTGTTATTAGTTTCAAGTTAAACTGTTTGAGGTTAAACGTGGATTTAGGTTTAAATTCATAACTGGATACATGACTGTAATAGGTTAACATAACCCCATGAAGCTACAAGTCCGTTCAACGCGATCAGGCGCTCCGCGATCCCGCTGGCGCCGTGCGCGGTCGCGCCCCGAGTGGCGATGCTCGCTCAGGAGCCCGCAGCTCACTTCAGCCTAGACTCGAAGAAGATGGCGATGTGTGCGATGCTGCTGCGCTCTTCGTCGCTGAACTTCACCTCGGCGCTGCCTTTGCTTTCCCGGACTGCCAGGACTGCTCGGCCCTTGGGGAAGGCGTGCTTCCCGAGGGCGCTATGCACGAATCCCAGACCCTCCGCAGGTGAGACTTTACGCGCTCCGGGCTTTTATGTCGCGCGTGCTACTGACTTTAGGGAGTGCGCCGTGCTGCTTCGCTTAATTCGCACTTTTTACTAAGTAAACCGGGAAAGTTCCGAAACAACTCATGTAATGCACTGGTATAACTTCATACATTCAAATGAGAAGACTGATACATTAATGACACCGTAGGTAAAAGATTTAACTTAGTTGCTTTTAAATGCTGAAATGCACCTGCTTGCTTGAATTGCGTATATTTTGTAATTTATGCTAACTACTGGGTTAAAGGCGGAAATGGTGGAAACAAAACGATAAACAGCTTAGTTGTGGTTTTGAGGTTACCGTAAAAGTTGCACGAACACGCCATTATGCTCTGCTAATACGATCGGGGTCGTGATAATCGCGGAGCGTCATATCGTAAAGACGACTTACATTAAAGGTTGCCTGATCCTTTTTAACTCACTGATGCTAGTTAGTCGTCTAGATGTCACCTGTTATGACATGGCGATTGTTTCTTGGTTAGTTTTAGGCACGTGAAATTTTCAAATTTGCTGTTTCTAAAATAAATTCTGATGGTGATGATAGCAGCAGAGAAAATGGATCGTAGTGGCATCGACACTGTTTAATGCCATGTGAATACATTGGTTCGCTAATACCTTTGCAAGCCTAAAAGTGATAAAGTTGGACTTCTAGGGCAAATAAAAACATACATGAAAATGTTTTTGATTATAAAAATTGTTGACTTTCTGTAATAAAAGTATGGAAATTTTTATTGAATTTTAATGAAGTGCTAATGTTCCCATGGACTTAGCTATGTATTAGTATTTACTGGAAAGATACAAGTACCCATAATTGCAGGCCATTTCACATTTTATAATCATTGAATATGACTTTACAAAATTAATTTTGTTCTGATTTTAAGTTTAACTATAAGAATTAATTTCTACGCTTTAGAAAGTACCACGTTATGCCTGTGATGATATTACTTGACATTGCACCTCAGGATCTGTGTTACACAAGACTCAGTCCTTTGTTGCTCATTAATGTACATTGCTATACTTTGCCCTTTGTTCCATTAGATATGTTGTACTCTACCGAAAACTCAGATCTTACTGTGCAGAGACACTACTGTAATGACCGTAGTGCTTATAGTGGATCCATTTTGCCTGAAATTAAGTCATTTGCAATTTTTGAATTATACTTGTTAGCTCATACAGGTGTAAATATTCAGTTGGTTATTCCGCTAGGGATTGAAATTTCTCATCCTGTGTCCCATGGTCAGTATTCTAGGATGTCTTTTATATGTGAATTTGGATTGTATGTATCAGGTCACAATGCTTTTTTGCAGTACTCAGATTCACAGAGAAACACGAGTGGGTACGAGTAGAGGGTGGCGTCGGAACTGTCGGCATCAGTAATTTTGCACAGGTAGGTGCCTTGGCGTCTTTGAGTGTGTAAGCTGGTTACATACCCATCTCACCCTCTTAGTCTCTCTCAGAGTTTATTTTGCTCACTGGCTGCGCTTGTGTGTGGATGGTGTAGTAGGTCATTGGACCACAAAGAATATGTGCACGTGGACAGATCAGAAAGACTGAGAGAGTTTTTCACCATTTTCTAGATTTTGGAGAGTGAGGGATCCATTAAGACATTCTAACAAATGCTATCTGACACACTATATCTCAAAGTGCTTATGTATACAGCCTCTTTTTTGACCGCAGAGTAAACAAATAAGTCAAGGAAACCTGGGGCCTGTGTCATGAAGCAGGATTTCTTGCTTAAGGTAGTCTGGGGTAAATTTAAATGAATAAAGATGATGTCCGTTTAAACTGGGATACCTTAAACCTGACAAATTATCCGGCTAAGCCAGAAATCTATCCTTGCGGTACTGGCCCCTGCTCAGTTTGGTTGCACTGAAACTAAAAATAAGCCGGTTTGAATTGCAACGATACTTACTAGTGATTGCATTTAAAAATTGTCCCCTCCATCTCTGTTTCAGGAAGCTCTAGGAGATGTGGTGTACTGTAGCCTTCCAGAAGTTGGTGCAAAACTGGAACAAATGGGTAAACCCACTCTACTCATTTTATTGCTTTGTCATCTTATTTTTTGGGTAAAAATCTTCCTCTTGGTGTAAAAGGCATTGTGTATTCACTGGCATTTTTATTTTCTTGCGTCGTAGAGGAGTTTGGTGCTCTGGAGAGTGTAAAGGCTGCCAGTGAGCTGTACGCCCCTATTACCGGGGAGGTGACTGAAGTAAACCAAGAGCTGGGGGACAACCCTTCGCTTGTCAACAAATCCTGCTATAAGGATGGTGAGCATATCGCAGGGGGGGGGGCACTCTCCTAGCATTTTCCTGATATTAATCCCTGTATGTCTCTACTAGGTTGGCTGATTAAAATGACCATTAGTAACCCAGCAGAGGTGGACGCATTGATGGATGAGAAAACCTACGAGAAATTCGTCAAGTCTATTGAGGCGGAGTAGCACTCCCGGAAGCTGAACTTCCTCTTAAGTTAATCCACGGGACTCTGTCACATTAACCCCACCAAGGCTGCCGGCCCAGTGAAGCTGCATCACCACCTCTTTCCGTTAAGGAGCAACACCAGCGAAACATTTTCTGAGAAACCCCCCCCCCGCTCTTGATTTAATGCTTATATCTAAATTACAATTTCGCAGCTTTGACTAGGAGAGAATTCATTGTAAGGCTGGTTCAGTGACAGGTGTTCCACTCACCGCTGGAAATCTTACAGCCGGATCGTCTGCAGGGACTTTTTCAAATTTGCTATTAAAATCTATATGTTTGGAGGAAATGTCAGGGTGTGTTTCAGAGCCTTTCTTTACACGCTGTCAGAAAAAAGTACCAATTTCTACCTTTGCTTGTCATTGGGGCTGCACCCTCAAGGGGTAAACATTTTGTACAATTGGGGATATATTCATCTTGTTTGTACCTTGGGAATGTTCCTAAGAGTCAATTTCTGTACATTAATTGTACCTTTTAGTCTAGTTTATCTACAACAAGGGTACAGTTGGCAGACCCTTGAGGGTCCAGTCCCAGTGACAAGCAAAGGTACAAATTCATACTTTTTTTTTTCCCCTGACAGTGCATAGTCACAATTTTGGAAGATGAGTGTAGCCTTTTTTTAGATAGTGGCAGCTTAAAAATCCAGTATAGGCTCTGCTATTGTACGCTCGAGCAAGGTGCTTAATTGAATTGCTCTAGTACAATGTCTAGGTTAATATATTAGGAAAAGTTGTAAATCAAGAAAGCATCACCTAAGGAATTAAATGGTAATTAAATACCGGACTTTGATGCCTGGCTTAGACAGGGTGAAGCCTGTATGTACCAGAGAAAATGAATCATTGCCTCTGGTTCTTTGGGCTCCGCTGTTAAAGACAGGAGTGTCTTGTAAAGTGAAGCCAATCAGTCCGTAAAGTCAGCACAATGACCCCTCCGCTCGAAAAACTCCGAACGGCCTCGGCCAACTGGCAGATGTCAGGCTGTGGTTTCTGAGTCACCACCCCAGTTTGTAGCACGTTAAGGTTTTCGGCCAATAACTTGTCTGCCCTGTATCATATCGGCGATGTGTGTCTAGTGAGGAGAGTCACAATAAGCAACAGTTTATGACGATCCACTGGGAGGGGCCTAAGACAAAAATAACAAGTATAGCAATGACAAAATGCTTCACACCACTTTGTAAGCAAACATCAACAGTGGTGTCTTAATGGTTAGGGAAGCACACATGTAATTGAAAGATTGCTGGTTCAAATCCCTGACCAGCAAGACACCACTGAGGTACCCTGAGCAAGGTACTGCTCCCCCGGCGCTGAATTAGCTGCCTCCCGCTATGTCACATATGTGTTAAATGCAGAGGACACATTGTTCGTTGTTCTATGGTGTGTCAAAAATGACCACTGATCACCAAATTTAAAAATTTAACTCAGAACACTGTTCATGTCTCAAGTGCTATTGTGCAGTTTCTCTGTCTCCAATGATCTTACAGTATAACCACTTAGCCTGTACAGGGCTGGGGGGGGAGGTGCTGGAATTTACCCCAGGTAACACAAGGAATGCAGCACAGGCGGAGCCTCTATGGGATGCCAGTACGTTGCATCAGCAATAATACCAGGAGCTCATTCATGCTGTAAGGAAAGGCACAAAATACAAAGGAAAATGTAGGAGTGTCAACCAGTCCTGAACTCGACAACTTAAATGCCTGGTACTTCAGGTGAAGTCATAACCATTGTACCTCATCACATACAAAAAGAAACAAACCTCCTTTGGTAACTGTTTGAACATAGTACACACGACCTAACCTAGAGGAGGCTCCGTGAGCCTGGCGTCTCACCTGCCAGGCCATGTTTCTGATCGACGTGGAATATCAGGAATAAGGAAATAGGTGGAGTAGGTCTGGGATGTTATTATGTGCAACTTAAGAAAAACGTTTGTGTCTTTAGATACTGGTTTTTAAGCTGTTTATGGATTATTAGCCTGAATGGGAATACTCTGAAAATATGCTCCTAAACTAATGTTGGCAAATTATAATATTGCCTGTTAATAGATTAACATTTCCAAGTATACTTTTATAGTTTGTGGCAAAACAATAGTATGAATATGTACTCCTCTACTTACGAATGAGATACGTTCCAAATGGCCGTTCGTAATTTGAAACGTTTATTAGTCGTTATTCAACATAATTTAAAGGGTATATGCAAGTACAAAGAACTAGGATGCTGGGAGTCCGCACGCTATGCTACTGTGCAGCAGGAGTAGTGGCCAGAAGTCCTACTAGGCGGAATTGGCGAGCAGAAAAAAAAAATGATCTTGCGGACAGGAAACGGGAGCCCAAGGAACCCAATTTGGACCTACAGTCCTCTTCGTTCGTATGGCTGAAAGTTTGTAAGCTGATAATTCGTATGTAGAGGAGCATCTGTATTTGTACAATTATCTTTGTTGTTATATACATTTAAAAGATGACCTGTGAACCTAAGAGAGGTTTGGCCTTACAATATTAATGCCAAAGCAGGCAGGCAAAAAGACAGACAACTTAAATCGGGCCACTTGTGACATTTGTTGTCTTTCCTCAGATATGGCTTGTACATCGCAAACCTTTGCCCACTGTGCATGATAAGAGTTTTTGTTAGCAAGGCTAATCAATGATTAATGACTAGGTAGTGGTCTTACCAATTTCTATGTGTGCAATAAGGCCGAGGCAGGACACTATCAGCCCCAGACACATCCACACAGGGTCAGAGGACACAAGATGCATGACAAATTTCCATTAGTCCAGTCCACCAAACATCACACCATATTGCAATACCTGTAGCACTGTGTGTGTGTCCTCCATGTTACTGGTACAGAAATGAGGGTTTTAGGGATCATTAAAAAGAAGGAAGCATGACTACTGTCTTTGTGTGGAGATCACTTTCAATAATTCAAGTAATTGGTAATTAATTAAATATGCTGTTGTAATAAAACCATGTGGGGATAAAGAAAGAGGGACAACAAACATCCCCAGGGCAATATGATTAATCTGCAGGCCGAGGGATTTGAACCCACAACCGTTAAGTTCTTCTGGCCTGTGAGTAAGAGTTATATGACTCTAGTGTTCTTTAAGGCGTACCCTGTCTCCCTCATCTAATATCATGTTACTAACATGTTATCAATCGTCATTTTTTATTGATGAATTAAGAACAGGAATATTTAATCCCATTTATTTGCTTAAATTGCCACCTTAAATTTCCCTCAGGGATCAATAAAATTCATCTAATCTATGCCATTTGTGTTTTTGTGTTTTCTAGGTTTTTTTTCTTTAGTCTACCTAAAGTGTTTCTCATTCAGTTCATGCCCAGCTTCAGGAAACATAGACAAGCATCCCAATAAGAAGGCAAAACAGGTCAGGAAAGAGGTAGAGTGTCATGTGACAAGGGTGTCAAGTCATTTCAAGTCAGATTGTAGGAGGAAATAGACAGGCTTCATTTGATTGGTTAGACTTGTGCCAAAATAGTGTGAGGGCAGATCTAGCTATGGTGCATGTAGAGCAATAAGGAACAGCTGCATGGTACAGCTCCTCTTCATTTTGGTGCATTTTGCTGAAAATGGTTCATGGTGTGCCTAAAAAAGTCATAATGCACAAAACTCTAAATCTGAAACATTTATCATCTGATCTTGTTTTAGGATCAAATCCAGGGTTCACTTGATCCACAATGAAATATAATGCACACCAAGCTATACTTCCAAAAATAAGAAGAATCCTTGTGAAATGTTCAATTAACATTCATGGCTTCGACCTTTACCCTGTCCTGCTTAAATGCTGGACATCAATGATTAATGAATCCCTGACGTCAGGATCTTCTTCCAAGATCAAAGTAGGATAAAGAACATACTAAAAATTCACAAGATTATTATTATTAATTAATAATAATTATTATTATTTAAAGAACATACAAAAAATTCAAAGATTATTTACGCAGATATACGACTCCAGATGCCAATTTAACTTTTAACCTTCGTCAAACCCTTATTCCTATATCGTGTAATTCACAGTATATAAATTTAAATCTGTAAAACAAGAATTAGCAAAGAGCCTGTCTGCTTACAGGTGTTATTGAAAGTGAATTATATGCTGTTATATAGGTAAATATCTATAATTATATATTACAATTATAGAGTGTCTCGCTAAAAAGGCTGAAATACAGCTGTCATCGTACACTGCAACGGCACCTAGTGGAATGAAATTCTCAGTGAGCTTTTTTGAGAGTTGATGAGGAAATGTGCATCGACACTCTGCATGGAGACACGCAAGTCTCCTGCACATATTAGCTGCCGAAGCCACAGGGAACACTTTAGATTTACGTAGACTTTATAAGAAGATTTAAATGATCATCAGATTTTTAACAATACGATAACAAAATTAGGTCACAGGGGTGGCAAGTGGCATTTGCAACCCTGACGTTGGAGTTTTGCTGGTAGCAGTTCAGGAATCGGTATAATTACAAATGATGAACATCACTCAGTGCAAACGACTTAATGATTCAATCAGATTGATAGATAGACAGACAGATAGATAGATATTAATACGAAACGTATTAAATTAACTTTAATATGTGGATGAATTAATTATTCTAAATAAAGATACAGGACCGTTGTATTTGCAGAATATACATCGTTAGCGCAAAATCCAAAAAGAATAATAAACCCAACGTGACAGATAAAACGCTCACTTCTCAGCCACCATGGCTGCGCATAGGATAAGTAGAGTGTTTCCGGGTCGTCGGGGGAAGGCCCCTTGTCATTGGCTGGTTCCTTTGATAACCCACAATTCTCTGCGAATTTCTTTCTTTTTCCGCCCGGCCATATTTCTTGAGGACGGTGAGTGTAAAATGACTAGCTATGTTTTGGCGAAAATCTTTTATAATCCTTAAAATCGAGTAACACTTTTGTATATTTTTCTGTCTCGATATTATTAGTAGTATGATACAAGTTGAATGTGTGCAGTATTGTGAAAATCTGGCATCAAACTCTGCGTTACGAGGGTTACAGTGTTGGAATGGCTTTCCCATCCATGATTACTAGTAGTGCACATTTTACTGACGCTAACGTTCTGTTGCCGGTATGAAACTGCATTGTTTAACGGCAGTTTCAAGATATTTATTATATTCTTGAGCACGGAGCTTTATCTTCGCATTACTGTTGTCCTTTTTGATGAATAAACCGGCAGTCGTCTTATTGAATGGCTGGCCTGTGAGTTTGGCAGTTCTACGGTACACGTTGCATTCATTTGGCATCTCAAAAATTTTCAGGCGAAATAAAAACGGATCTGCCATTGTTTAGGTGTCATAGCCAAGTGATGTAGTGGTTAATTAGCTTATGAACTGGTGGTGCTGATCTTACTTTCCTAGTCGCCCTGCCGTCTGGTAAACATTTTCGGAACTCTTCGTCCACCGGTTACTGATGATTTTTCAGTTGATTGTGTCTTGTATGCAGTTTCACATATTTGCTCTGTCTTTACACTGTTAACAGGGAAATAAGTAGCCATGGCTCCCAGCCGAAATGGCATGATCTTGAACCCCCATTTCCACAAAGATTGGCAGAGAAGGGTTCGCACATGGTTCAACCAGCCTGCCAGGAAAATCCGCAGGTAAGCCCCTCATGGCCCTGCATGTGTGCGAGCTGCATATCGCATTGTATCCATGAACGGTTTTCAGCCAGTAACTTGCTGTGCACGTCCCCAGGCGAAAGGCCCGCCAGGCGAAGGCTCGCCGTATTGCTCCTCGGCCTGTTGCTGGTCCCCTGCGGCCGGCTGTCAGGTGTCCCACCATCAGATATAACACCAAGGTCCGTGCTGGACGGGGGTTCACTCTGGAGGAGCTGAAGGTAAGAACAACCTGCAGCTTAGTCTTAAACTGGAGCGTACAGTTGCTCTTAGTTACTGTTGTCAAGGACATTTTGGCAGTCAGATGATGACACTTTCTCCGGAATCTCTGTACCATTTTGATGATAATGCTGAACCCTTTATTCTGATGACTGCAGTTTAATTGTCAGTTCCTACAAACACGTAAACGATTGTGAGGTTTAATGGAATGCTTGAAGCCTTTCCTGGTGGGTAGAAAAGCATGAAATGTTGGTGTGAAGCACCTGTGCGGCTCTGGTTCTCGGCTTCCACATCCCATTGCCTGATTGCAGGTCCTCTTGTGCTCCCCCAGGCCGCCGGCATTCACAAGAAAGTGGCGCGCACCATTGGCATCGCCGTGGACCCTCGTCGCCGCAACAAGTCTACAGAGTCGCTGCAGGTTAACGTCCAGAGGCTGAAGGAGTATCGCTCCAAACTCATTCTCTTCCCCAAGAAGGCCTCTGCTCCCAGGAAGGGAGACAGCTCTGTAAGCTTCTCCAGATGTTGCCCTCCACTGCTGTCACTTTTGAACATTTGAATATTTTCCTTTTCTAATTCAGCTTTTCATTTCTGAGCAAAGTTCCAAATTTCCCAATCCCCTTTAATTTGTTGACTTAAGGTTAATCCAGAATGGCAAGATTGCTAAAGTCCGTACAATTTTTACAGAAGTGTGTGTGCTTTTTCTTAGTACTTTCTAACCTTGTGTGTTCTCTCTAGCCCGAAGAGCTCAAGATGGCTACACAGCTCACCGGACCTGTCATGCCCATCAGGAGTGTACGTATCATAATTTGGAGCCGGTTCCTCTTTCCCGAACCTGCTGCTCAAACGTATCATACCCTTAAGTATGTTTGGTTAAGTGAGTGTAGGTGGCTGTAGGCCTTCGAATATGGTTTCTCTTGTGGATTAGCTGCTGACCGGTCATTTCCTCTGCAGGTGCACAAGAAGGAGAAGGCCCGGGTGATCTCAGAAGACGAGAAGAACTTCAAGGCATTTGCCAGCCTGCGCATGGCCCGTGCCAATGCGCGTCTTTTTGGCATCCGTGCCAAGAGGGCGAAGGAGGCCGCTGAGCAGGATGTGGACAAGAAGAAGTGAGATACTTAAGGTGGAACTTTTCAGAATAAAAAAATTATCTAAAGCTGTCTCTCATGTCCTTCTGTTCCACCTGTTTGCCTTCTTAGACCAGTGAATTGCAGGTGTTGGTTTATCATGATCAGAACTTCGTCTCAGTCCTAATGCGTGAAACGGTGCATGCTAATCTCATAGGGTTTTATGCATATGCACGTCCAGTGTGATTCATGGACTGGTTTTTATTTTCGGTGCTGGGTCCAATTGAGCTTGAACCCAGCTAGAGTTCTTTCCCCATGGGAAGGTGATGGCTGCTTAGTTTCCCTAAAAGTGAAAGAAATGTGTGTGTGTGTGTATATACACACAAATATGTATGTCTTCCATTCTGATTTTTTTTTTCCCCCCCTCGTTCATATTTGTTCGAGCAAAAAAAATGGCAAAATTTCAGCTTTGGCTGAGATTTATTCAATGAAGTGGTTGCATAATTTAGCCTGGAAATGCGCCTGTCTTTCTGCATATAAACAGACGAGTAGACCACTCATCATAGCAATTGAAATGCAGCTGCTCCCACAGCAGGAGGACCGTAAAGCATTTGGGGCTTTGCTCAGTGGGCAGCGGCAATGTGAGGACAGTGGGAGTCTTATGTAAACACCAACCTACACCTCTTCAGGACCTTCAGGTCTATTTTTGCTGTCTATGCTGTGAGAGATCAGATTATGAAAGAATGACAAGCTCATCTTGATGTTGAAGTGTCCTGTTTCTGAATCCATTCATTGGGTGGAGAGTTTTTTTTTTGGCTCCCTTTAATTAGATACTAATTGCATGATATTTACAATAAGATGTAGATGAGTGGGTTCAGAAACACCGGAGAACAACATTGAATGGTATTATTGAGTATGGTGTTCAGTGTGTGATTTATCCTGAAAGCAGCAGGCCAGTTTTGGGGACGCAATCTTTCCACTGTGTGTCTGCACTGCCTCCGGAATATTCTGAAGATAAGTGCAGGATTATTTTGGTGTTACTGGTATTGTGATTATTTTTTTAAAAAGCAAGAATATCATATTACTAATATTTCCCATCTTGGTATTCAGTACAGCAGTCTTTTGGAAGGGTGTCTATATATTAACAATTGCACAGGGGAAGTGGTGCAGAATCAAGGCACTGGGAGGGATTCAAGTGCTGAGCTGGTAACTGGTTATGATGGTCATGCTTATTTAATATTACACTTCAATTGCTCACTCCAGTCCTTAGTACTTTCTGTGCCTTTATTATATTCATGTTCCGGAATCTCCGTTACCTGCGAAGTGCAGACCTGTTTCTCATAATTAGACAGGCTAGAGAGAACAGCCATATGGTAGCTCGCCATCTTTACTTGGGTGTTCTGGGGTCCATGATAGAATGAATTCCCAAATAAGAACTTTCTGAGAAATTAACATCATCTCAAAGTCGTTTTCTGATCAGTAATTGAAAATCCATGGCACTAAATCAAAACCACATTATGGTTCATGCTCAAGGTGGGTTTCAGCCTTATACATCTGCTGATTTATCACAATCGAAATTAACTTAAAGTGGAACATTTCAGGACGGACTTATATTGTTTTAGTAATGTCACAATATGACTTACCAGAGAACCCCAAAGGACACACACAGACTTTGGGAAGGTGGACCCAGTGAGCATTTTACCCAGGTAATATTGCACTGTGTGTTACTTGTAAGCTGAATACAGGTTTTTCGTTCTTTTGTGGGATTTTGCCTGTAATTTTAGTTGTAATGGAAAACTGACGATTCAATTCAATTCTCTTATTGTCATATATACAAGTACGAACACCATGTACAATGAAATGCTTACTTGAATGTGCCCCTGCAGACAGTGAACATAGACAAGACGACAAAAAAAACACACCCAATAAGTGAATGTAATGATGAAGTGAATATAAATAAGTAAATAAATAAGACCAGAATCCTAGGAATAAATAGAGACAGACAGTGGCAGATATATATGTGTGGGTAACAGTGGAGGTGACACAAGGTTACTGATTGTTCATGAGTCTGATTGCAGTTGGGTAGAATCTACACATCGTTGTTAAATCTATATAGAAAGCTGGTTTTGAATGCAGTGCATGAAGAATGAAAGTGAATGTTCATGGGTGTTTAGCTTTCACAAAAGTGTTCTGAGGGCAGAATGAAAAATGATTGGTTCAGAGAGCTAACCAATCAGATTGTAGAGGAGGTGGGTCCAAGCAGCTAGAAGAGACATTTGATTGGTTGGTCCTGCTTCCTCTAGTTGCTTCACCTGCCCTTTCTTACAATCGGATTGTTTTTCTTGCTGCTCTTGGAACAATTTTGTGGTAAAACATCCATGAGCAAAGTGAATTGTGTGTTATGCATCATAATCCCATCTTGTGAAGGATCTCATTTTGTTAGTAAATGTGGCATATCACTGACTGTACCAATGATTGTTTTTTATATCATGTATACTGTGAATAGAGTGAACAGAATGAAAGGTACGTCCTTTATCTATAATCCTTAAGGCAGGGTTCTCCAACTCCTGTTCTGGAGAGCTACTATCCAGTAGGTTTTTTATCCTACCTGGCTTCTGATGAACCACACCTGCTCCTGGTATTTACCGGAGAACTAGTGTAGCTCATCAGAAGCCAGGTAGGATAAAAAACCTACTGGATAGTAGCTCTCCAGGACCGGAGTTGGAGAGCCCTGTCTTAAGGTATCTTAAGGTAAAGTTTACAAAGATCTTACACTGATTATGCCGCGTCGAGAGCCCATAGTGTAAATAAGTGAGGCCAAGTCACAGTTGTTTACACAATTTTGATGTGTTTGCAATTTGTTCCTAATATGTCTAAAACTGCGGGGATTTCCTTTTGCTATAACAGTAACTTTGTAGGGTACTTAGATGAATCAATACTCATCCCAAGATATCTTATAGACTGATATCTGATATCTTATTGGACGCCACCACGGCTGCTCTTTGTCAGCGATTCTTTTCATAACTGTCATGGACAAAATTTGTAGGAGCAGCCCAGGGGTATAGGGCTCAGGGTCGCAGTTTTGTTTTTTACAGATGATGTGGTTCGGTTAGGTTTACCGGGATGTGACCTCTGGTCTGCAGTGGGGTGTTTTGCAGCCAAGTGTCAGTTGGCCAGGATAAGGGTCAGGGCCTCCTCCACATCTGAGGTCATAATTTAAAGCCAGAATAGGGTGGATTGCCCCCTCCATGTTGGGGATGAGTTACTGCCTCAAGGTGAGAAGTTCTTGGGGTCTTGTTAAGTTTGAGTGAAAGAAGCGTGAATCAGTGCAGAATCAGCAGTTATGCAGACATTGTGCCGGTTTCTTGTGGTAAAGTGAGAGCTGAGGTGAAAGGCGAAGCTATTGATTTACTGGTTGATCTACCCTCTGACCCTCACCAATGGTCATGAGCTCTGCGTAGTGACCAGAAGAATGAGATCGCGGATACAAGCAGCAGAAAGGAGTTTCCTCTGCATGGTGTCTGGGCTCAGTCTTACAGAGGGTGAGCAGCTCGGACATTCAGGAGGAGCTCAAAGTAGAGCTGCTGCTCCTCTGCATCAAAAGGAGTCAGTTGAGGTTTTCCAATCATCTGTCTAGAATGCCTCCGGGACTCCTCCCTTGGGAGGTGTTTTGGGCGTGTCCAGCTGGAGTGAGTATATCTCTCATTTGGCATGGGAGCCCCTCGAGTGGTGTCCCCCCTATGGAGCTGGAGGAGGTGACTGGGCAGAGGGAGGTCTGGCCATCCCTGCTTAGAATGCTGGCCCTATGATCCAACCCCGGATAAGCAGCTGAGGATGGATGGATGGATGGATGGATGGTAGGGGTGTCTCATGATATTACAACATGATGATACTTCTCGTCAGAGTGAAAAGTGGTCTCGCGAAGGCACTGCAAATCAGCTGATGTAAGCATGTCGGCGTATGATGAAATTACCATAGCAGATGCCCCAGAAAATCTTTTGCGTGGCAGCATTTTGGGTCCCCGGCAGAAAATATAAACAGCGAAAGAGTGACAGACAAAACACGAACCATCTGTAAGCATTGTAGGAAAGTAATGCTGTACACAGCGGCTAACACAACGCAAAGCCATTTGCAGCACCATCATAGCTCTTTACTTAAATTCACTGCACCGGTGAAGAGAACATTAAAAAAATGTTTTATGTTTGTTATTTATATTGTTTTATTTATATTCTATTTTATGCTCAATTGAGTAGTCAAATATGAGAAAAGCCTGTCATTTGAGTTTGTGGTGAAATATTTTATAGTGCTAGATATTTGTTCTGTTCTTTACTGCATATGATGATGGTGATTATTTAAAACATTTCACCATACGTCTGCATTATTTAGCATTTTTTGTCTTTCAAATTTGACAAATAAAAGGCTGCTTTCCAGTAATATATTTCCTCTTTGAAGTTTTCAAAGAGGAAACCGTGTTTGAACACTTAAAATATTGTTAAAATATCGTCTCGTTCTCGGGAACCGAATACCATGTCTCGTCTAGTCTCATGGGCTTACATCCTTACACCCCTAAGGGACAGTACGATATTAAGCAACATGTTTTTGTAGTGACTGTTTCAATCATTTTGGCCGGTGTCCTGATTCTATGGAATTACCTGAAGTTCTTCGCTTTTGAAATGTGATGAATTTGTTATCCCTTTACAGTTTTTAATAAGTTCATAAACCAGGACTTTCTTAAATCCAGAGCTAGATGTCAGAAACTATGGGCACAAGGCAGGTAATAACCCAGGGCGGGGTGTCAGTCCATGGGGCACGCACTCATACCACCCAAATCCAAAATGTCAAATCGAAAACATCGTCAGTGACACAAACAAAACTCTGACAAATTATATACAACTCTTGGAAGCTCGTGAAGATTCAGGTTCTGTCACTATTTCAGCTTAGTCTGGAATCTGGTCCCGTTTATTATGTCGTCAAGTCTTTTTTTCTATCAGATTTTTTTCCCTCAAATTTATTTTGTTTGTAGTGATTGATATTGAGTAGACAACTAACAGGATGCAATTTCCCTTTCTGGAGTTCAATGAAAGTCAATGAACAGGATGCATTTTGTTATCCTAGCTCAGGGGTAAACAGTCCTGATCCTGGAACACCTGTGTCTAGCAGGTTTCCCATCCTATCAGGTTTTTGATGACCCAAATCTGATCTCAGGCAGATAGTAACTCATCAGGTTGAATAGAAAACATGCTGGATACCGGCACTCCAGGATCAGGATTGCCTCACCCTGCTCTATCTTGTTATGGAAGTAAAAGATTAGCATGTCAGTAGGCTAAGAAGTCAATCATGCTGCTGGTTTTTACTTTGAATATAAAGGATATTAAAAGACAAAATGTCATGGTGATTTTCTGGGCACAGACTGTAATTAATGATCTGTAGATGATGCATCACAACTTTTATATTTAAATGTATGCATTTTTACTCAAAAGAAAAATAAAGCTGAACTGTGTTTGAACACTAACAGCATGTGCTTTTACATCGTAGAGACAGACTGATGCCCTCACAGGGAGTTGGGCGACTTTAACACGAACAGGATTTGTTTTGTCATCTTGCTACTGAGTTACCGGTGTCCCTGATGGTGATAATGATAGTTGGTGACATCTGGCAACCAGGCTTTGGGTAATTATAAACAAGTGTGAGAGCTATCTGGAAGTGACAGAGCAGCGTGAGCTATCCATTTGGTCTGTTTGCCGCAGGACACATTGGCCCAGGGGAGTGTACGGACATAGCGGAACACTTGTGCAGCCCGAGGGGGCTGCCAAACTGGGCTGCACATGTGACCATTTCACTCTCCAGCACTTCCCAGTGTAACAGAGCTCTGCACTGTTGTCACCAGTCGGTGGGTGCTGTGAGTATTTTAGTCTAAACCTGTTGAGATATGGCGTGCGTGGGCTGACATTGAGATGTACTGCGTATCATTGAAGAAATTCTGTTTCTCACCCTGCTGTTTTTTTTTTATTTAATCCATTAAGATTCTTTTTCTTGTTTTTATAAGGCAATTTTCATTTCTGAACAGGCCTAAAACTCGATATTGATTTGTCATTTCGTTGTCTTTCCATATCACCTTCAGGTTTCGATTTAATCTGAACTGGATGCCAAATATGTTATCACTTGAAGATTTCATTTCTCGTTGTCCACTGTTTATAACCATAATATCTATATCTGTGATGGAAACTTAATTATTGCACTCTTATAAACAAACAAATGGATAAACATAGTACGCCCTTACATTGAAATGAAGCACTGCAGCTGTTTCCATCCATCCATCCATTGACTCCCGCTTATCCGAGGTCGGGTCGCGGGGGCAGCAGTCTCAGCAGGGAAACCCAG
>JAABNX020000021.1:1676896-1691647 GCA_015163995.2 Mormyrus lacerda
TAATATGCGGCCCGTGAGACTTGAACTTGGACATAGTGCGGCCCACTGCAAAAAAAGGTTGAGAACCACTGCTCTAGATGGATGGAAGTGTCTCCTATTACCCTTGAATGATTTTACTTTTAAAGATACATGTGTCAAAGCCTCCTTGATGAATTGACTAGGCGTCATTTCTTTCAGGGGTCAGTGCCCGCTGTTGTATCGGTCCCCTATCCGTCCTTACCCATCATGTGTTTTTTCCTTCCCTGAGCCAGATAGACAGAACGGAGGTCATCAAGAGTAACCTGAACCCTACCTTCAGCAAGGTCTTTACTCTGGACTACCTCTTCGAGGAGGTGCAGAAGCTGCGTTTCGAGGTGTATGACATCCATGGGTCTCATAGCATCGACACCCATGAGGATGACTACCTGGGAGGCATGGAATGCACACTTGGCAAGGTAGGTCGCTGATGTGGTGTCTCATCCAGGTCTGAGGCATTCGGAGACTTGCCTAATGGTATTTGGTAAACTCTGCTGATGCCTTACTCCTTGTTAGTCACACCAGTACATTTTATCCTATAACCTGTGCGTGAATATGGGTGCTAATTAGCATGCAGCATGCTGCTCACTCAACCCTAAGCCATAGTGTTAGATTTAGAAGACACAACTACATGGAGCAAAGGGTAAAACTAATGATTCATGGTCAAATGTCAATTATTTATGAGAGAACATCTCTGACAACCAATAGTGCCTCTTGACAATGATTTACTTTGCATTGTAAATCTGTCTTGCTACGAGCGCATCCCAGTGTTAACTTTTTTTTAAATAAAAAAGACACATACTATCATACAGTATAGTATCATATTCAGAATAGTAAATTACTTTCAGTAGTATAACTCCACCTGCGCAATGTTTTACCTGCAGAGGTAGATGGTTCAGGTCCAGAAAATAAAAATTCAGACTAAGATTTTGTTTCAACCAGTCAGTTGAGTGCTCTGAGACTGTGACTTGGTTGAAACTAAATCTTAGTCTAAATTTTGACTTTCTGCACCTGAACTGTCCACCTCTGCATAGGTAGGCAAGTTACCCTTGTATTGATTTACTTTAATCTAATCTCATTTTTTCCAGTAGTGCATTTAGTAGTGCATGTTTCTTCTGAGAAATTTTCAGGTCTGTATCCAGAGTAATTTCCGACATTGCCAAATGAGATGTGTCATTCTGTCACGATCGGTCACGGTGCGGGAAGCGGGTGAGCATAAAGCAAGCGAGATCACCCGGAGAGACGGTGAAACAGGGTTTATTCAGAATGAGAGGGCAGACAGGCACTAACATCCAGTAACAATACAATGACGAATCTAGGGATACTGACTTAGACATGGACTAAATACACTAGACAGGCTGAACTGAACAAGCAACAGGTGAGTACAATCAGGAATTAACACGAGGTAATGAGGGGGCGTGGCACACACAAGGATCGGACGGAGCTGGGCGTGACACATTCAGCTTAAGATGTAATTTAGCATAGTGTGTCATTGAATACTAACACCACTGGAAATTAGTACCTTAAACAATTCCAACGAATGAGGTTGCAAAAATAAAGATTTTGTGGTTAAAGGCTCTGAGTTAGAGGCCAGATGTCCTTTTAAACAAAAGAGGGAAGGAACTCCGAGTGTTCACCTCTACAGCTCTGCTGCATCACTGTGAGTAGGCATTTCTATATGTGAAACCAGAGAAGAGGTGTCAGGTACCAACATATAACAAATAACTGCAAAAGTACATTAATCTTCCACAGCTCTAGACATGTCTGACCAGGATTTTTCTCTTACAGATCGTGGCTCAGAAGAAGATGGTAAAACTTCTTTCTCTGAAATATGGGAAGAATGCTGGGAAATCCACTATTACGGTGTGTTTTTCAGAGGTCTTCTATCTTTTTATACCTAACAAAATACTTTGAAACAACCTTGGATGGATCTCTACACCTTTGAGTTAAATTGCAATCAAAAAGCGACCAGCAGGAAGTCAGTTAAACCAATCTGTAATTGACAGAAGGATAATCTTGGCCATTGTGAAAGCTGAAATTTAATTTCCTCACTGTGATCCTTAAGTGCCTTAATGCATGAAACCCTCATATACTTGTTTATAGTGTAATATGCCTCATGTAGAGACTCAGAGCCTGTGACACATACAAAATATTTTCTTCAATCAACCACTTTCCACCTGGCTGCCATTTTGCCCCACTCTAATGATTTTGCAATGCACGCCAACGCATAACTCTCATTACATTCACTTTAACACCTACATCTGCATGACTGTTATTGTGCACCATTAAATACTCCATTGCTCATGAAATAAAACAAGGGTTGGCATGCGCGCAGAGAATCTCTAGAATCTATGTGTAGAGGCTGTTTAGCCTGTAAACAATGCTGTATTTTCGCAGTAGATGCATATCTGGTACGGCGTGTGTCTTCTGCAACTTATTAATAATATTAGTGAAATCTCTCACAGATCTATTTGATACATTTGTGAGCTAAACACTTTATCTCTAGCGGTAGTTCAGCTAGTGCTGTTCGTAGTATTAATTAAGTATTCACTGTGGATCTTTGTTGACCTGTAGTTTCCACTTGACCATAATCAATGAAAGTGTGCAATAGGAGGGCAATGGCTGTGTAACTGCCTGGATCTCAACACGCATCCAAAATATAAATTACATAAATGGATTAAATGTATGGACAGTTTTAGTCAATATTTACAGTCTATATTTATGAATAGTTGTCATTCCCCTATTCTCTCACCATTCTGTCCCTGCCCTCATAAAACTCAACAATTATTACTAAATGATTATTGATATGCTGCCATAAACATTTCATTATTCGCATGAACTGCAATGCTTTGAAAATCATTCACCTTGAAGCCCATCCAGCAGAAAAGAGAACAATCTGTGACATTTAAACTTTTACATGGAATTACTTCTCTACAAAAATGCAATGTATGAATTGATTCCCTCTCAAAACATGTTATAGGAAACTTGTTGTAATTCCAGGAAGGAAGGCAGTGCGGAAAGGCATGGAATGAGCAGACACTATCAGAGACCAGGCATAGTGAAAATATCATGTCATACAATATGCTGGTGGAAGAGTGTATTTTACTATCCATGCAAAAAACAATATTTCTGTATGTCAGAATAGCCTCCTTCATATCATAGCATTTAAAATGATCGAAAAAGAGCATGCAATCAATAATCTGGCAGAGTATGCTGTGATGGTAAGAGTCATTTGTTAGAAACAGTAACCCCATTAACCACTATTAAGTCATTGGGAAGACGTTAAGGTCTCATGGTTATCAAGCATATACTACAATCCTGTTCTGTTGACGTTAAGAATCAAGCATATGAACAGATAGATGTAGAACATGTCAAAATGGACAAAGGTGAGTGAGATTCAAGAACATCAGTCTCTCCATACAAGAAACCTATCATGATTCTGTGCCTTGCTTCACCTTGGCACCAAATGACAAGAATTATTTTGTCCCAAGAACACCGAGAGGCTTATCAGTTATGAGTTTTCAATAGGCTCATCAGTTATGAGTTTTCAATAGGCTCATCAGTTATGAGTTTTCAATAGGCTCATCAGTTATCCATTTTTCCGACATATCGAATAAAGACAACAAAATTTTTCTACATACAGTGATCTGCTTTTCTATGAATGAAAATACCAATAAAGAAATAAGTAATTATATAAAAACTGCATTACATAAATAAACTGAGTTTTTTTTTTAATCAGAGGAGTGATTGATGCATTTAATTTGTTTCCTAGGTGAGCGTGGAGGAAATTTCAGGAAACAATGAATATGTTGAGCTTTCCTTTTCTGCAGAGAAACTTGACGACAAGGTGAGTTTTGCAGGTTTATAACTTTCAGACTGGCACTATATATCCACTATATGGACAAAAGTATTGGGACACCTGGCCATTACACCTATGGGAACTTATGACACCCCGTTGTAAATCCATAGGCATCAAAATGGAGTCGGTCCCCCCTTTGCAGCTATAACAGCTGCCACTCTTCCGGGAAGCCTTTCCACAAGATTTTGGGGTGTGTCCAGGAATTTTTGCCTATTCCTCCAGAAGAGCATTTGAGAGGTCATGCACTGATGTTGGATGTGAAGGCCTGACTCACAGTCTGTCTTCTGGTTTATCCCAAAGGTGTTCATTGGTATTGAGGTCAGGACTCTGTGGGGGACCAGGCAAGTTCTTCCACTCCAAGCTCATGTGTTTAAGGACCTTACTTTGTGCATTGGGGCCCAGTCATGCTGAAACAGAAAAGGACCTTCCCCAAACTGTTCTCACAAAGTTGGAAGTATGGAATTGTCCAAAATGACCTGGTATGTTGAAGCATTAGAAGTTCCTTTCACTGGAACTAAGGGGTCTATCTCAACCCCCTGAAAAATAACCCCATACCATTATCCCTCCTCCACCAAACTGTACAGTTGGCACAATGCAGTCAGGCAGGTAACGTTCTCCTGACATCCTCCAAACCCAGACTCATCCATCAGACTGCCATCCAAAGAAGTATGATTCGTCATTCCACAAAACATGTTTCCACTGCTCCAGAGTCCAGTGGTGACTTGCTTTACACTACTCCACTCAACATCTGCCGTTGCCCTTGGTGTCTTGCATGCAGCTGCTTGGCCAAGGAAACCCATTCCATAAATGTCCCGGTACACAGTTTTTGTGTTGGAGTAAATACCAGAGGAAATTTGGAACTCTGCAGTTATTGAGTCGACAGAGTGTTGGCGACGTTTATGCACTATACGCCTCAGCACTCAGAGACCCCGCTCTGTTACTTTACATGGTTTGTCACTTCATGGCTGAGTTTCTGTTGTTCCTAAATTCTTCCACTTTGCAATAATATCACTTACAGCTGACCGTGTAATATCTATCAAGATAGAACTGAAAGGTTGCATCTTATGACAGAACCACGCTTCAGTTCATTGAGCTCTTCAGAATGACCCATACTTTCACAGATGTTTGTAAACCTGACTGGATGGCTAGGTGCTTGATTTGACTTTTGTCCATATAATGTGTGTGTTTGTACATTTATATGTATATATGTGTATAAGTATATATGTGTGTGTCCGTGTATGTGTTTGTGTGTGTATATACATATGTACGTACAGTGCATCCTCGGTTTCTGAACTTAATCCCTTCCAGAAGGCTGTTTGAGAACTGAATTGGTTGAAAACCGAATCAGTTTTTCCCATAAGAAATAATGTAAATTGGATTAATCCATTCCAGACCCTTAAACGATTGAATATTTAAACCTGCCAAAATACATCCCTAATTCCCATTCGATACCCTGTAACAAGATCAGGCACGCAAACACCTCTGTCATACTTTGCAATAATTTCCTTTTTAAGCTCTATCGTCATTCTCACAACCTTCCTTTTTGGAACCATCCTTCTTAGGACCCCTGGTGGCTTAATACATGACAAAATAAAAGTAAAACAAAACACACACACCACAATTCGACGGAGATTGATGTATGTTCAGCACTCGAGCGTTAGCGGTCGACTGACTGATACACATGCATTCTCACCTTTGTTTATGCATAAAAAGCTGTGTGCTTTTGTCAGACAGGATTTCGCGCTAAAGGGTTGGTTGATTGAGAACCGAGAATATGTTCGATAACCGAGACATTTTTTCACCAAACAATATGGTATAGAATTGAATTGTACGAGATGTGAGACATTTGAGAACCGAGGTTCCACCGTATATGTATATATATGTGTATACACACACACACACACACACACACACACACACACAAACAGGCAGTCCCTGGGTTAAGAACATCTAACTTACAGCTGATGAAAATATTAGGTGGTTTCAGTGGCTGTATAATATCCACCCATCCATTTTTTGTAACTGCTTGTCCTATAAATAGGCCTATGAGTGCAAGGCAGGGAATAACCCAACACACACACACACACACGCACCATTCACTCACACATGTGGGCAATTTGGTAACGCCAATTAATTACTCCAATTAGAATGTTTTTCAACTGTGGGGGGGAGACCAGAGTACCTGGAGGAATCCCCACAATGACATGGGGAGAACATTAAATCTCAAATTACAAAATCCTGGTGGAGACTCAAACCCTAATCCCAGAGGCATAAGGCAACAGAGCACTGAACCACTGCAGCACCCCCTGGTTGTATAATATTACCTTATAATCAATATTATTATAATAAACTGTATTATTTTTTTTCTGCCTTACCGATAAAAGTGACTAAACCACTTAGGAAATGGATCTCATTCATAACCTGAGTACTGCCTGTATAGTAAAGATATACATGTATTATATAATTTCATTTGTTAATTTTAATTATACATATAATAACTGATGTTCGTACACTTTAACATTGACCGTGATTGGGCAGATTTGACTATGGGAATTCTTTAATTTGAGATGCCTGTTAAAGAGGCTCTCAGTGAGGTATGTTACCTCCCTCTAGCTACTCCACGGTTTTGTTTTGCTGTCTTCGGGGGTCTGCAGCTTCTCCCACACAGCACGCTGTACTGCTGACCTGTGTTCCTCTGCCCACATGCCTCTTCTCTTAACGCCTGACACTCTGCCACCATTTCCCAGAATCCCTCTGTGCATTGCCCTGAAGGTCCGTGGCCTAACCCACCTTATACGACAAGCACAGACACGCCTAAAGCGATTACTCCAAACGAAGCGGGATTTAAGAAGTCGTGACCTGCTCTGACTCTTACGAGAAGCAAGCAACCTGAGAGATGAGCTGAGAAATCAATAAGTTGTTTTTTTTCCCTGCATCCGAAGATGGAAAATGTAACAATAATAAAGGAGTTAACAGTGGTTACTATGAGAGGCGCTGGGATGAAATCGATATGCTCAGATTGTACTGTAGTACCCAACAGATGAGCATGATGGAGATATGGTATTCAAGGAGTGCAGGCAGGAATGCATACTCATCAATTCCCCAGCCTGTCGACTGACTAGATTACGCCACAGGCCTTTTGGGGAAACATACTCTGGAGCAATTTGTTAAGCTTGATAACAGTAAGAAGCATTTTTGCATTCTGCTACACCAGCATCAGCTTTGCAAAAGCCTAAGCAATCCATGTTTGGTAGAGTCCCATGTGGAGAGCAATGAGGAAATCAGAGCAATATCTTACAGCCTTGATGAACTCATTTTAGTCTTACAGACTATATGCTCCCGGTGCATAAAACTAGCAGCTATTATGGGCTGCGTCACATACTGAACACTGTGTAGTATTTGTTGGATTAGCCACCTTTTACATGCTAACATGTCTGTGAGTATCATCCATTAGCCTCTATTAAAGCTGCAGTGATGCAGTACAGAGCCCTGGTGTCACATTTCCGCCAGAACAACAGATACGATTCAGTGTGTTTTCTAAAAAAAACAAAAAAACCTTCAGTGGCGCTATAAATATACCAGCGTAATGCAAAGACAATTATGTGCTCAAAATTATTCCAGCTGTTGAATGACTCAGTGTAAAGGGAGCAATAACCAGTGCAGCGCAGTCAGTAAGCAAACCATTGAGAAAAAAGATATGAACATTTATCCAAGCAGCTTTTCAATTTTTAAACACACTCTGGGTTTTTTAAATGACTCTGAGACAGGAGAGGACTCAGAGGAGTCTCTGTTTAAATAGCTGGAGGTGAGTCTTGTCTTTCTCACTGTTCTTGATGCTGATGAGTGGTGCCACACTCAAGAACGTGGCAAAAGCAGCATTAATGGAAATGCTTTAATACCCTCCGGTTTCTCTGATCATTCTCAACTGTGTGGTTCTTGTCATAAAGTTCAGCCGTGGCAAGGTGTGTTTTTTTTATCTGTATTAGTGTCTAATCATAATATCATATATAATGACATTCAGGTTGCTTAGATTGAGCCCAGCTTCATTTCAATAGTCTCAATTATTCAATGCGTATGCGTATAACCGACGAAGAAATTTCAGTACTTACATTTTCAAAACCCTAACCCCTGCCACCATGTCAAAATTCTTTCTTTTCTTCTCTCTTTCTCACATGGGGTCTAAATGTCTAAAAAACTTGTTAAAAAACTTGCTTTCAATGAATAAAGGAAAGCCTACAAACACTCTCTGTTTCAGCTGATTGTTTAATTCTGTTCCATTTTCTGCAGGATCTCTTCAGTAAATCAGACCCCTTTTTGGAAATATATAGAATTAATGATGATGAAACAGAACAGCTGGTCCACAGAACTGAGGTGAGGAGACGTTTCACTACTTTGTGAAGAAAGGCTTCCTTAACCTCATGATATTTCTGCATCATTTTCAGCATTTTGAACCTGTAATATGACATTATTAAGCTCTAATTTGATGCCTTCTTGCCACGGAGTGGGATATGGACCGACAGGGTTTGCCGTTTAGGGCTGTGTAGCCATTCGGATGTGGAAGTTCGAGGTACGGGCGCTTTAGGGTGCAGAGTGCTTGCTTGAAACTAGGCTTTAGCTTATATGTCTCTCGGTTTCGGCAGGTAATCAAGAACAATCTGAACCCTGTTTGGGAGACATTTAAAGTGTCTCTGAGCTCTTTGTGCAGCTGCAATGAGGACAGGAGGCTGAAGGTGGGTACTTCTTCCAGTAATGAGAAGTGCTCATAAGTAATGGTCTTTAGCTATATTCAGGGATGTTCCTGAGGGAAATCAATAGGGAAAAAAACCTTGTTTCTCTTTCGCTTTCCATGGCATCACTCTTTCACAGGATCTTCTTACCATTTGTACATTCCTGTAGACACGTATCAATCCTAATAACTAGGTTCTGCCGTACATTTTTCATAAAAGGGAAGCTGATCTGTGTTTTCTGTTTGTTTAGCTTTGTCAAGATTGTTACTCAATTCATGAGAGGGATCAAGTAACAGCCGGACAGATACAGTGTCATATGTATAGAGAATGAATTGACAGAGGGCTTTTCTTGGGTATTGCAGTGCCTCGTCTGGGATTATGATTCCAGGGGAAGGCATGATTTTATTGGAGAATTCTACCCCACATTCAGAGAAATGCAGACAGTAACTGAAGAAAACAAGGTCAGTATGGCCCAGGACAACATGCTTAATGTCTCAAAGTTATGCATGTTGTATGTTGTGAAAATCCCTCATTAAAGCCCATTGACAACAACATCCCTATAATATTTTCTGTTATTTGCTGGTGAAAGAGTGGTGCCACACTCACGTGACTCTTGTGTATATCAAGGTTTCATGGGAATGTATAAATCCAAAGTACAAGTTAAAGAAGAAGAACTACAAAAATTCTGGCGTGGTCATTCTCTCTGAGCTGAAGGTGGGTGCACAATGCAATACTTGGTTTTGCCATAACACACATGCAGTGACAGAGGCTTTTCTGTGTCATTCAGAACGGGTCCTGCCATTGGGGTTGAGCACATGTGACATGGAACGTGACTGCTCAGTGTGTGTGTGTGTGTGCTTGTGGTGAACAGAGAGAGAAGAGACTGCTTCCTTTTTGCTGCTCCACTTGGAGAGGTTGTTGAAGACGTCACACTTCCTCTCGTCCCATTTGTTCCTAAATCTAAATGCATGTCAAAAATAGATACAGAGCACCCGTGTACTGCTCTGGTACAAACACTTCAGTATTTTAATGGATGAATGTTTCTATAAATGACACTGGGGCCTTTTCTCCTGCTTGTGATCATCATGCAGTCACTGTGTTTTATACTGCGCTGTGTTTTTCCTGCAGCTTCTCAGAGTCTATTCCTTCTTGGATTACATCATGGGGGGATGCCAGATACATTTCACAGTGAGTCAAGTGCCTTGTCCGATATACTGTTCATTCCTCAGTTTGTGGGCAATGTAGACCTTAAAACTAGATTTTATCCTACCTTTTTGTAGTTACAAAAGCGTCGCTCATCCTTCTGTTGGTGGTCTTTTCAAAGGTCCACACATGCACGCAGCATTTAGGGTTTTCAGGAAGTGATATTCATTTAGCATACATTTTTTTCATGCAAGATTTCACTAGTGTGGATACTTTCAGTTTCTTAGTCGAGTCTGCAGCTAATCTGCTGCAGTGTTGGCCAGAGACAGCAGCTTTAAGTCTATTGATGTTCTGTTAAAATACTCAGTCACTGCCCTTGGAGCTGGCCATACTTTTCCTGGCCAGGATGACACAGATAAGCTCCAACATAACTGACTCTGAGGACATGGCCATAGGTTTTTGACTAACTTCAGCTCAGAACATGTCATTGTTACACTAAGGTCATCAGCCTCCAAGAAATAGCAGAGTCACCTTGATTTACATGACGCAATGCACCAGCATGATTTCAGGCTCTGACCGTAGCAGAGGAGAGGACTTGGTGGCTGGTTTTCTCAATGAAATAACATTGCTTTGTATAGTGTAAAGACTATGTTGGTCTTCAGAAAGGATGCCACACTCATGTGCTGAACTCACACTTTTCCAGGTGGCTATTGACTTCACTGCTTCGAACGGAGACCCTAAAAACAGCTGCTCTCTACACTACATCCACCCCTACCGGCCCAACGAGTACTTAAATGCCCTGGTAGCACTGTTGGAGATCTGCCAGGATTATGACAGGTATCAACATCCATTACTCTTATGCCTTAATTAATTCTTCGCTTTTTTTTTTTCTATTGGTAGGGTTCTTTTTTCTAGTTCTTCATAGCGAATGAAGTATTACTTTCCCTGTGTGAATTATACACTCATGGGAGTTTTACTTACCCAAACATGTTCTGAGGACAGAATGAAAAATGATTGGTTCTGAGAAATAATCAATCAGATTGTAAATGAGGTGGGTCCAAGCAACTGGACCAAGATATCTGATTGGTTGGTCCCACCTATTCTATTATCTGGTTGGTTATCTCATTGGGCCAGTTATTTTTCAATCTGCACTCAGAACATTTTTATGTAAGTAATTCTCACATGGGCAAATTATACCACCTCCTTGGTTATCTGTTCACATCAGTTTGCTTTCCTTGGGTAAAAAGAACAACATGGGTATTGACAAGGAGGTGGGTTGAGTTGATTAATGTGAAATCCAGTGGCTGTTTGACAAGAGCAGTATCAAAGTTGAAGTGAACATTTAACTGGAAGTATATTACATCTTTTTATAGTTGGGAAGTTCAAATCTTGATGGCTATGTTTTTATCACATTGCAGACCTAAAGTCGCTACACATTAATGTATCCCAGGCAAACATTAACAGAGAGAGTTCATATTGTCTGGTCAAACCAATTTGCTTGGTAATTGGATCCTTGTGACAATTAAAATATTTTTCTTTTTTTTCCCCAGTGTGAGCCAGTGATAGATATAGAGATGGCACAAGACTGGGACAGGGTGAACTCATGTTACCATGGCAATGATCACCAGCTCCTGTGTCTACAGATACTTGAGTTAATAAAACTTTGCTTCCCCATCTGGGCTGAATACTTTGTTAAAGATAAATCAGGTTAGGTGGGTGTATCGAGAGGGTCAGGAAGTCCTCTCCACCATCCGTATTTTATTCATATGCAGCAGTATTTGTCTTTGTTATGAATCTTGCATGTTTTGCGGTAGTAACATTTAAAAATCTTGTAATGCATGACAGAAAAGTGAGGTAGCTTCACAGGTCCCCAACTGTTTAATTCTGTCTCTTGTCACCATAAAATACAGTGAAATCATTTTTGGACATGTTGTAGCAAATATAACTGGATTCATTTGATAATTTGACACATGATGCTTTGCAATCATAATTACATTGTGATTAATGGGTTGGGTTTTTTGAGAGAAAGTCTGATGGTCTGTTCAGTTGTCTAGATGCTGATGATAAAATCGAATAAGAGTCATGGCTGGGCTTAGATGCAGTTTATGTCTGTTAGGATCTTTGAAGTAACATCAATATGCTCACCTTCTTCGGTATTGATTGTTGGGAATCTTCTTGCTTCATGATTGTGGGAATAAGTGCTTTTGATCTAGAGAAGTTAAGCGTGTCTCCATTTGCCATCAATTTATGGAAACCCATTTATTATCTAGCGCAGAGGCAGCATTGTTGCACGATGGCCCTCATTACACGTTAGTAATTTAAAATTAGCATGATATTTGAACATGACAACAATGCATTATTAATGTTATTGGTTTCTCATTTTCACCCTAAGAGTCCTGAAAATACTTCAGCTTTGCTCAATCATGATGTAATTTAACCTGATGGATGTGAGGAGGTGCGAGTTTTCCTGCTGATTTAAATAGGAATTGTCTTCACCCGGGTATTGATGTTCTAAGCTTTCATGGTCATATTGTACATAGCTCTGTGCATTATGTCACAGTAAACAATTTACTTTGTTTTTGGGTCAGAAATTAAAAAGCGTTTAATAATGGGATTTAATTGCTTCTATAATTTTTATGAATCCTTTTGTTTTTATGCAGTGTCCTCAGATATCGGTAGAATTTCTGATTGTCTGCCTTATTTTCTGTTCAATGACACTAAATTATGTGCAGATTCACGAGGCGGCATTATTTATGTGTAAACAAAGAAAATTCACATAAAAAGGTATGCGACATGGCCCAAACGCAAAGCCGTGCAGCTTCCCCGCTGTGTCTTTTGAGGAACGCCTTACAGTGCTGAGACTCAGCGGCCCCACTGGATTCCTCTTAAGGCCCCTATGATATTTTCACTTATTATTTGTTTATTTGTCACTGCAGAAAACATGTTAGCGCTCCCTGCGTGCAGAAGTTGATTTTGTTTAAGATGCCCGCCCCCTCCGCTCCCTGCTAGTTCCTTCTCATCACACCCAGGACCAGGCTGTCCTCCCAGATTCATTAGAAGCGGCATTAGCGTTTATGGTACCCCAGAAACACTCTAGCTGTGAAGTTGGTGAGGGAGGTAGATTACCTCTTTTATTGCTGGAGCAAATGAATATGAAAAACTTCCCAGCATTAAAGACACAAATTCATGTTATGTGGTGTATTGGTGCAAAGAGAGCCTGGGAAATAAAAGTGAGTTAACCATCCAGTCATTTTCCATTGCTGCTTTTTTAATATGGGATTGTGGTGAGCTTGGAGCAGAAGAAGTCGTCGGCAATATCCAGGATGGGACGCCGCTCTGTCTCAGGGAACATTCACCCAGAATTCACAATTGCAATGATTACATTAGATTGGTTGTCTTTGGGATTTTAACCAGTGACCTTCCGATGACAGGTGCGGTGCTTTAACTTGCTGCATGTATGCTTGACTGTATGCTTATGGGAGTTTTACTTACAAATAATGTTGGAGGTGGGTCCAAGCAAATTGAGGAGGCGGGACCAACCAATTGGATGTCTTGGACCCACCTCCTCTATAATCTGATTGGTTATCTCTCTGAACCAGTCATTTTTTAATTCTGCCCTCAGAACATTTTTTTTGTAAGAAAAATTCCTGTGAGCCCTCAGCATCTGGTGAAACTTCACATGAAAACATGGAAAATATTATATATTCTTTGAAAGGAAAATGCTAATTATCCTTAACTGGGGGACAGGTTGTAATTGACTGAGCAGTAAGATGACATATCACTGCACCACAGGAGGCATGCAGTTGGTAATTCTCTTAATTCATTCCCCTGTTTTGGGTGTGGCTTTGGTGATGAAAAAGCATTGATGATTCCCCATTGAATGCATTGTTCTCCCACACAGAATGTTGGAGTGCACGGTCTGTCAGTCTGCAGGATATTCCAGTGAAGAAACAATTCAAACTGACTGTGCAATTAAATGCTCACCTTTTAAAATATTTAGACACGTTTTACTCCTACATAAATATTTGTTTATTTCATTAAAATATGAAATAACTTTATATAGTCAAACCAGGTTAAGTAATATTTATAAGAATTTGCCTATTATTATATTACATTGAATTATTTAAATATTGTAGCTTGTGTGATGGCTAATTACCGTGATTTCTTTCCACTTGGAAAATCAGATTAAACACCTGGTTAAACCAAATCCTCCAAGGTAAAAATCCAATATAATTCAGTCTATTTGTAATTGGATTGAATGTAGATTAAAAATATAAATCATTGCCTACACTTCTGTGCTAAAATTATTCTCACAGCAAAGTGGTACTTAACCAACAAACTGAAACAATTACATTGGTGTAGTTTGAAATACCGGGAGACAAAATTATCAACTCGACGATTAACATTTTACACTGTTTTTTTCAGTGACAAAAAATTCTCTGCTTTGGGCTTTGGTGCAAGGATTCCCCCAAGTTATGAGGTAAGGGATGGTTATGTTTGCCTGAATTGTGCCAATGAACTGATTACGTTATTATTATATACACTATAATGTGTTACAGAAGTAATACACAAGAAACATCTCAGAGGAATCCGTAAGAAGAAAAACTTTTCATTTCACACACATAAAAAAACCATTTAATCACGTAGATATAAAGCGTAATTTTTCTGCTACGTACTCTGCGGCGAGCTGCGAGATCAGATAAGACGGCTGTATAAAAGACGAGTCTGCTTGCACATCCCAGCCTGTCAAGCTGTCAGATTTCACATTTTGTCTCACACGGAGACTTTCTCTGCCACTGTCTGCTGGAGGCATTACAACCTTTCTGGAGGATGTGCTTTTAATGAAGTTAAAATAATTGGCAGCCATTGTGGCCACCCCTTTGTGCTGACAGAGAGTTGTCGTAGAATTTTCTTTGCGAGCGGTGTGGGTGGATGAAACCCCCAGAGGAGAGAACACAATGTCATTTTAAGGGCGGGGGCTGTGGAGCTGGACCTCGCCTCTCTACA
>JAABNX020000021.1:1705026-1721349 GCA_015163995.2 Mormyrus lacerda
TATATATATATAAAGAGAATCACATTTAAATCACATTTATCCAGCTGCATCAGAGAAATATGAATGGAATGACTGTAACTTTGTGCAAACTGATGGCTGAAGCTATTCAACTTTTTAATCCAAACTGTAAGGCCATTAAGAAAGGAAAGAAATCGGAGAAGTGGCTTATATTTCTGAATGGTTTTAGCGGTTCTCAGTGTCACACCAGCTATTTAACTGCTGATACTTTCGGGAAGGGCAAACTAGCCTATTATGCTCAAATTACAACGCAGGAAATCTGCAAATTAGAGGTGGCATTTACAGTCCGCAGAATAATTAATAATTAATATGGAATGGCAGTGAAACAAGTTAACTTGACATAACTTAGCGCTGTAGTGAAATGTACATACATGATCATTTTGCCTGTCTAATCAGCAAAACTAATGAATTGTCTGCTTTCGCTTGCTGTTACTGTCACATGAATTTTAACCATTAACCTGTTTACTGAAATTTAGTGGAAGCAATTTTGACGAGTGACTGCACATTAGACTGGAAACGTTTGGGTCATGTGACATTCCCAGCTCTAGGGGCCATTGTTGTTTATAAACTGCTAGGTCATTTCCTGTGTTAGAATAGACTCCACGATATCCATGACCACTCATCCAGCACAGTGTCAGTGACAATATGAATGTTACAGTACATAAATTAGTGCATGTCAGTATTGCATAAACAGACTCTTCATTGGATTTCTTTTCTTAATTAGATGGGCTTGTTACTGAGTGTACCTATAATTAGAATCGGAAATCAAAAGGAAGCAAGAAACTAAAGCCTTTCAGTTCATAAGATAAATATTAATAGCTAAAATGATCACAACAGAATACTTTGCAGAATGGCAAAATGCAATTATTATGTAATCAATATCTGTGACATTTCAACATTCAAATTAACAGGGATTGTAGGTTAATTAGTTTTACATAAAAATCTGTCATATAAATCTGGATAAATTGGCAGACAATCCTCCTCCCCCACAGCCTGCTGCAAGGGCAGAATGTCATTTTACTCATTTGTGTTGTTTTTTTCTTCAATTGTTTTATAAATAAAAGCCATATTTAAAAAAAAAAGAAAAAAAAACAAACTTACATTTGTAGGTGCAGAGATTTATTAGAAACTTGTTATGCTATCTGTGTTATGCTAGGGACGGCCCTCAACACAGGGGGACTGTTTGTAGGTGGATACACTTTCAAGGTAAAAGCCATTGTAATTAAGCCTTGATTTAACAGAATGTGCGGTGACAGGAGACTTGTTATTAAATTACGGGTGATTTACAAAGCTCTAAAAATGGCATCATCAGCCTCCTGCGACTGCTAATGAGTACAAGACAGTGTTTAGTGATGAGCCCCAACGCGATGGACGCCGGGTGAGTCGACAATATGACCCGAGCTAAGCACAGACAGCACGCAGGGGTGCTTATCAAACTCAAACGCTGCACTCGGCCAGTCGTTCTCCTTGAAAGGTATAGCAAAGATGGGAAGGCACGTGTTCATTATTTCTTTGTGTTTAATTTCTAATGGAGGCTGCACCCATAGATAAACCTGTAAATTTCCAGGAGTATGGCAGGATGGGTCCTGGTGTTCTTTGGTTTAACCACTACAGGCCGTTTTTTGTGCCATAAAATTGTAAGTTTCTCATGCTCCAAGCTTGCATTCATAAGCACTACTGACATCAGACACAGCCTGTTACCCATCCTGAAGACCTGGATGAAAGTCTGAGTTATTTTTTTTTTTTGCAAAAGGTACGGATGGATGATTCTTCGGAGTTACTTATCAGGCCACTGGATCAGTGCTTTGGAAGGTGACATTTTAACGCTGTTTAAATCCAATTATCATTATAGCAACTGATAGCTTTGCGCTGAATCTATTTGTACTGGGAATCAGTGCCTGACAGCCAGTTCTCTCTCTGTCACTGCACATTTGTAGCAATGTTAAAGTAAGCAAGAGCATTATGCCTCAGTTCAAAGTGACCCCTTCCGGCTGGTCCGGGTGGCGGAGCATAACAGGAGAAACGGGGCGGCGTTAAACAGAGGGATCTGGGATACTCAAGAATTGTTCTGAAAGAAGGTCATGGGAGCTAAATTCGCAGAGTGAGGCAAAATGTTCCCAAACCGGCAGCTGCGGCATTTTAATTCCCCTTCTGTCATCATTCATCATAGCTGCACCAGCACCTGGGTTTGGAGTCAGCTTAGCAGAACACCCTGCTGATGGAGACCTTACCCTCCCTGGTGTTCTGGGCAAGCTGTTAAGGGGTAGTTGCACATTTCATGTGCAGTCTGGTCCAACTAAACATGCTGGGGAAGAATGTTTACGTCCATAGGGAATGAAAGAATTCAGATATGTACATGGCACTAAGTATTAAATATAGTGCCAGGCTGCCAACATGGGACAGAAATTGAAAATCCATGGTTAAATAATTCAGTACCTTCTGTATCATTGTGAAGTGATCTGTTTTATAGTTTTTTTTTTCACCCACTGTAGGGAAATGCCTCACCATTTCAGCAATAATTTTATTCAGCAATGTTATCATTCTGAATTTCTCGATTTTTACGTTATGTGACTCCTTCAATTTATAACACTCATCGTTTCCCTCATTACTGTTGCCGCTGCTGGTTTAATCTTGTTACAACAATAAGGGGGTTTTAAGTTTGTTTTAAAGACTTACACACGAAGATGACATTATCGTGGTTGTGGAATGGGGCTGTACACGGATGGATGAGGTTTTTCATCCATGAAAAATCAAAACACTTAACCCTTAAAAAGGCAAATGCAAAAAAGGAAAACTTCAATAACATTAAATTTGAAAATGTCTATCAAACAAAAAACACTCACCCAACAATGTGAAGACATTATCTCAATATGCAGCTGAGAACAGACATCAGTCATTCCAGAATCCACCAAGCTGACCCTGTTTGTCCTTGAGAAGATAATTCTTCCAATTAAGGCTCTGCCAAGCTGTCCAAAAAAGAAATATGTTTATACAGAACAGCTAAGACACTCCAGAAATTATTTACATTCCCGTAATTGAATTTTAAATATAAGTGCCAGGTCAGCTTTGGCTTAACCTTTAGAAGAAGTACCTGCATGGGTTTGTGTGCGCTGTCATGTCACAGTGACAGGGCCAGTGACTTGGTAAATGTCATCTCTCAAACTCAGCGGGAGGTTTCCCAAGCGGGGCTCTTTAAATTCAGGCAAGGGAAGTACAATAGCAACCTGGTTTCTCTGTTCTGCTAGCCCAACAGACAGCTGAAGCAAACGTCCAAACACATGAAATGAATCAAGCTGTGAAAATCCACTGGTGAAGCTGTCTGCACTGCAATTACAGCGGCACCTACGCGACCTCTGCCACGTGGAAGCAGGGGGGCGGCGGTCCTGTTATCAAAGCTGTGTTTAATAATACATGCAAACATACGCCTGATGTTTTTCCCCCAGGGGAGAACGCTGCGTGCTTCAATCATACTATTCAGTAGTTTGCATCTGAACAGACATGGCTGCATTCAGTTTGCTGCATTGAACGTGTCTGACATTATGGATACTGTATGGATATGCGTAATGAAGTGATGGATGCAGTAACTTCTCTGGAAGTGCTACAGTACTGAGTTTGAATATATTGGAGTGAAAACATTAGCCGCAAAAGAGACTTTAGTATAACTGATTTATTCACAGTGGATTTCAGCCAGGAACATCTGGTTCTTGTGTCCTACCTTTAGTTGGGTGCCTTTATGCATGCTCTGTTCCACTTAGCTTAGTAGAAATGCTTGATGAAGTCAGAATAATTACTTACGAAATGAAATCGACTGTGATATTCTGTGTGCTTCCCTCTCAGTAGTTGCTTCACAGAACATGTAAACGTTATTAGTATTCAACATAAACGTTATTAGTATTCAACATAAACGTTATCAGTATTCAACATAAACGTTATTAGTATTCAACATAAAACAAAACTAGATAGATATTCAGTGAAGTTGAAGTTATAGTGTTTAACGTTAAGCTGAGCTAGTCCTATATTAATGAAGGCCAGCGGTATAGTATTCACTACGTCAATGTGTGCCATACAACTGAATGTACTGCCCCGATGAAATTAAGGTTTTACTACATTTAACTTAACGCTGCATGTCCCTTCTTATATTTGCCATGCTTTTTGCAGAGATTTTTACCATGAAGGCCTTTGCTTTAAAAAAAATCATTCTGAAAACGAAAAGAATGCCCGAATAAGACAAATTTTACCTGTTCTCTATTTAAATATATATTGCAGGTGCTCCTTTGTTCGTGTAGCTAAATTGGACTGAAACGGCAATGTTTAACACCAAATTCCGTGGAAATCAGTGTAAGATACTGTAAGTTATATCATGGTGACAACTGACAAAACTAAGATTTCTGATCTGAGTTCTGTTCAACAGTCTAAGTTAAAAACTGTCCATGCAACGTCTTGCATTCCGTACTTCTGAGTTGACTGAGATAACAGATGCCTCTTCAGGGCGGAGGATTTCACACATGACAACTCTTTCCATTTCTTACATGACAACTCCTGCCTTAGGGGCACACGGCACCTTATCAGTCCTGAGCCGAGAGATTAAAAGTTGTGGGAGCTGGTGTTAGCGATGTCATGCTTTTGATCTGGTCTTTAGAACATTCGATAAAAATTAAAACTGGATCTACATCGTAACAAATGAGCTGGCAGCGGTTTGTCATGTTCATTTAATGAATATAATTATCACCAGTATTAGCTAACGTTTGCATGTACGTGCATGAAAGAACAAGAGAAAATTGCCATACTGAATGATGCGCTACTTTAAATACCCATGAACAGAATCTGCATGGGGACAGGCGACACTAGATAAATTAGTTTTCAAATAGTTAGGCTACGCCATTAGGCTGTGCATAAAATCACTTTAATTAGACACAATTATGGAATTTCCTCAAAGAGAAATAGTGAAAGGCTCCTCCTTATGGACCTGTGTGAGAGAGTTCAGAAGGTCTGCAGGGTACTGGGGGCAGAATTAACTAGACTGGGGGCAGAATTACCTAGACTGGGGGCAGAATTACCTAGACTGGGGCTCTTGTTAGATGTCAATGTGCACAATATTTTCTGTATCTGATTTTTTTACAGTATTCTGTGCAGAATCAATATGGGAAGGATAATAGGAATTTCACTGAGGTATTTTTATTTTTAATCCAGAGGAATCAGTTCAACACAGACCCTCCTCATTCATTGCTGAATAATAAAAAACTCTTGGCCAAAGGCACCGACCCAAGTAACTCCTTGGCAAAAAGCACAAGTCCGACGAGATTTTACCGTACTGATCAAATGCATCCCACTTTGTGCTCTAATCTACCTCTCTTTTGTTAAGAACTTAACAATGTAAAAATGGTGAATGTAAAATACGGCCAAGATAAGACCAAGATGACTTTGTAATGCAATCAGGGAGCAACACTGCTTAGATGAGAGATTCGCTGTGTGTCTGCTTGGAGCTCATTTTCTCTGTGCCCAGATCGGCGGGGGTCTCCTGTGTCTAACCGTCCCTTTCAGTCCCCCTCAATGCCATCAGGAAGGAAAGCATATTCACTCCCTTTGCTCTAATAACGGACTGTGCGGAACCTCAGTAATTCTGCGAATGCCAATGATTTAAGTCTCATTAAAATTCATAACTGTTTATTCTCTGGTTTCTGAATGCAGCAAATAGACATAAAGGAAATTACACAGTGTTTTGTAAATACAGGAAAGCTTCAAGACTTCTGGGTATCTGCATTTTTTGGTTGATATTCTCTCGGGGAGAAACACTCATAAATAAGCTGTTTAACATTACATTGTTTTAATTAATGTAGTTTCATTTATTTGTTTATTAATTTCATGTTTGCAAGCAAAGCATGGCATCAATGCCATCTGTTAAAGGTAATTTGTACTGTCATCCATAAAATATATAAAAATTTGTTTTGCCAGGCAATAAACGCAATCTAATTTTGCTCAGTACTTAAGTTGCCATCATCTTCATGATTCTGAGGCTGTTAATGATTTAGATCAGAGAGTCTATAATGTTTTAAATCGTATTGTGCAGTTTCAGAAACAGGATCTTGCAAAGAAGATTACTGAACTTTTGGGTTGTTTTCAGGGGGAATCAGGAGTAGAACATTCCAAAAAGAAAACATAATGGTGAGATATGCCTGACTCCTTTACAGAAGAGGACCATTCAAGCATCATCCCTGGAAAATGTTGTCTATAAAATACATGATAGACCAGTGATATTGTAAACTAGTGGTTCTCAACCTTTTTGCACTGTGACCCAATTTTTACCATGCCAGCTCAGTCACGACACTTTATCAATTATAGGTTTAAATTAATGCTATGTCCCTGCTTAGACTGCTGCCCCCATGACCCGATCCTGGATGAGGGGCAGAGAATGAAGGGATGGATTAACGCTATGATCAAGCGTGCAGTGCACCTCTGCATTTTACGCTAATGAATACCTACCTCGCAAATCTGATTGAACGTGCCAGTGAATTTTAAACTAAGCATCTATAGTTTGGCTTCTTGGTTTGGTTGAATGTTCACTAGTTTAACGCTAAGCAGGTGCAGACCCAAGACCTGTTTATATAGGTTAACTCTAGGATTGAGGGTTTGGGGAAATCTGACCACGGATCAGCATAGGAGCTTGGTGGTTTTAAAATGCTTGCATTTCTAACTCGTGACCCTTTTAGAACTTGTCATGACCCACGGGTTGAGAATTGCTGTTGTAAACAGAACATAACACTTTACTACAGATGCCAGCAGTGAGATTTGATCATTGATCCTGCCTTTGGAAACAGGGGACTGAGGGTCGGCCAATGCAGATGACAGTGTCAGTATACAAGGTGACAGTGTGTCCATTCTCTGGACATTATCAGAAGCCCAATGTCTCGGTCTGGAGGCTGAGCAGACCTGCCAGGAGGAACAGTGAAAGGTAAAGCGTGGTTTAGATAAATGGGTGTTTTTCATACAGAAGTGAAGAAGAATTTATAGCAACACATTTCTCTCATTGTTTGAAAGCTGGGATGTTACTACAGTATTTCTGATTTAATGAGTAAAACCTATTTTCACTGGATTATGTACTAATTGGAGGGCCAGTCTTTAAAAGAGTATCTAAATATTTCCTTGAATGAAACATAAAACTGCTTTGTTTGCTTTTCATGATTAAAACAAAGGATTGCTTTAAAATTGAAAGGGCAAAGCCCAAGAACTGTGTACTCCACTTATGTTTTGTGATAGTTCTCTCATGTAATGAAATATTTTATGGTAGATTCATTGTAGATTCAGTAGATTTTCAAAATAAAGCTTTACTGAATGATTCATTACAGGCTAGAAAGATTAATTAAACTCAGATAATGTTCCTGCTGAGATTCAAGTAGTTATCAAAATATTATAAGAAGTGTAATATGGAGACTATCCACATAACCATTGTTTACAAATTTCAGAATTTATATTCTAGTGCGTTTGATGATTAGCCCCACTCCACATCACCAGATTTCATGCTAAAGGGCCATATTAGTCAAATTCTAGGCGTTAATGCATCCATCCATCTATCCATTTTCCAACCCGCTCATCCTTCTGGGTCACGGGGGGTCCGGAGCCTATCTAGGCGTTAATGCAATTGTTAATTATTCAGATACTGAACATCAAGAGTCACAAAGAATGTTTTCCCCAAAGCACAAAGCCCCATTAAAGCTATAATTATATATTCCATCAGAAACAGTAACAACACAAGCCATTACCCTGTATGGATATGACTTTTAACTTGTGTCTGAAATGTAAAATGAACACATTTGCAGAATAATGTGTCACCCAGAATAGACTGATATATGAAGGAAAGAAACTGTTTGTACCTTTGGGGAACCTTGACGAATGGTTACAGTTTATATTACGGAATGGCTTTTTCTTTTTCCTGCAGCTGGCAACTGCCCAACATCTTTATAAAAATGATGATTGTTGGAGGTGTCATGAGTGAGGACGGGGGTCTATCAGACACCAGTGCCACAGCAAAAAAATAAAGGGTGGAGGAGGGGAGCTGGGGGGACGATTGGGACACAGTTTGGCCAGGGTTCACACACTAAACTCTTCTTGTCATTCTCCGGTGCTGCTCTTGTCTTCTTCCCTAAGCCATCAATGATGCAGAAACTGTGCTCTTCAGGTGCTTGAAATTAAAATTTAGGGCAGGGCTTGGTACATGTTGGTGTTTGATGTTTGGTCCATGTCATGGATACTGAAGTCCTCACAGATGGCGCAATCCATAGTGCTGAAGGAGAAACGTGGCCACCTGAAAATCATGTACTCACCTCCTATTATAGTTAAAGATTTGAAAAATAGTTTTCTCTGAGTTACTACATTCACATCTGCAGTTGCGTTAAATTCAAGTTATTAATCTCAGTATATTATCATGCACTAATGCTTTGCTCTCTTGCTCCAATGGAGATTGAAGTGTTTAATTTGTATTTCCAGCAGTGGTAAGCATCGAAATCAAAACCCCACCTATAATCCCATCACTCTCTTTGTCTCTCCTTCCTCCTCCACATGGACCATCACCATTAACGCTACCTGTAATGAGTTCAGAAGTAGCATATGCCCAATCTGTAAGAACACATCTGGACACCAGACCAAACCCAAAAGTTTTGATTCTTCTTTGCCAGCAGGTAGACTTTTCTTTAAATGAAGCAGCTGTTATGAATAAGCAAGTTAATAACCATAAGTATGATATTTTGGGATTTCCTGTAGGCTGGTTTATGATATTCTCTCAACATTATAAACTCAGGAAGATTTACAATTCTTATGGAAATCTTCACTCCATTTTTGCAAATAGTCTTAAATCTGTCAGCTTTTTTGAGAATGTAATAGGCCCTAATAATTATCGTAATCTAAATATTGTTCTAAGCAAAGAAATTCATATTCAGAGTGATTTTATCTTTCCACATGACCCTGTCCCTTCAGACAATTTTCTTACTGCAACGACACCGCAAGTGACTCATTCTGTAAAATAAAGGAAAAATACAATATTTATTTTGGGTGTATTTTTACTGCAGCCACAGTCACACTTCTTGCAGATGTGTCTTTGAGAGCCTTTCACATCTGATCTGATCTCATTAAATAGCAGAGCCCTTCATATAGATAATTTCTCATCCACTAAATTTGAGCAAAGCAATGAACGTGCTTGCACTTTAAGTCCTCTGATGAACACGGCGTCTCCTCTAAAAAAAGAATAGTGTTCAACGCCGAAAACACACTCCCTTAAGTAGCGGCCATCGCAGTGGGTGACCTACTGATTAGAATCTTAATGAGATGACAAAAGCAGGGGTAATTCACATTGCCATGAAAGACAGATGCATGAAATATAAATTTAATTAATAGCAAAACTGAATATCAGATGTAATATATCTCACAAAATACAGTAACTAGCAGAATTGCTGCACATTTTGTGTGACTGCGACTTCCAAGGTGCTGGCGCAAGAGAGCAGCCTAAAGTAGTAAAAAATAACTAAAACATCTTGTTTACAGACTTCCATGGCTAAAATTGTAATGAAGGAGCATCTGGCAGGAATAAAAAGCTCATGTCAGATATTAGAAAAAGCATTATCATCTTCTGAAAGCCTTCCAGAGTCGTTTAAGGTAGCTGCAGTCAAGCTCCGACTCATGAAGCATACTCTGAATTTGAATGATTTATCTAGTTACAGGTTTGCCTCCAGACATCCATCTGTACTTTAAACGTTCCCTGCCAACTGCCGTTCTATGATATGTTTTGGTCTACGGTGTTCAAACATCACCTGAGCACTGTCAAGGTAAGGTACCTTATCCAGGTAATGATTAAATACTCTCCTGTGACTGATAAGTCACCATCGGTTTCTAGACTTAAGTAACACCTTTAACTATATAGTAGACTGGTACTTTCCTGGTTTAGGCCTTAGCCGCCAGTCTAGTTCCGGAGGTTCAACTAGATGAAGAATCATTGAAATACTCAGTGTTCTAGCGTGACTCCCAAAGGAAAATGTGCTGGGTCCTGCTACTCGCCTGCTTATTCAGACCCTGCCTCGAGGATGTTATTCTCAAGCATGCCGTTAATTACCGGTGATGATGATGACACACAGCTCTGTCAAATTGAGTGAAATATTACAAACATTCTTTAGCCTGAAACCTGCATAATGGTCTGGATGAGATTCTAATGAGCTTCCTCCTGCCAAACTCTGATAAGACAGAGACGGCCTACAAAGTAGTTTACAGAGGTAGGGTAATTTTCATTACAGACTGATTTAAGGACACCACTTTATTACTACTAGGGTTCATGCTAAATTATCTAAGTATCCTTTTTTTTTTAGATGCAGCTGTTGAGATCTTTTGTCACTTCAGGTTTTTGAACAGGTAATCAAAATATCTCTCTTTCTTTAAGATTTGATTGGGATATTATGATATACCTTGAACTACTGTCATGGCTATCCCTATATGTATTTATCACTGCTTGGCTTGGATTAGATTATAATGATGCCCTATTATTTGTGATCCTTTTGCCTTTATGAGGTATCAAAGAAAAAGAATATGGATGGATGTAGGATTATTTTGTTTTTACTGAGGACATTGGCTCTGGGTAAGCCAGCCTTGAAGAGCATAGGTCTCTGAACCGCTTCCTCAATTTTGCTGTTTATGTGTGTCTAATAATACTGCTCTACTGAGCCAATTATAACACATGCTCTATTTTGGTAGCTGGGGAGAGGGAGGTCTGGGTATCTCTCCTGAAGCTGCTACCCCCGCGTCCCGAACCCCATACAAGTGGAAGGTAATGGATAGATGGATGGCTGCATTTTGGGCTTTTAGGAGGAGACAGGCTGATATTCATCTTGGGCAGGTCCACAAGGGGTCTGCAGTCTGCCGGAGGAAACCTGTATCATGCAAGAATAACACGTAAACTCTACGCACACAGAGAAGTGGGATTCAAAGCCCCAGCCTAGATCGTGTGACGAGATACTGCTACCAGCTGAGCCATCATGCTCCTGCTTATTGCTCCCATTAAAGCTAATTTTCTTGCCGTTTCACCCAGAACCACTTTTCCTGTGCTGATCCTGAACCCATCTACTGAAAGCTCTGCCATCATTTATATACAGTGAAAATGCTTCTGTTCTCGACAACCCTGTATCACAAGTCCCACTTTAGCCCTTGGTTCAGATCTCCTTCGTGGGGAAAAAAATCAGCAGCTGTATTTTTCTGCGAAATTATGGCTGGAGATGGAAGCAGAAAGGCCTGTTCATAGCTCTGAGGCACCATGAAACCACCCAGGGGCCGTGGAGTGAAGAGGACCTCTCTGGGTTCTGCTGAATGGCACGGTGATGACGGATGTGTGGTACCTCATTTGCCAGCTTGAGCTTCAGCAGGGCTCAGTGAGTGAGAACACAGCCTGTTTGACGTCCTTAGTGATCCACAGTGACGTTCATCAGGTATCGCACAGAGCCCCACTGGGTGCCATGAATATATGCAATGAGAATGTTACCGTATTGGGAGCAGATGGAAGCGTGCTGAGGATAGAGCAGACAGAGAGCAGACTGTAGAACATGAGGTGCTGTGAATGCTTCTGGGGAGCGGTGAGATAAGAAGACATGCTCTCTCTTTGGGTGTAATCAGCTAATAGTTGTATGAAGAAAGTATGTTCTGTGTGAGAGAGCAGAAGCAGTGACCTGGGGTTCACGGGTTGTTCTGTAACATCCGGGTCAGTTCATCTATCCACCCAACAAATTTTCCCATTCGAAGCATCCTCACAAAAAATTCTGTCTTGTGAATATGCTTGGTGCCTATGTGGAAGATCTATCCAGCTATTTTTTAAATCACATCATGATTTCTTCTCAAAATGTCCCACTGGAATCTGAACCACCTATGCTGGTTGACTCCATGGATCTGCGTTAGATTTCAGCTGGGTACCTTCTATCTTAGTTGCTGGAAGTATATTTATATCCATTAAGTAACACAGATCTTCTTCCCTGTTTCACTTCTCAGAATGTCAATAATAACTGGCAAAGAGTTAGGGTTAAGCTATATTCCAGACTCCTTTAAAGAAATATTAGGAAAAAAGTTTTTAGACCCTTTATTAGGTTCCAAGATACTCTTTTCATAATCTAATTGTAAACATGTCTGCAACATAATTGCCCTGGGGTGTAAAATTCATTTTGTAGGCAATAATTATATATTAGTTGTATCTATTGCATTGTACTGACATCAAAACATCGACTAATGCTAAGCTGTAGTAAAGCATGATATGAAATTACTGCTATAATAAAGATTCATTAATGTTGCACTTTACGTACTCCTTGTTTATTCTCAGATTCATCATAATTATTATGAAACTTAATGCCACAGCATAGTGCTGTTGGGCACCTGGTTTTCATACGTTTGAAAAGCACAACATGCTCATTGGTGTGTCACTGTTTGAGGGTCAGGACCCTGGGCTGCGAGCTGTGGAAGAGCGCTAACTTTTGCAGGGCCTGTGGGCGGCACTGTGTTTATTTCAGTCATTATCGGCAAGCGGCAGTGAGGGAGATGTCAGGCTCCAGTGTTATTCACAATGTACTTCTATTAATTCATGAAATGGCTTTTTCATAGAAAAACGAGACTATGAGAATCTAGCTACAGAATCAGTGCAAAGGTTGCCCGTGTAAATATTGAAACTTATTTTTGTTCACAAAGGAACAGCCCTTGCCTGTGTGAATGAGACGTTTTGTACTAGTAATCTTCAACTGTTTCTGTCAGTATTTTACCAAGTGGCTGACCTAGATTAGACTTCTCTGGCCTGAATATCTTGTGATGTATTAGTGTATCTATATATTTTAATAATATTGTAAAATATATTTGGGTGCCATTTAATAGAACTACATGTGATGTTCCTCTCATTTAATATCTGAGGAGCAAGTTACCAAGCACCACTGAAGTCCAATTAATGATTTAATAATACTTAACATTTAGCAAGTTGTTTTAAAATTTCTTTTCATGCATCATCCAAAGTTACCTTTAAAATCTTTGCTATGGAGGATGAAGAATAACCTGAAAGACAGACCCCACAGACCAGTACTCACAGCCTTTTAAAACTTCTCATACTTCGTGTGCATCTGTTCTTTGATTTTATCTGTTGGTGTTTATTCAGTTGGGGTGGCACTTTGCATGGTCACCCTGTGTCTCACAGGTTTCCTCCTGCAGCACCAAGATACAGGTTTAGGTAAACTGGTGTCTCTAAATTGCCCATGGTGTGTGTGGGTATTTCTCTGGTCTGTGCCCCATTTACAATAAGAAATATATTTTACTATATTTTACAATTTTAATTAATTTTTGTTTCAGTTTAGATCCAGCTTGGAAGAGTTCATGTCGATTGCCAAATTGAGCAAAGGATGTCGCGTTTGGTAGTCATTTGCTTGTCGATATTGCTTCATTATCACAGTGGATTTGCTTCCATCTTGTGACTAAACATAGGAATTACAAGCTGCTGGCAAAATGGGTACGGACATCTACCCGTCTTCCACCCAGTTACCAGGTTATGTATTTAATAAATTTTCGGGGTGTTCTGCATGTGTATTGTGCACTTTTAAATTTCTGCAAACTATGTGTACTGTCTTGTCTTGCGCTATATGTTTGTCGGCACTCTGTGTTCTTTGCCGCGGTATATACCAGGATTACCCCCTGCGATCAATAAAGTTAATCTTAAAAGTCTGCTGCTCGGGATTCCATAATTCTTCTGAATATTAATCACGACTCTCTTTGTGTTGATCTGTGAAGAGTCCCTGCTATGGCGACAGATCCAGTGTCTATGCCATTCTGTAAAATAACAGGTAACACCATTTACCGTGAAAGCGCGGTATCTGCCATCTATGATAAATACCTCATACAACACACGGTCTTATACATTTCCCTCACATTAAATCCACGTGATTCACTAACACAGGGGTGGGTAATCTTATCCGCAAAGGGCCGGTGTGTATGCAGGTTTTTGGAGTAACCTTTAGGTCAGCCGTTCAAACCCTGCAGGTGTGAGGACTCTTCAGCCAATCAGTCAATCAATTATTGACCTAGTTAGGGAGTTGCAGCGAAAACCTGCATACACACCAGCCCTTTGTAGATAAGACTGCCCACCCCTGATCTAACAAAACAATGTATAAGTAAGGTGCATTACTGGGTCACAAAACGTTTGAACATTTCGTTCATTTAAGGACGGTGTGTATCTGTGTCACAAGCTGTGGTGCGAGATAGCTGATAAACTTAATTCAGTACAAGGTTTTGGTTCAGGGGGATATTTTCAAACCCATTACTGGAAAAACAAGAAGCAGAGAGCGTTGAGTTTGCGTTCTCGCTGGCCACAGATTTTATACTGCAGTCTTCGCCTGCTTGCTCATATGTTCCTCCCACGATGCGCCCTCTAGTTTAACACAATCCAGTATAGTGAACCTCTAATTAAAAAAGCTGCATTCAGTTCACTACTTGGAAAAAAAAAACTTATGGGGAGTGTGTTTCCCCTGGGCTTCATGTCCCTTTTTTAAGCAAATTTATAAACAACTAATTTTACATATAAACACATATAAATACATATACATATACATTTTTTAGAGATGTCGTTCTGTAAAGGATTACCACCTCTTTTCTCATTAAAAAACACAGTTCCATTGAATAATAGTACTATATTTACAGAAGGCCTGTCTAGAGTGGAGCTTAAGAATTTTTGCCACTAACTGTGTGAATTTGAATTTAAAAAATGCAGGTGAACAGTTAAAACTTGTGAGGAAGAGCAACCACCTGGTCCATCAACCTCCGGCTAATGACGCTACATTTCCAGTGCAAACTTGACCGATAGAAATTCTTAGTTACTGATGTGATTCCATTTGGTGGAAGAGAGACATCGAGAGAAGAACCTACAGGGGTGTTCATTCCCATCCTTAAATGGGAGCTTGGATAGTATGGCCTTAACAGTGTTTCTGAAGCATTAACAATCATCTGTTGCTTGGGATTGAGAACCATTAGGACACGGGCTGAGGTGAACCTAGCTTTCAGATTCTTATATGAGTTAGTTTCAATGGAATGGCAGCTAGGCTGAGGTTAGTGGGGTGAGTGGTGCAATGCTATGAAGGTATGCCAGAAGTTTGTAAACCCATGGAATTCTTTGAGATCCTTCCTTGTTGTGGGGACAGGTCACTCCCTGGCAGTCTTCACTTTTTCAGGGTCCATTCCAATTCTGCCCATGAAAATCTTAAACCCTACGAATGACTATTCATACTTTTCAGCATAAGAATAAGGCAATTCTTCAGGAAATGTTGCAGCACCTCTTTGACTTGATGGTGGTGGGTAGCCAGGTCTTGGCAGAAGATCAGGACATTATGTAAATAGATGAAAACGAACTTGTTCACCAAAAAATGAAGGACATTGTTCACATGGGTTTGGAAGATTGTTGGGGTATTAGTGAGGTCTTACACTCTCTTCCCCTCGAGTTCGGACCGTGTGGTTGTTTGGTGCCAGGCAGCAGATCAATGGCACAATCACATGGATGATGTGGTGGGAGAGAGGCCCTCACCTTAGTGAAGACGGACCTAAGGTCTTGGTATTCTTCTGGGACCTTGCAGAGATGTACTACATTCTGCAATTTGGCCAGTGTGCCAGTCAATGACCAGATTTCCTTTTTATTACTATTGATAGATTAACCTCTCCCCATGCATCACATCTGAGCTTCTTACAGTTGATAACTGCAATGAGTTTGCAACCTACTTTAGTGATAAAATTAAAGCTATAAGAGAAAAAATAGGGAGTATTTGTCCCTAAAACCTGGGCTGCATTTATCGAAACCATCGTTGCTAACTATGTTAGCAACTACCGTCGTTCGAACTATGTAAGTACGACGCAGGTGTTTCCCGAAACCATAGTTCGAGCTACAGAGGAAACGATACTTCGGACTTACGTAGTACAATGCATCGTTAAATGACGCAGGTGTTTGAACGAACGTTCGCAAACACTGACGTTAAGTTGTGTAATTCGTACTACAGCTCGCGATCTGTAGTTAGAAGTGTAGTTCCGGGTAAATATGTCAGCGATGGTGGAAAATACAGTCTAATAAGGGTATAATCACCGTGTAAGTAAGAAATGTAAAAATCTTTAATACTGTACATAATAAGGAATGATTTAGCTCTACGATCACATAGAATGTGAAGTTGTCTGAAAATGTAGTTTGGAACGTAATTGTTTTGTGGGTCTCTGGTCTTAAGTACGGTAACTATCTAGTGAGCAATAGGGACAAATCTCAGACTGCAAAGTATTGATTAGCAC
>JAABNX020000021.1:1751491-1767146 GCA_015163995.2 Mormyrus lacerda
CCCCCCCCCCCCCCCCCCCCCCCCCCCCCCCCCCCCCCCCCCCCCCCCCCCCCCCCCCCCCCCCCCCCCCCCGCATGCCCGTCAGCAAAAATACATTTTCGAGCCACAGTTAGTACTGGCATGGAAAAATAAACAAATGAATAATTGAGGGCACCATAAATAAATAACACTGCAAGTATTTGGCAGCCATGCAAGTCTCCGTCAGGAAGCAACGCCACATGCAAACGATTGCGAGCGAGCTGGCAGTGAGTTCAGATGCATCATTCGGGACACTATAAAAATATATAACAATTAAATAAAAACCTTCAAGGAACTCCAGGCGTCTCTGCGGCACTCGAGTGACAGCGGTGTCTCTGGACGCCTGCGATCCCACAGCTGACCGGTGCTCGGCAGATTAATAAAAGATGATTGCGCTTCAGTAACGATGCAGAAATCGGGCAGGAGGGAGTGAGAGGGGGTCACTCTGCCTCAAACGAGCCCAGAGTATCGCCCTGCCAGCGCCTCCCTCCTTGAGCTTAACTCTGAATCGCAGCCATTGCGCCCGGGCAGATGAAGCGAAGGTTCTATGACCTTGTGTTGGACCAGCTCTAATGGAGAATGAAGCACAGTACATCCTGAATGGGATTCGTACTCATCAGCAGACCCCAAGGGGCTCACAGCTGCCCTCCATACATTGAGCACAAGGTCAAGCTTTCGTCGTGTGAAGCGTCAGCTCGCAGTAGGAAGCTGAGGTGAACAGGAAGCGGGGTGGGGGGGGGGGATTCTGTCAGGTCTGATGTGACTTGGAGGGGGGCGGGGGCGGTTCGCACCTCCTCCTGCACTGATCTCAGGCGCTCCTGGGCAGCACGGAGCTCCGCTGTCAGCAGCGCTACGGCCTCGTCCCTGTCAGCCACCTGCGAGGCAACAACGTTCAGGCACGACAATGTGGGCTTTAACAGCATTCTCCCATCTCTTCAAACGGCAGGTAGGCAGGCAGCCGTCGCTGGTGACCATGGTAACCTCCGCGCGAAAAAAGAGCAGCCTCTGCGACTCACGTGACTCCACATGACAGATGTAGGTTGGTCTTTAAAACCTGTCAGCTGACCTCCTGCAGGGCGGCCCGGTGGCTCTCTGTCAGCAGGCCGACTTCGGTGTACAGATCCCGGGCCTCCGCGGTGAGCTGCAGCACACGGGACGCCAGGTGCTCCTGCCGCCTGACCGCCTCCCGCAGCTGCCCCTTCAGCCTGGCTGTCGCGTCCTCTTCCTGAACCAGCTGAGAACACAAAATCTCGCCTTGATCCCGGCCGCCTCAGGAACAGCAGACGTGCTGTCAGAGCTGCTCGGTGTGAGGACGGGAGCTGGGCCCTGCGCCTTAAAAATACGCCAGTCAGGCCAAATCTCGTCCGTGCGCTGCTTCTGCTCAGTGTTCTCATAAAAAAAAAAACAGAAAATAAAACTATATGGCATTTTAACTTAAGGTCCTGTACCTCAACAAGTAGAACATTATGCTAACAATAAAAAGGTTGTGGGTTTGAATCCCGGGAAGCGTAAATAAATTGTAACCCTCCCTTCTACTTTAAGTTACTCTGGATAGAAGTGTCAGATAAATGTAAACTTAATGTTTGTGCATGCATGTAATGGCCAATTTATTAGACACCCCTGTGCCAGGGGTGGCCAATCTTATCCAGAAAGGGCCGTTGGGTGTCCAGGTTTTCGCTGTAACTCCCTAATTAGATTACTAATTAGAGGACTGATTGCCTGAAGAGTCCTGACACCTGGGACCGAACAGCTGACCTAAAGGTAACCCCAAGAACCTGCATATACACTGGCCCTTTGAGGATATGATCTCCCACCCCTGTTCTACACACTGCCATGTAGGATCACCCTAACTGTAGATGAGCCGTGGGTTCAAACGCGCCTTTCTGCACACGGCTGTTGTACCAATCCATTCCTTTTTGGCCCTTGTGCCCTTCCTGTCAACTTTAACAAAGATGGTCATTCTATTCTGACCTCCCATTAGTGTTTGCCCCCAAACAGAACTGGGCTTGACCAGATATATTTCTATGACATCACCATCGGAATCCTCTACACCAGGTCCTCAAGAGAGGAGCACTGCTGTTTTTCCAGCTTTCTTTTACCTGAGAGCCAGTTGTGAAGCCTCTGGCCAATTAGAGCCAGAAATTATTAAGCTAACTACCTGGGAGCCTTGAAAACAAGGCCTGGATTGGGAATCGAGGGCCAGATTTGAACAGGGCGGTTCTAGACACTGCAGTGTGTGTAAATCTGAAAAGGCGGGCAGTTGCTGCGATGCTGGAACCATCATGTCCAATACCAGCAATTACACCATGTTTAAATATCACAAATATCAGACGCCTTAGATGATCAAATGCTTAATCGCAAAATACATTAAACCCTTGGGATGAACGCTCTGTCTGCATACTGTATGGATTCATTTGCAGCAACAAGATTTTCTGTTTGGAGAAACATAGGCTGTGTCCGAAATTGCGTACTTACGCACTTTTAGTGTGCGATTTTAGGGCGTAGTGCGTTCAGACTGACAACTAAGCTAACATTCAGTGCACTGAAAGTACCTGGATGGTGCACTGAAAATGGCCAGTGCAGAATGATGGACACTACTTGCAGTAAACGGATGTCATTTTGACTACGTAGCGGAAGGAGAGAGAATTTCGACAAGTTTTCACAGCAGATATTTTGGCGCTCTGAATAATCGCGATCAAATGCTAGTCCGTCACTTCCGCTAAGTGCAAAACATTAGTGTTCCATTACGGCAGCACTTACCCATGGTAGTGTGCACTACAGAAGGAAGTGCGCAGTGCGCACTACGCACCGCATCTCAGTGCACTAAAGCAAGTGCACTATTTCGGATACAGCCTTGCAGTTTATGTTAACGGCCAGGTATAACTATTAGAGAGACCGGCAAGTATGATTTCAGTTCATGGTAAATTGTACACTAGTCCTTGTCTTGAGAGTTATATATAACTGTGGTTATCAATCAGCATGTCTTAGTGTTTTGTGATCTGCTGGATGTAATGAACACGGTATTCAGGGTAAGTACTTTGGTTGGTGGAAATAAAAAACAGCGTGTGGATCCTGGAAGATCATGCTTATGCCAATGGTCATTCTCTCACACCTGCTCTTCCTCCTCTCTCTTGCAGGCCCTGAGCCCTGCAGTCGCTTGCTGCAATTCATCTTGGCAGCAGAGCAGCTGCCGGCGGAGAGAAGAAACGTCATCATCCCGGTGCCGTAGCTTCTCTTTGAGGTTCTCTGCCTCGGCTGCTAGTGCCGCCATGTTGTCTTCCTGCTGTCCTAGCTGGGAAACAGGAAATGAGGTCATTTCATTACAGCAAATAAAAGGTTGGTCATCACATATTTCATGCTAAGAGGTTAAAAAACAAGAGTGTCGTCGATCAGAGCTAACAGAGACTATATTTGTGACCGAATAAAACATTTATCATTCAGTTATTTTTAAAAACCTGCCTGCAGTTTTTAACAAGTGACTTGCATTCCTGATGATTTTCGTGTGCCATTAAAACATAATCTCTGTAAAATAAAATTCTAACAGCAGACCTGGTAACATCACTTATACATGACTGCCAAAATTCGTATGCCTCAGGAGGGGCGGTGCATGGCTCCACAGGTTAAGAAGGCTGCTGGTTCAAATCCCGAGGCCAGCAGATTCATTTCACTGCTGGGCCCTTGAGCCACTGACCCGGCTCTCTCGATCGCATGTCAAATTTAATAAATAGTGTTCACAGAAAGTCTTGTGATGCTTGCTTAATAATCTAATATTGTTTTATTAATTGGTTTCATAACATTGACAAGTCCATTGACAAGCAATGTTTAACACATCCGCATGTCTTCCACAAAGACATTTTCTTTTTATTAATTGTCATGATTTTTTGACTGACCCATTCTGTTCTTGCCATTTTGCTATTAATTGGAATAGTAGTCATTGGTTCCCAAAGGAAAACTAAACACAAATGTTTGGAATTTTATGTTACTGTAAAGGTGTTACTGATTAGAAGGCACCAAATTAGACTGATTCTCAGTGAACTTTTTAACTCAAAACAGCTCTTTTCTTTAACTTGGGTTTCAATTAATTACTACTTGAATGTTGTTGAATGTTGAAAGTAATGATCTTTGTTATAAAACCAATAATTTTGCAATATTTTTGCTGAATTTAGCAAGCGCCCTAAGACTTTCTGTGAGTACTGTAAATATTAATGTAAAATTCATTCTACAGTTTCCTTGTACAATTGCTATGGTCCTTCCACAGAGTTAATTTGCTATTTCAAAGATAAGCCCAGCACACTGAGCCATCTGTCCTCTCGTTTATTGTCTGTTTCCCAATCTAAAAGCAAAATCCAATAATGTGGGTACATGATGCTCTAGAAAATCTACTATTCTGCCTAAAAAAGAGTGTTGTAAAATGACGAATTACTATCCACAAAGAGTACGAGGATGATAGTAAACCACCCGAAACCTGTGTGGTGTTAGTGTAAGCGGTGGCCAAGCCGACGGAGGGGAGAGCGCAGCACATGGAGCGGGGGTGGGGAGGTGGGGGGCAAAGGCACAGTCAGAAGTGGCAGACCAATTAACCGTAAGGGGACACACGTTATCCCCCCCGCATTCATAACCGGCCTGCAGCACCAAGCGGTAAGAGGTGGAGTTATGTGCCTCTGAATTACAAAGCAAACCCAGCGGCTCGCTGGCCTTTGAGAGCAGGGGCTGATGGGTAGGTAAATTTACTATGGGATTAAGCCAATTAACTGTACGCTTCAAAGAGTTTCCAGAAGTCAGGCGGGAGTTTTTTCCACTCTGCCTGGATGCTAATTCCATTCACAACACTCATTTTCCCAGACCAAACCAGGCATCCTCTGTGTTAAAAGAAAGCCAATTTCCTTCAAATCCCATCAGAGAATGTTATTAATTTGCTTCCTAAGCACAAAAACACAGCGCTCATACGTGTTTTAGCTCATACAGCAGTCGAGTGGCGAGTTCATGCTGATGAATGGGTGCTGAAGCCTGACGGTGTCCACTCCCTCCACCCAGGGCCCGCTGACTATCCTCTTCCTCCCTGAACTGGAGAATGGTCAGGGCTGCACCGCAAGCCTCATGCGGCTCCTCGACGACCTATAGGTGGCGCTCCCTCAAATTGCTCAGCCCCCTGTCGCACTCCATTACTTACTGCTCCACCTGTACATCGGAAATCGCAACTCTCACCTTAAGGGTGTACAAAACCCCTTGGAACAAATAACGCCAGTCAAGCAGTGACCATCTTCAAACCCTTTCAGAGTTTCCATGTGCCACAGTAACTTTCCAGTTTTCTCCCCGCTCCGTAACAACAGGCCGAAGCCAACCACACACCCCAGACTGGGAATCACATCGACATTTTTGATAAATTTAGAAATGCCTATTCTGACAGCAGCTTGATCAGGCAGCAAAGTGAATGAAGGAGCAGGAAAGCATAGAGTGCGGAGACCAGCAGCCGGCCGCGGTCTCTGAAGCAGCCGGCCCACGGCGCTCTGGAGGCGTCACCTCACTCTACCGTATCTCGCCAACTTACATCAGTGCTGCTGCAGTCCAACACTCAGTAAAACTCCAACAAACAAAACTTCTCAGTAGACGGACAGGATTTTAATTGCCACAAAGAGAAAACAGTCTGTTTAGAAAAAGAGACAAACACAATGTCTTATGTCTGTCTGCACAGTCTATGACCTACTTCACCACTCCTTCTATCCCTTGTCAAAGTTGCCAATTCTTAGTGAAATCTGCCTGAACTGGTTATATCTAGTTTGTCCTGGTTTACAGTCCGTCCACACAAAAGTTGAGCTCCCGTTCATGGTAAGAAGGGCCCTCCCCAATCCTTTGGAGTTTCTCTCAAAAGTCTCTTTGCTATTCTGGATTGCCGTGGTGTCCTTCTGGTAACAGGCCTCAATGGTTTTTCCGCGACGGCCGAGTGAAATCAAGTCTGTCACTGCACATTTATTAATGCAGACAGTGAGAATAATTCCACTTATTTTCAGACATAGCGAGCTTCAAGGCACTCGATGTTTATACAATGCGGGCCCTCACAGCATAAAAGGGGTAGGGTGCATTTGAGGTGGAGGTGGCGCAGGGGGGCCACCAGCCAAGCAACGGCACAAAGCAGGCGCAAGCACAGCCTTGTCCCGGACCTGCTGGTGCTCATCTCCCAGTCTCTCCATTTCACCTTTATTCTGGGAGAGCTACGGAGATTAGACGACAAGGCGAAAGGAGGGAACGACAGAAAGGAAGGGAGAGAGAGAGGCTGTGAAGCCTGCGTCTATTTAGTGTAAAGGAAATAAAAAGAGACACCTCACGTCAGCTTCTCCTCCGCATGCAAGACATGGATTCCGGAATTAGTTCTATAGTGGAAATGGCCCTCTATACAAACACCCAGCATAATAAAGTAATTGAACTGTACCTAATCTAATTTGTCTAAGGCTGTGCTGCAATTCTGCCTCCCTAAGGGGCCTAAATTACAGGCTTTGGCTTTAGTTATGCTAGCTTAGTTCAGCTCTCGCTTCTTTATTTTAGCCTATGCTAAGTATTGTTGTCTGGTCTTATTTCCAGCCCCGGAATACCTCTCGGCCCTGCCGTCACCACCCAGCCGGCAGGACAGTTAAAAAGGCATGTCTGAAACTTTAATAAAACAAAGTGCTTTCTTTTCAGAGAGGATTTTTTTTTTTAACGGTCGGGCATGAAAAGGAATCTTTAAAATCTGCAGTGGGGAAAAAAAAATGTAATGAAATATTGAAAGGGAGGAAAGGCGGGAGGGGGACAGACTGTCGCTCTGGTTCAGATGCCCGTGGCGCTGCTGCGGAAAAGACACGGCTCTGGAAGTGCCGTTCTGGGCATCGCTGACCCCTGACGCCACCCGCTGCCCCCAGCGTGGAGAGGACAGCATGTTTGCTGTCCGAGTGCAGCTCCGCATTAAAACCGCGCGTCTCACGTTGGGCCGAAGTGTCCTGCTAGATCACAGAAAGGATTTCCAGAATATTCCATTTATCATAATGTTTGCACCATGATCGAGACTACACATTTATTCCTGACATTAGTCTCTCTTGTGACAAATGCCTGTATGTTGTTATGAAATGAGAAAATGACTATTACCATAAAAATAATGTTTTATCCTCCATCCAAGAGGTCACGCGTAGGTCTGCCTAGTGTTGTCCATTTGTTTCATACTAAAAACCCAGGAGCACAGAATTACCAGCGTCAATTACGGAGTATAGTTTCTCTGCAGCTGAAAGCAGCCAGACACTGATGTATAATTTTAATATTGCTAATTTAATTTTCTAATCTATCTATGTCAAATCGCGTATCTATTTTTCTCAATGTAACCTATGACAAAGCATGCAGTTTGTGGGCAAGGGGAGCAGGCATGTTCACTTGCACGGTCCCCGCAGGTGCTTATTTTAGGAATCAGAAGATAGCGAACGGCTGCAGGGGAAAAAACAATGATTTAGCCATAAATCTAATAATTATAGCTATCATGGGAAGAAATATGATGGGCCTAACATAGCCGCTTGAAACTAAAATGTGTTTATTATCTGAATATTTATGGCAATTATGCAAGGACCCAGCTTATGCACCCATATATCTTTATTCAGTCATGCCGATGAAGACAGGGAAAGGCTGCAATCCTAACATACCCGTAGGGTGGCGCTGTGGAGCTCTTCTTTGCTGCGGCTGAACTTGTGCTGCAGGGCCGTTATCTCTTTCTCCCGCTGCCTCTCGTGACCCTGCAGTTCGTCGCATGCCGTCTGCAGCTTCTGCAGCTCCGCATTCTTCTCCTGAAGCTGCGAAAAGACAGAGACGCTAAACAGGAAGTCTCCCGCCTCACGCCGTTGAGAAACAGGCCGCTTTTACCTGTGGAAGAACATCACAGTGCCCTGAGGCCACTCCTCGAAGTGATGATGTGGATTTCAGACCACCTTCAACCTTAATTATTTAATTACTAGCCTCTGCATCACAGACACATGTCGCAGAAGTTGGCGGCAAGCTCAATTGCAGACAGGAAGGAGAGGCATGCTCACTGGTTGGCCCGCAATCCGCCATTAATCATGTGACCGATGAGGAAACGGTAAGGTCCAAGATGCAGCTTGCCTGCTATTGACCGCCATAAAGCGACAGCCCAGCCCTACATGCTTCTCCCCATCGAAAAAAAAAGGGTAAAAATAACAGGAACAGCTTGTCGGAAATGAAATTTCAATTCATCCAGTCCCTTTATACGCCGGTGTGGAAAGCGGCAGTGAAGGAAGAGGATCAATAGCATTTAGACAGCCGAGCAGATTTCCTAAGTGTCGGATCAATAGGACGGGAGGTGGGGGGGGGGGGAACACCCCGGCTTTTCTTTAGCTTTTGTAGGGAACGGGAACAAATCCGGGGCCTCGGGCTAAATGAATCGACCAGCTGTTTTGGAGTTCTGCGGTGTAAATAAAGATCTACTCAGAGCCGCTTCGGCTGAAGCCCGTGGGGGCACAGAGAGGGCAGCAATGAGGCGGGACAGGAGGTCTGAGAGAGTCTATGAGGATTACATCCAGATTCCATCACACGGCGAGCGGCCCGGATGAACCCAGCACTTTTTATAAGACTGCTATGACAGGGGCCCCGCCAGGATCTCAGCATGAAACTTATCCGAGCGTGGAGAATAAATCCCGCAAAAAGCTTAATGACATCGCAACGTGCCCAGACTAGATCCGCAGACTGGATTTGACCTCATCAAAATTAGTAATCTTTCACACCAAAATATTAAAATGTATCTGAATCAATCAAGATCTGAATAAGACTGGAGTTTGTGACGTGGGTTGTGGAAATGAGCGACCTTCCAGAGACAAAGAAATCTGTTGGTGGTCCTGCTCCAGACACCCCCCCCGCCCTCAAGATTGTGGTGCAAGGCAGTATGTGATATTTCCCCAAAACTAACTCACTTGTACAAACAAAACTTCTTCAGCTAACGACTGAGCTATACTGTATTTTGACCATTTCATTTTGTACAAACCACAGATGATCAGACCCCTGGTTGGTGGACTTGCCCAAATAAACATAAAAAATTTCTTAGAGGAAACAATTCAGCATCTCCAATTCACCTCAGCATGTTTTGGACTGTGGGGGGAAACCTAAGTACCTGGGAGAAACCCCACAATGACACGGGGAGAACATGCAAACTCCACACACATGGAGCTGCGGTGGAGACTCGAACCCTAATCCCAGAGGCACTGCACCACCGCATTGACATATGGGCAAATCAATTAAAGTAACTCCATTCATTCAGGGTAAGAATCCTGATCTGTGTAGAACAACAGATTAAAAATAAAGACTCACAGAGGCTAAGACTCAAACACTACAGATCTCACTCATAATTCACATTTTCCCACTTTTTCTACTGAATTCTGTTACAGCTTTATCCTCCATCCACAAATATCAAGTCATTAACGCCACTGTCTTTCTCTTAAAATCCAACCCAATTACTAAAGCAGCAGGTAAAATGCGGATGAACTGTACAAGAAATGATCTGTTGCCATAGAGACATGATGTGAGAATCAGACTGTATGCGGCCACGCGAAACCAACCAACTGCAGAGCGTAATGGGCAACGGCCACTTAGCCTCAAGAAGCTACAGTAAGGCTCGTCTCTTCGGATTAGAGCGGCACGATGTGCAATGTTCACATCGACATCGCATGTTACGCACATGCAATTATCACATCGCAAGGGTCGTGGTAGCTGGGTCCGGACCATTAATATGTTACATGAAAGCATTTTTACTCCGTCACAGGAGAGAACACTAGCTGATACAGAATCATTCTAAAGCTTGCGGCTGATTCTGCTGAGAATGCTCTGCATGCACTCTCTGGGCCATCATAATCATTTTGTCCTTGCCGTTTGACTCACTCATAGACAATGGGGAGCGTCGGTGAGAAAATTTAACAAAAATGATTAAGCAGGAGAAAGTGAACAACAGCTGGTCACCAATAAGTTCAAAAAAATTCACCTTCCGCCATACGGAAATATTTTGTATTCCATGGAGACGATACTGAGCAAAAGCAAGACATTTATTGGCCCTGTTTTTATATTTATGTATATATGTTTGTATTATGTTATAAATATCGTGAAAATTTCAAATATCAAGATGTGAATTTTTTTCCAATATTGTGCAACCCTAATTCAGATACATTTATCTATCATTTTTGTGGGAAGTCAGAGCAACAAGGCAATTTCCTTGTCCGTCAATTTTCCTTGTTCCTTTCCCACCTCAATGTAACACACAGAAGACTTGTTTGGCTGATATCTGGCACCACACTGGTCACTGTCACCCTGGCGATCGTCGTGTGCTTTGCTTGACACTGTCCTGTGAACCGGCCACTAATGTAGCGTTCGCTCTTTTATGAGTGACACCTGTGTTTGGTGGTGATAGGAAGGCAATACTATCGCCAGACTGACCAATCAAGTGAGCAGGAATGAGAACGATACTGATATACTGTTTTGATAAACAGCTATGTGCATGTGTATGTTTCCACAGGCCTGGGACTGAAAAATACACTATTATCCAATAAGGCAGTGCACAATTAGCGCTTATTGTAATAACACGCTGAAGCGACAAACAGCCGAACCACAGAGAACGCGGTCCACCCCACGGCCCTCTACAGACAGGGCGCCACTTCTCATAGCCAGAAAATTCCTGAAGTGTATGTTCGGGAACACAGGACAATTTCCCTTCTGTTGCTCTAGACTGACATATAAGACGTTAAAAAAAACACCAAAAGCCATTTCATCATTAACCAGGATTTCAAACTACAAAGGAGTTATTACATCACAATTACAAGTGTTACCTGGCAACCAGCAACAGAGATGAGATTAAAAGCATTGGAGCTAAAACTAAAACTCCTACCTAAAGAATTCAAAGGCTTTTAAAGTATTTAACAGGTAACCCATGATCTGTATATTACACTAATGTTCCCAAGCCCTCCAAATATCAGAGCAGGAGAAGTTTCATTTGCTCCCAGTTGTCTCTGCAGAAATCCTTTAGAAACACTATCTTCAGTACATTTAGCCAAATGTAGTGACTGACAATTATCCCCCTTTAATATAGTTGGGCAGTCTTTAGAGGTAACAGATCTGTGACCTTCGCACCTCGCTACCTGCCTCTCCAAGCTTGATCACCATGGGATGAGAGGCGGGAATCTTTATCTTAAATGTTACGCTCCCAATTTTCTCGTTGGCCCGTGTGTCCACAGCATCATGCAGACTCACTCGCAAACTGCAGGGCTGATGCTGCCGCGTACGAATCGCTGGTCATAAATCTCAAAGGCGCGGCGACGCGGGGAAACCGCCATCTGAGACGGAGAGCGATATCATATCAGAGGAAAATCTCGGGATACACGCGTGAAAACTTAAGCAAGTTTTAATGAAATAAGAAAGTCCGAGAGATGCAATTACACATCTAATCAGAGCTTTCTGCATGAAAGTGCCTGTCCCTTATCTCACTCCCATTTGCATCATAACATGTGCAATATTAATTCCGACTTTACTGCTTATTGGGAGAGCCGAGTATGAAAAGCCATTAGGGCGGCAAATGGGAAAGCAATTTGCTGTCACACAGATTTGGCTCTATTAAATAGAAAAACCTTGTTAACCATTTGGAATTAGTGCCATTGGACAAAAGACTTTCAGCTGCACTCTACTAAAATCGGTAATTACTCTTCATGCCTCTCTCTCACTCTCCTGCTCGTTACCGCGGCGGGACAGGAACAGCAGGACATAGGTGCTGCTGGGGGAGAGGGGTGAAGATGGGGATGATTCATTTAATATGTCCTATATGCAGACCATGCAGGAACCAGAGGACAAGTGGACATGACCCCCCAGGGGTGTAGACAATCACACGAACTCCTTCGGTGCCTCAGGTGAGGTTTGCTAAGGTGCTGCTCTCTCGATCCAATCTGTGGGAGTCTTGGTCTGATCTCTTGCCCTGAGTGAAACCATCACCTCTTCCTGAGGAATGGAACTGCCACACACACACACACACACACACACACACACACACACACGCGTACGCTCAGCATCCACACATCACTCTGTCCTCTCCATGGCCCCTGTCTGCCATTACGGGCTTGTTAGGCAGACACCGTGAGAATTAATGAACAGCTTCCTGTTGTGTGGCTGAGGGGTGACAGATGGCATCCTCGGGCTTGGCTGGGGGTTAATTGGTGAAAGGTACATCGGCAGAAAGACTTCCAGCCCACTCACAACACCGCTGGCCCGCTCCCAATTTGAGACGGGCTCTGTTTCTAAATTAAACCCTGCAGAAAGTGATGGAGTCTGTCCGAACTTGGCCTTTATAGAGAGACATCAGGACGTACATATCTTACATCCATTGGTGGTCTACGGGCAGGTGAGGTCTTTCTTGAAACGAGAGGGAGAGATTAAACGCAGACCTGTGTTTGACATAATCACCTGCAAATGAAGGGTACGACGGGGAAGCCATCGCTCACCTTTATTAATGAAGGAACGAACGAAAGCACTCGACCTGCGTTTTAAACAAACGAACGTGAACATGAAGATGTGCCAATGGAGTCTCTGGAGAGTCAGATGGGCATTTTTAACACGCGATCTTTAAAGGGAGCAGAGAGCAGGAACACGCCGGTGACACAGCAGTGTAACAGCCTCTGTACGCCCCATGAGTGACCAGCAGGAGGGGACCAAGAGTAAACCCACAAGGCAGATGCGCTCCGGTGCTGGGGGAGGAAAGGTCGAGGAGGGGAAGGCAGCTCCGAGCACAACCCTCCCCCTCAGCCTGCCCCTTTTTCTTTCCCGACCTGGTCTCATTAACACACACCCCTGACATCATTAAGGTGTTTTCAGCAAAATTAATTGAAAGACAGATTAAAAATAAATTAAGAGCAATGCGTTTGTGAATGCGTGTGCGTGCTTCATAAATCATCCTGAGGAGCCGGCAGCCGACTCCCATAATTAACTACACACTATTTATTTTCTCCTGACGGTAGAAATTAGAATTCAGACACACAGATTACATTAGGGGTGCACGTCGGGGTGGGGGCGGGGGGACGAAGGGGGCTGTGTGGAATAATTTAAAGATACATGTCAGGATAGAGCAGGGGGCACCGGGCGGGGAAAAGCCCAGGATGAGATTTCATTGTGTGTTTGTTCATAAACATGCAGCGGTAACTAAAACATGTGTGAGGGAAACAGTGTATATTTACACACACGGTAGCAGTCAAAAGTCATTTTCTCTGCTTTAGGACAGAGACCCCAAACACATGTATATGTATGCATTATCTGCTGGCCATTGTGCAGGACATTTCCATAGCAGTCTTGACAAATAGGAAGTGAAGCCCACTAACTCCAATTCACCATATTTATAAGATGGGAATCAGGCCGCTCCCAGGCCGGTGAGGAGGTGCACGCTCCCCCCGGCTTCAGCACCCCCAACCCAAACCCGAACCTCCACTCGGCCCCATCTGCCCAGCAGACCTACAGATGTCACTCCAAGCTACATAATGCTATTCTCTCTTTGATGTTTCCGTAAAAATGCACCCGTTAATAAAATATACTCATTAAAAAAAACGTCACCCAGCTACCAAGAAGGGGAAATAAATGGCTGCGGTTTTAGAAATAAATTATCGTACAAGAAAACAAAGTAAAGCAAAAACATCTCAGAGAACTGCGATTATCTGGCGATGAGTAATAATGCAGCATTTTACCGCCGGAGGAACAGCACTTAATCTAACACAAACATAGTGCCATGCAAAGAATACATAAAAAAAATGCCAAATGGACATTTTAGACGGCAGCAAAGAGGTAAAGGACAAAGCTCACTGCTTTATCTGGTGGAGGACCAAAGGACAGCAAGAACTACCGATGCCACAGCACATGGAAAAAAAATGCACATTCAGAAAGAATAAAACACTGATGAGAAAGTCTGTGAAATCAGAGCTTTCTGTGAAAGGAAAAGCATATTCCCAAAATGCAGAAATGCGTAGTGGCCGGGTCACTTTTTGGGTTAAACGATGCAGCACCCCGTGACTTATTATAACCGAGAGCACCAGAACTGGAATTACCTTTAATATCTTTGCAATAAGGTAACTCTAACGCCTCTACAGTTTATTGTTATATTATTGTTCATTGTTATATAATCATCAAAAAGTTAAAAAGTGATCTTTAAAAAGTAGAGGCTGTTTCATACTGAATTAGGTCTTACAAGCTTTGTCTGTAGAGAAGCAAAATCTATGTCTGCTTTGGGTAGATCTGTGAGACTGTTTACAAAAAGAAGGCTAATAGACTATGTTGATTTACTAGAAAACTTCTCATCAGAACATCCGTATTTTTAAAAGAGAAAACCACACCATGCTGCATATGAGCTCCGTGCCTCCAGCCTCACACTTCTGGTGGATTTGTGATCAAACGCAGATTCACATTCCCAGATCCGAGGGCTCTGGATGGCTATGCAGGCTTATAATAAACAGACGAAACGCGACCGACAGCATAGCGCTCTTCCTTTGTCACAGACAGACCTCCGATGTCTACAGTGTGGTTAAGAAAGGACTGGAATCATCACTGGTGATGGAGGGTATGAATACATAAGGTCACGCAGCTGTCCAGGCAGAGAGCAAGAGCGGCTCCGTTTCGATGCTTATTCTAGCTTAGCAGCACCTGGAAGAGCAAAATTACTCAGAGCACGAAGGATCTCCAAGCATTTGCCAGCTGCCGTAATCAACATCGGCTTCCCCCAGTGCAAAGCAAGTGCGGTCTCTGCTCTACACATAGGACTGAGCAAAACTGAGGGATCGGAATATCACCAGCACTATCTTGCTCTCCAGGACGCGATCACCGGCAGGGCTAGGGCTTCGCCATTTGCCCTGGGACACGTCTGCATCGCAGACGATTCGGTCGGGTTCAAACACATGAAATCGCTGGGTTCCCCTCCGACCTGTGATCCGCTGTTCCATAAAATGAGAGACCCCTAATATAAAACGCTGCACCTGAGCCTTCCAAGCATCGAAACACATGGCAAATTGGGGGGGTAATGTGGCCGGTCTGACGGTAAATTTCGGAGGTGAGGCTGGCGGGGTATGAGCCCCACACACTGTTCCATCAGGGGTTGCCCTGGTGATCTGCGACAGGAAAGAGTCTACACTTGGAGTGCATCCATCCATCCATTTTCCAAACCGCTTATTCTTCTGGGTGCTTTTATTCTCATTCCGAGTATATTCACAACATCAGGAGAAGGTTTGGTCCTTCCTTCACCTCTGTCCACCTCCGAGTTAGTCACAGATGAGCTGAAAAGCAAGTCATTGCTTTCCTTGAGCAAAAAGCTAAGCCTGAAACACCATTTAAAAGCATCAGTGTGATCTGATATGGACCAAGGCTTGAAGCCATTGCTGTGCAAAGAAAGAGACCACCAGCAGTGCTGCCGCAGTCCCTCGCGTTGCCACTAGGGGTCTCTCTTTCACTGTGCATGCTATGCTGCCCTCTCACACACCCACCAGGGCCTCTCCCACCACCACATTATATATTACTCCATCATTTGAAAATGGCAGTTTTTTGAAAATTCACCTTGATTATCAGACATTAAAAGTGACTTATCCAGCACGAGTGTCTGGCTGGGGGGGGGGGG
>JAABNX020000021.1:1795670-1811889 GCA_015163995.2 Mormyrus lacerda
TCATCCTGCACCATCCCCATCCCTATTTACATCCCGTTTTCACTGTTTCTACTGTCCGATCAGCATTTTTATGTGGTCATCTTCACTCCTTATACAGCAGCCACTTTTCTCTTTCCGTGGTGCAAAGATACAAGACTAACATTACGTCTCCTGTGTCTTTGATACCGTCGCACTAGAGTGTTAGACAAACTGTGAGTGTATGTGGATAGAACAGAATCAAACAAGCGTATATAAATTCAAGACCAACCAAAACAGGGAACCGTTAAACTTCTTAAATTCGGCAAACTGATCCACCAGCACGATACCCCACACCCACTGATCAGCGGATTTTACGGACCGCGTTCCTGCCCCCACCCTTGTCGGTGACCACTGGCACCCCACAGTTTAATTAGCATAACACTGATGTTTTTAATTCCTTCTCGCTTTGCTCAAACGGACCACTTAGGGGCCCCTCTACCCATGTCAGCCTCGGGCCCCCACAAAAGTTCACCCCAAATCACGAGGTCCTGTACTTGCAATATCACTACATACAAGGAGCTACGTACTTCATCATCAATAACAGCAAGGTGTCAGAACAGGTTTGGTGCAGGACACTATGAGAACAGTGCATTACAAGAGAGACTTACACAGTCATTTATCTTTCCATATCGATTACACTCCAGTATTCTGTAAGTACGTGTCTTTAAGTGTAAGTCCATAGGTAGAGCAGTAGTAATATTCCTCAAAATGTCTCCAGTTTCTAATGCTGCAGCTGCGCGACCTCACAATAAAACTCACCTACCTAGCTAACGTTTTCTTTTGGCACTTTACTCTAAACATATATACTGCGGATAAAACATCGAGTCCTGGCTCCTCTCACATTAAAACACAAATACAAAATGAGTATTTAAAGGTGGCCGGACACATGACCGAGGTCCAATGTAATATCTCGGGACGTTACATTTTACTTACTTATGTTTAATCCAAAGCCACGTACAACTGACAGAAGAAGGTCAGTCAGTCCTGGCTGTTGTGAGGGTAAGAGCCTTGCTCAAAGGCCAACAGTAAAATCACTCTGTCAACCCTGGGATTCGAACCAATGACCTCCTGATCTCAGGCACCGTGTTCTAACCTGCTGAACCGCACTGATATCGTCAGCCTCTCTCTGATTCTCCATAGCTATAGTCACACCTTTCGTTTGTCTCTAGTTAGGTTGCCTGCAGGGTGAATCTTCGCATCTAAAGCATAAACAAAGAAATTTCCCACTGCTTGGGGGGGCCCTGCAAGAGGACATTAGAGACCTCGTCAATTTGCTCTGCAACTTCGAGAGGCATCAAAGCCAAATGGCCCCCACGTACCAGAGCATTATGAGGTCATTATGCTCAAAGAGGATTTGAGGAAACCAGCACATCATCTCATGTGGTCGGCGTTCAAACAGATAAATAGATAAAGGGCAAACCCTCCACATTAAAATGTATCTACAGGGACCCAGTACGGACTGAAAGTGACTTGATCTTTACAGGTTTAAGTCCTGTTATTATCATGCTAATTGTGGCCTCTTGCATGGAAATATGAAGCATGCAAAGAGGGATTTTTTTTCCTCATTCAGCTTTAATCTATAGGATATTTCTCTGGCGACACAGAGCTCAACCGAGACCCAATCAACAAAGAATCTCCCCCCACCCAGCCGTCCCCTGTGTCCCATGTCCCTACCAAGGTACAGCTGTTACTAGGCCATGCTGTCAAAGCCACAGCCCGATTTAATATATGCTGTGGCTTTGTTCACCGCAGGTAGCCCCAACTCCCCAATAAATGTTGAAATAGCACATTTATCTATCACTGCCAGTACTGACTTCACAGCGGCAAATAAAACTGTATAGCAGGTAGCGGGCATCCTCGGCGAAAACAGCTCAACAGGACACCATTCAAGGAAAACCGAAATTACCACAAGTACGCATTCTGGAGACATGATCTTCAACCTTTCAAGTGCTGGGACCTGCTCCAAAGCGGGCTGCGTTTAATGTCAGGGTATTACACCTATCACCCTTATAGGTCAGAGGTCACCTTTTTCATTCTCTGGAAATCTGAAATGAGAGTGATACCTTATTAAAATTTCCATTCAGAAGCACCGGGCTGGGGGGACGGCTGGCGACAGATACTAATAACTCGCATAAAAGCGGAGATAGTGGCCTGTGGGGACGGGGATGAAACATCTTTTGGTCTGTTAGCAGATGGATAGAGTGGGAACAAAAAGCGAATCCAGCCCAAATTTATCATGTAATTTAGATAATGCACAGGCATTAAGGCAATTGTTACTGAATATGATCTGCTATGAGCCTGTATTACGAGGCCGGACTATATTTACTCGAGCAAAGGAAGCTTTGAAAAGGTAGATCAGCGGCTGCAAAAGGGAAGGAAGAGACGCATCGGGAACACACATGTACACTTAAAATATAAACGAACATAGTCCGAAAAAACTGAAAGGAATGCTGGTATCGCATCACAGTCACAACAAACTCACAGCTCGGATACATTAGTCAGGAATATGCTTAATACAATGTAAGAGAAGGCACTGCACGTGTATGCAGACTGAGATGAGGTGACAGGGTCACCGGGTTCACGTGAAGGGCACAGCAGATCCACAGACCGCAAACTTAATTCGGGCGTCATTAAATTTTAAACCAACACATGAACAACCAGCATGGGAGAGAGAATCGCAGGAGCTGTAAAGACGTAGTGTTTAACAGCTCCCCAGAGATTCGTGTGTGTGAATAACAGAGAGAGTGATTTTCCCCAGGATGATACCTGCCTATACCTCTCCAACCACGTGATACAGCAGGTCGTCCTGGTTTCAGGGCAGTTAAGCAAACGAATGAGAAATACAAGGATGCTACTCATATGCCAATGAGAGGACCGTAACTAAAACAAAAATGACATCATCCCTCTGCCACATGCTTCCTGCATGTTTTATTCTTTCTCAAAAAGCAGAGGAGATACCTTCCATTGTGATGCATTTGGATGTATTTCACAGATTTTCCTCCTGAAAACCACCAAGCTTCAGCTATAACGTTAAAGGTCACATTAAAATACGCAGAGAGAGAAACGGCAATTGGGGCTCACAAAAACCTTGTAATCTAAATCAAATCGATAGCCATCGATGGAGGGATCATCGGGAGCAGACAGCAGCGCTCAAGAAAAGCAGCAGGCCACACGCCAATGGGCCAGCGTCAAGTTATCTTATGCTCCAGAATGAGCTTCACGTGACGCATCGGCACGTCAGGACTTCACACAAGTACGTGTGCCGAAAGTAAACGGTTACTGCGTTTGAAGACTTTGATGTCGGTCTGAGCAGTTTACCAGGACACGGTATAAGATCACAGGGATCGCACTGCGGATCGCATCGCGGATTGCATCGCGGCGTTGATGAAGAATAATGGGGGTGCAGGAAAACAGCCGAGGGCCGTACCCATCACTCAGCCAGTGCAAGTTCAAGGGGAACGGGGGTCATGGTTTTAAAGCCTATATTCTATAATCTGAGAGTTAAAATGGGAGCCAGATTCAAGCATGAATCACACAGTGTGCTGTCTTACTTTAAGCTAAAGGAGGGGAAATGTCATCTCAAAGAAATCAGCTTTACATGTAATAAGAATTAATTATTAATGGTTAACCAGTGTGGAAACTTGGACCGATGCCAATATATTTTTGCAAATATTACAGATACAAATAACCAGCTAACTACTGCACTCCACAGATCTGTAGTGAAACCGATGTCGGTGATGTTACTTATTGAGTTTAGATTAGATAAGGTAAACTTTATTGATCCCAGGGGGAATTCTTTATCTTGTGAATCTGTGCAGAAACCCCAATATATAACTTAGGCAGGTAGACATCAGTAAAGTATGGCAGATTCATGGGACCGTAGCAAGGTCCTGACTGGTGAATTAGCTGATGAAATGCCTCATCCTGATCTTCCAATGCAATCATCTCCATTACTTTAGTAGTTATGTCTTTAGATGTGCTCCTGCTATCTTTGAATATTGATTTAAGTATGAGTACCAGCTCGTAATATCGACCAAGATTGACATATCAGACTGATGCCGATGTCTTTATTTTTAAGGAACATCAGTCGATACCGATGTTATCTGATATACTGTACATGTGAAATGAGATGAGGAAAATGTCAAAACGTCAAGTATGACACATGCTGGCCACGTTTTTTTGCGTTGGTTTTCTAGAATGTTCCTATGGCAGACGGGTAGAGGCGACCAACTGACTATGTGGAGTGCAGGACCTCGCCGGTGGAGGAAGAGCACAGAGATCCAGGGGCCCTTGGCCCCTGGCACAGGAAGCTCTCTCTCTCAACATGAGGCCCGGTGATATACATCGGCTGCCTGCCTCAGAGCTGCCGTCGGCCCGGACCCCGTGTAATGTGCTGCTGGAGTGCATTATTTTCAAATGCATCACTCAGCGTTGTGCAGCACAGATAAATTGTATTGCCTCGGATGTGTAATGCACACTCTCACTGCCGCAATATTACACTGCAGGTCGGGGGGGCACAGTGAAGGAGGCCATTTATTTTTTTTACTGCAGTCAGTATTCCTCCCATTAGCTTCAAACTGGAAATAAGTTACTGCTTTTAACGAGTGCTTACAGTGACCAGATGGTCATGGGAAGCGGGGGGTGGCGGTTAAGGCAGCTGAGCGAGGTGGGCGGGGCTCCAGGACCAAAGGACCCTGGGAGTCCGGCATGTCGGCCGGGCACAGCAGTGCATCCCGAAATGAAGAGCGGGCACTTCCCTGCAGAACGAAAGGCGTGGCACTCTCCTTGAGCCAGGCAAGTCCCACACTAAGTGTTTAAAATTTCATGCCATGCTATTTCTCTAACACAAATACCGTGCTCGTCTTAAACACGCAAAGCCCACAAAGAAGTAATACGGCTCCACCCAGAGAAACAAGGCAACAGAACGAATGAATATGCATTTACGCAAAGAGGTGGACACAATGAATTTTCTTATCACGTATCCGCAGAACCTATAATGATTCCCAGAAATGTTCCTGCGAGGATTATCCTGCAGATTAATGCCGACCTATTTCTGAGCGGAATATTTTCACAGTAACCCTTTGTGGCCTGAAGGGGAATCACTTCCTGTGTCACGGGCAGGGGCAGGGCCAGCACTCTGTAGCAACACTGTCCTTCACAGTGGGAGAGAGACATAACGCAGAATCAGACCACCTGAACAACACACAGCTCAACCTGTAGTGAACCGGGTCACGTGAAACGGATTTCACATACGAAATTCAGCTGAGGTGTTTCGGCCGTCTCACAAGTTAGCTCAAAGTTAACAAAAGTTAAAATGACACGTTACGGCAGACCTTGGAGCAAAAACGTGGACCGTCGGTGGGTCCCCGAGGACCGGACTGAGATACATTGCCTTTCAAGAAAAAACCACAGACAGAGTTTAACCAAAGACATGGGTCTTGCCATGGACACCGTTTGTCTGTGTATGGACAGGTTCACAATCAGGCGTCTGTGTCAGACTCCCCTGCACGTTTTAGGTTTTCCCTCATTTAACACACCTGATTTAACTTCTTGTGCTAATTATCACACAGCTCTTGAGTTGAATCATTTATGGGGGAACAGGGAAACAGTTTAAGCTACACAGGGCTCAAGCCCTCCAGGAATGGAGCTTGACACCCATGCCCTAGATAAAACAAACCAGAGAAATAAATCAGGTGGCATAAAACTTGGTGGCGATCATATAAAGAAACTGCCTGATAGCACAACTACCACACTGTAGGAAAACCACGAGAGCACCATCAGAGCTCCACCTACACGAGCCCCACCTGGTAAAGGGGACCCCCACTAAGTCGCACAGCAGGGTGGAGACCAGCAAGATAAAAGCCTTTCAAACCTCTGACCCCCTAACACCCAACAGCCAGATTATCTGAAGGCACACTGTCACATTTTTACCAACATTATCAATCTCAGCTCATTCCACTGAATATTATAACACCTCACGCAGAGCGAAAGCACAGAATAATGACACCATTTCATTTCCATAAGCTGCCTGTTTGACTCGCACCTCTGCAGTGTGTGTGAGTCAGTCCAAAGACACGCGGTGAGGCTGAATGAAGAGGCTGAATGAAGAGGCTGAATGAAGTCACGGAATTGCCCAAGGTGCATGAGTGTGTGTGTCTGACCTACGATGGACAGAAACCGGGTCCAAAAACAGACAAGCAGATATTATAGCCAATATAACAGCACATTGGTCATCAGGTAGTATTTTAACCTCACGCCTCCAGGCCTGACAGCGGAAACTCCACCCTGAATACGTTTCCTCCTAGTCTAAAAACATATGGTTTGGTGTCTCTAAATTGCTTTTTGTATGTGTATGTGTGCGCACCCAGTAATGGACAGGCATTCTGCTTTGTTACCTTGCCATCTGAGACAGGCTCCAGGCAAACCCTCTAAAGGATGAGTGGTTATGATGGATGGATGGATGGATGGATGGATGGATGGATGGATGAATATTACACATGGCATCTTATTCCCTGGGTGAGTATGCAGCTTTAAGAATATATACATTAGCTATTCTCATTGTGTCCACACTGCACAAACACCATTGGGCAGAGACGCACCGATATCCGGATCGGTATCGGCGCCGATCCACACCTATTTGACGGATCAGGTATCATTTACTAGCTTAAAAAAATAATATATCAAGTATAACAAAGTAAAAAGCTCTTGTATCGGAATCGGATCGGAACTTAAAAAATGTGGATCGCCCATCTCTAGCATTGGGTGTTAGACACAGAGGAAGTCGCACCTTAGTCAGGGCCTGCTGCAGAATCTCAGGGGGGTGAAGACTCCTGTGGAAGGATAACACCTTCTCGGGCTCAGACACTAGGAGGAGCTCATGGTTGTGTGAGTGAAGACAGCGAGAGCTTCAGTTTAACGGGGGGGGCACTATTCAAATATAAGAACTTTTCAGCCATGTTTTTGTGAAGCCCTGAATTATCTCTCCCAGAAGAGAGGGCGGACCTCCAGCACTGACGCATGATAGAGATCTATCTGAAGGTCCTATCATAGAAACCTCCTACCCGGCAAGGGCCTTAACAGCTGTCCTTAACAGCATTTAATCCTAGACATCCTGAATACTGTAAACAGGATAAGAGCTGGACCAAATACTGGAATTTGAGTCTCTACTGGGCTCTATTCTGTGTCCGAAGAGTAAAGAGCTCACAGGTATGTATCTTCTCATAGTGTTAAACCAACTCATACACTCATTTATATTTGTCACACTATACCGGAAGAAGAGTGCATTTGTCACACATGAAACCGGTGGATGGGGAAAGTAAGATCTGCAAAAATACATTATTCTCAGATACAACACTGTTGCAGGAGATACAGTAAAGAGTTACGTATAACACTAGAATGTACTAAAGTGCCTCCGATTAGCCGCTAAGGTGTATCCCTTAGGTCAGGGGTGGGGAACCTGTTCCATGGAGGGCTGGTGCGAACATGTTAGGAGACAAAGAAAGGCTGCAGTGAGGAAGACTTTGTGCTGTTCAAATCTAATAAAACTCCTGCTTTCCTTAGTCATGAGACTCCTAAAATCTCTCAGCAAGCAGTGGTGCAGTTCAAAAACTTTATCAAAGGTGATCATTTCCAACCAGCTAAATAATATATGTTTGCTTTCTTTATATTATGCGGATTTCTCAGACATATGACACTTTAACTGTTAAAAAAATAGAATGAGGTGACGCTGATGTCAAAAGTGACTATCAAATTAATTTATTATAATTTATTTTATTCAACGACCCAGAGCCTGGAAGACAGACGAGGTAGCATTTATTTACATTAATTTTCAATTTTAAGAAGCTGTTGCCCTTTTTGGACATTTAGTTTTCTTTTTAATTTCATTTTCTTTGGAAAAAACCTTTTCATACTTCAGAAATTTCTGAGTGCCTCAGCGGTGTGGTCTTGCATATTTAATACTCTCAGCAGGTGAAAAAGAAAATTTTTTCCACATTTAAGGAAAACTACTTATCTTCTGTTCATTAACATGCACATTAACCAGGCAGTGACCAGTTTATCACCCTCGTGACCAGCATCAAAAGCAGCCTGTGCTTCAGAGAATCCGCAGATGTATGCCGCATGAAATGGGTGCAGAGGAAAGTGTTGGGGGATTCGGTATGAAAACGCAGCTCTTGAGAGGCTCCCATGAAATTTCAGGAGTTGTTCCAGGTCATAAAAAAATAAAAGGAAATTGCCGACTTGGTCGCTCGGAAACAAAAGCAGTCGCCGGCCACTTTGGTCACACACCGGAGCATTAATGCCGCTGTTTACGTGGGCATGCTGTCGGTGACTCTAACAAATTACGGAAAGCCACAGACACACACAGAAGCGGACGGCGGTCCCACTTTCCCACAGCATGGCCGTCCTTCAAAGGCCCTGAACCGCCATCCCAGAGCTGGGAAAAGCCAAACCCAAGTCTCTCTGTCCTTCCGACACGGTTGCCAATCACTGCCACAGTTCCACAGCCATTGACATACAATGGGGCATGTGGGCAGCGATCCGGGGAAAAAACATGGAAGATGATCAGTCCTAGTTTGGATCACGTGAGCAGAAATGCCTGTGTTCCCATCAGACAACCCCTCCCCGCCCCGGCACATCCCGCCTGCCCCCTACGCATCCAGAACTCTGTACAGATACCATCCGACACGCCGTCGGATTCTGCGGACGAAAACCTGCAAAGATGAGGCTTTTTAGCTCTCCTCAAAGGTCGGGAAATATGGAAAAAAGGAATTTATTCCAATTTCTGCAAAATAGGAAAATATCCAAAATCAGCATTTCTCTCATTCAGAAGTGAACATTGTGTGGGGAGGAGCCCATAGTCTGTGGGGCCCTTTCTCCTCCTGGGCGAAGCCTCACACAGTCTTTGTGAAATCACCACGTGCGTGGAACCAAGTGGGGGGTTCTGCGTCTGCGTCCTCTTTGTAAGTTATGGGAACAGTTTGAGGCTGGTGCAAGCAGCCATAAATTATAGAATTCATTTGCATATTCCTGGCATAAGACATTATGCAAATTACGGCCGGTTTGCATAATGGATTCCTCCTGTTGCCCCCAAGTTGTTTCATGGTTTTTTTTTTTTATTTAATAATGAAAGAAACAAGGAGAAGAAAGGAGAGAATGGGGTGTTTAAGAGGCACAGAGCGGTGTGCCAGCGCCCCGCAGTCACATGCCGGGATAACAGCGAGGAGAAAATCAGCAAAGCGGCATCGGAGAGACACGGAGAGGTGGCGGAGGCGAGGCGAGGCGGGGCTGAGCAGTGTGAGGGATCGATCAGCTTGGGGACGAGGCAGAGAGCCACGCTGGCATCTGAGCGCCCGCCCCACCGCAACCAGGCGCGGCCACTCCGCTCCTTAGCTGCCGCCTTGCTAATTAGCCGTGGCTGACGAGAGTGCCGGACAGAGGGGAGGCGTGATATTAAATAATTAACCTCGCGAGTGCCGTCCGCGCGCCGGCAGGAACAGAGAGGGAACGCAGCAGCGACGGCAATTACTGAAATTAGCGTAACCGCGGATAATCAGGAAAACAGCTCATTAGAATATGAATGAAAAAAAAGCACCAAGTCGTTTGGGCAAGCATGAGTTCGGAAGTTATAGGGACAGCGAAGTGGGCAAGGCGGGCGTGGCGAGATGGGCGGGAGCTTGCGTTAGTGACAGGGGGCACAGAGTTTATGATGGGGGGGTGGGTAGCAAAGAAAGAGGGTGGGCAATGGGGGATGGTTTAGACTATTTACAACAAAATGCCAGCACAACATCCTGGTGGGGGATCAGATGGCGCAGCCCGAGCCGGCTGCTGGGGGAGGAGGCGGGGCGTCTGCCAGGCGTGGGAGCGGGCGGATGCTCGGAGACGCCAGCTAGCCGACTCCCCCCCCCGAACACGGCAGTGGGCGGAGGACATGGGGGAAGAAAGAGGGATGCATGTGAGAAAGCCAGAGATGGGGGAAGAAAGAGGAAAGCTGGCACTGTGCCATCCATTCTTCGAAAGAGGCGGGCAAGGCTGGCGTCGCTGGCAGACCGGGGAAGGACGGCGATGGTGGCGATGAGGCAGCGCGGACGCAAGGATGTGGGTTCAAAGCAGGGATGGGGAGCCATGGCGACATGGGCAGTGCCTACTGGAGATGGCAGGGGGTTGTGGGTAATAACTGATTATTTTATTATTTGTCTGATTTATTTTCCCCTCATCCTATAGAGCGGATCTTCCCCATGGAAACGCCAAGGCTAGTGGAGGAGAAATGATGAGAGAGAAACACAAGACCAATGAAGAAAGAGAACAACTCACAGCAGACTGGCGCATTGTCCCGGGGGGTGGGTATGGCTGGGGGGGGGAGGTGCAAAAGAAAGCCCTCCCTCTTCCTCAGTCTCATGCTGCAGTTCACTGTGCCAGGCAGACAGTTGGCAGACGCCATGCCAGCGCGCGGACTGGCAGATACATGCACCGACATGGGCGGCCCTATCCTTGGCGCGTTTCCGGGGACGGCTACGGTGGCGGCGGCGGCGGCACCGGGGAGGCGCCGGATCCGGGACTGACAGAAGGCGGTGCCCGCGGCAGCTGACAGGCTGACATGGATACGGCAGGAAGAGGCAGCCCACCGCATCTCGCCGCAGTGCTAATTAAAACGACTCAAGTTCTTGCTGTTAATTAGAATGAGACTGAAAGGGGGGATTACAAACAAAACAAAGCGGCCAGCCGACCGGCGGCGGGAGGGGGAGAACACGCCATCACGCCCAGCCCAGCTCAGCCCAGCCCAGCATCCTGCCCGCTCCGCGTGCCAACAGCGGCCATGTTTCCTTCAGGTTTCCTCAGCAGCCGCCACTGGGCTGGACTGTCCCTGGCACCCGCTGCCCAGCCCGCACCTCAAACAGGAGACCCCAGCAACATGCCAACTGCCAGGAGGGAGCAGTTTACAAAATGCATCAGCAAGAATCGATGGGGCTGGCAAACATGGGACTGCATACTAATGAAGAAAGAAAATCATAACCAGGAATGAAGTTTTTTTAAATAATAATAACAACCACCATTATTATTATTATTATTATTATTACCATCATGCTGTGCTGAAATTTGTTTTGTTTCACCTGATCCTCAAAACTACTCATTCAGAGCGACAAGACGAACTTCTTCAAAGGCGGAAAAAAAAGCGTGAAACTACATGATCACTGAGTACGGCAGAGCTGCAGAGGGAGGCAGGCGGAAGGCGTGCATGCCTGTGTGCGTCTGCGATTTATCCACATTCACAGCAATCACCAGGGAGATGAATGCCTCACGCTGTGGATCTATACGGCGCTCAGGAGCCACGGTGATGCCACACTACAGCAGGGCACGAGAGGCGGGCACAAGGGAGGAGGTCCCACCGCACGAGCCTGTCCAAAACTCTGCAGACCAAGGGGGGCGCCGTGGGAATCTGCCCGCCCCTCCGACATCAGTTCCCCCTTTCCTTGTCCCATAATTGCCAACTAACCGGGCAAGCACCAAGTTCCCATTCCGTGTCTGTCTCAGGTAGTACCCTGCTGCCCAGGCGCACCGTTGGGGCACTGCATCCCTTCACAAGGTCCCGGGGAGCGGCGCCGTTGTTCCCGCAAGCTCCGCTGGCATTGGGCACCGAGCCAAGGATGGGTTGCGCTGCGATGGGAACCACAACAGGAGCATGCTGTATTTGTCTCAGCTCCATGGGGGAAAAAAAGAATCACAGCCCGTACGGTGCGCCCACGTATTGGGGAACTTCATTTTCGGCTGCCATTACCCTCGTCTCCTGCTTCCGTCTGACACAGTGAAAAGGTCTGGATTATAAATTGATAAACCAGGCATTCACAGGGAAGGATTACAAGGGTCTTTGTGCTTCTTTGGGGCTGCTACTTAATGACAGAGCCAGAACCAAGATGGCCACCGACAAGAAGGATTACCTCCAAGTTGGCATCTTCTTGGGCATCGTCATCGCAGCTCCGGAAACCCTGTGAATAAGCGATCGCAGAAAATGCGCAAGACCACTCCGGCTCGTAATTTCTGTTTGTGCTCTCTGCTACAGAACGAGGGGATTCCTTTTTTAACACGCTAATGAGGTCGGAATCATCTGCCTTTCATTTTAATTCCACTGGGATGTTAATTGTGCAATGTCTTCATTATACAAATGGATTACAAAAAAGGAGAGCTGGAGGGAGGGACGAAGGGGGGGTGGATTTCTTGTGTTTATCGCTCTACAGTCATACCGTACCATACCTCTGGCAAACAGCCACTAGGAAAAGCATACACTTGACCATAGAGGCACCTCCGGCTTCTACGTGAGAAATCCTGCTCTCCTGCTACTTTTCCCATCCAAGCAAGCCCCGGCTAAACCTGGATCTTACAGATAGAGCATCCGCTCTTGGATTTCTCTGCCCCCGTCATTTGGGAACTATTGGCATCGCTAATTATAATCCTTCGCGATTGTATTATTTTCTTTAACTGCTATCGTTATACCGGTTTGACGTGCGGGTTTCGGAGCGGCTCAGAAGAAATCGAGAGACGACGAACAGCGTAGCAGAAAAGCGTCCCCGGCGCTTAATCGACATGCAGCCGGATAATTTGATGCATATTTCATTTGCATATCATTAAAAAGCGACGGCATGCTGGCAAACGGCTGGTGAGCAAGAGAGTGAGAGAGAGAAAGAGAGAGAGAAATAATTAGCAAAAGGCCGGTGGAGACTCTTAAAGATAAATGGTCGCTTTCCTTCAATCTGCATGTTCGCTTAAGTTCAGGTCCAAATTAGACTAAACGCCTGGTGACACACACGGGACATGTACACGAGAGACGTGCATGAATTAGCACATGCTAGACAGCTGCTAAAGTGTGTCCTTTGCTTTGAAACACCGTGGAAAATGGCTGATTTCTGAAGCTTCTTGAAAGACGAGAAATTGATGTTTCTAGTGTAGAACTTTGAGAGCAATCTGGCAGCGACACAGTTAAATGCAATCACTGTACTTCTGAGTATTAGTACAGCGTCCTTTAAGGAGAGTAGACTGGCAGACTGAGTGCTGTGGATTAAGCCGAGCCAAGGTGAGTGAGTGAGTGAATGTGGTGAGATGGGCACATGTGGATGAATGGGGCGCCAACTTCAACCTGCCATCTGTCTTGCGGGGGGGGGGGGGGGGGGGTTGTCAGGGCTTTCTCTGAGCCCCCCAGCCTGTACTCTTCACACTAATGAGCCATCGTGGGCTGTGCAGTACCCAGAGAGGATATACCCCTTTCCCCAGGAAGTAGAAGGTAAAGCTTGCTTATTTAAACACTCCTTGCAGGTGACTGTGGTCCATACTCCCCCACATCAGTGCTCGGGGGGGGCAGAGACGTGGGAAAAGCATGGGGTCAGTGAGGATACGTCACATCCTTTGACTCTGTTTGAAAACCGGGTAGGAGGGAGGACAAGGTGATGGGGGGTGGGGGGGGCTAACTGGAGACCTCAGAATGGTGGCAGACTGGGTTTCGTGACTCAAAACAGGAAATGTATTATACATAACAATGGCAGAAGGCGGCCTGGGGGGGGCGCTGTCATTTATGTCATTTAGCAGCTCCTTCCTCCTGCACATCCACTAGCTCATCATGCCTTGGGACTGTTATCCTTCCTAAGTAAACGAAGCACTTATTGCCAAACCTTTTTTTACATGTTGTTACGCGGATTTTACATGTTGTTACATGGGGAAGGAAAAACAAAAGAAATGAGCAAGTATTCAGGGGGATTAAATGGCACAGGGCACCTTCTGACAGAAGCCTCCCAGTGACCTGAGCGGACACACAGCCACACCAAAGCTTTCAGTGCATTTCCCAGCCTAATAAGCTAAAGAGCAATAAGTAGGAGAGTACGGATGCAAATGGCCTGATCTGCATAACAAATACACTAATAAAGGCAGGACTGAGCACATGCTCAAACTTCACACAAAGGCTACAGGGAATTCCCAGTGTTTGACTGAGAGGAAACACAGCAAGTGCACAGCTCAGGGTCACGCAGAGACCGAGCCGCTCGGTAGCATATACTGCATTCCCATTTCTGTACTGGTTATGTACTGGGAAAGGCAGAACTAGTTTTTTGGTACATGGGATCCCTGGGAATAGGAGAAGCCCTCCCTTAGAAGACTCAGTGAATCGGATAACCGGGATTCCCGGGAATAGGAGAAGCTGCAGTCCCCCCCTTTTCCCAAACAGCCTCACACGCGACACCGCATGGGGTAGCGGGCAGCCGCCCAGTCCCGGTGCACTTTTGGAGATTTCAGATTTGATGCAACAGCACGGGAATGAGGCCACTGCAGCAGAACCACAGGAACGGGTACAGACAGACACTGTAATCTGAAGTGTTTTTCTGACGTTTCGCCTCCCACTTCACAGCACCCGTCTTTCAGTGTAGTGTCATTTTTAATCTTCCATGACCTTTCTAGTAATTTTCCTTTATATATATAACATGATTTGCATTATTACCAGGTCAAACTCTTGTGCCTGAGTAAAAATACCACCTGGTGATTTCATGCAGGCCGTACAGCAGTGTTTTTAACAAACCAGTAAATTAGTGCACCCTTTAATTAACCTGTCAATTCATTCCATCAAGCTCACGCACGAACTTTGCCCTCCTGCCCCTGTTCATAGAATGGTCAGTTCGTAGCCACACCCACACAGTTTAAGAGTCCAGTCACACCCTGCCCCCTACCGTCTACCGCACTGCATGAAGCTCTGACGCTGTCCCTTTAAAAACCTCCCGACAGGACAGCTGCCAATTAATGGGTTTCTTTTAATTACATCAGATTAGAATTAACAAAGCGCCACGTGGCGCTCAAAGTGACCCATGATGACTTGAAAGCTTTTGTATAAACTTCCAGGAAGGTTAACCGTCAATCATCATCACTTCCTGATAGCAGCCTGTCACAAGGGGAAAAAAAAGCCCTTTATGTGAAGTTTCAGGTCAGAAACACAGAGCGCCATTTAACCCAAAAGGGGCGAGGCCATTTAATGCCAGAAGCAGAGAGAGAGCAGACACAGAGGCGGTCACATTCACAGGGGACCTGACACAGGCAGGGTAAATTACACACAGGCACCCTCACCCTCAGCTCCAACATTAACAGAATAATGCATAGCCTGCTGCAATAAGAAATGCTTTTATTACAGTACACTGGTAACGAACAGGCCCAAGAGTAGATCTTGTTTTAATGACGCTTATCACTGAAACCTAATATCCCATTCCTTGTCTGTCAAAGAGAAGTGTCAACAACAATAATTAATAGAAAGGCAAAAATATCTCCTTGACCACTAGTTGGCAGTCACAAAAATTCAGGAACCTCAGATCTGTTCGTATGATTTTAAGAGGGTGTGAGGTCCAGGTTCTAATCCGAAATCTGCCACCCCAAAGAAACACGGTGAATCGAGGGAAGACAGATAAAATGGGCAAAGTCTAAAAAACATCAGTCACAGAGAGGCATGGCTGTCTCCGACGCACCGATACTGGTGGGAGAGAGTCACCCCAGGAGTCCACGGTGTCCCGGAACCAAATGAGGCAGGAGGGGGGCACTGCAGAAATCTCTGACAGCACCCCCGTCATCTTCGTGTTGCCGTAGCGTAAAGCGACCCCCCCCCACCCCCACCTCCACAGACAGCATGACAGCTTAAGTCCGCGGCCCAGCGGTGCTTGTCACGCTTCTGTGTCGCCTGTACGCCCAGGAGCCGCTGATTTAGCCTCACCTGCCCCATCACTTGCCCCAATCCTGTTCAAAGTGCCTGCACCTATCCTGGGACACTTTTCTGCAGTGACACCTCAGCTGTCAGACACAGGGAGGAGCTAAACTCTTCCCTCAGAGGCCAGATTACGAGGCTGGTGTGCGGAAACACGGCCTGAAGATCTCACAGATTCATCCGGCACCGAACTCAGATCCACCCGCACGTTGCCGAGGCAACCGCACATAACACTGCATGCAGTCGAGGTATCAGCACTCAACACCAAAATAAAACTGGGCTTTGGGCTAATGAGAATCTCCAAAAGGTGAATATTTACCTATAGCTGGAAAAACTGCACACTACTCCATAAAGAAACGTGATAGAAACAATCCGCACACGCACGTGGGACAGACAAAAGTGAATTAAACGCAAACAGCTTCCCTAAGCATGACTGTTACTTTATGTGTGAAGGTTTCACACTGTCCAACCCCGTAAGAGCAATAT
>JAABNX020000021.1:1811989-1827899 GCA_015163995.2 Mormyrus lacerda
TATATATATATAAAGACACACACACACAAATATACACATAAACACAGCGTCTATTTGCCCCTCTATCTTCCATAACCACTTACTCATCGGAGGGTTACAGTGAACAATGAGTCAATCCCATCATGCATAGGATGCCCTTGAAGAGATTCAGGGTGCACACACACACACAGACACACAAAGGCACAGCATAAGGGCAATTCAGAGACAGCAATTCACCTACACAGCAGGAAATCCACAGAGACGCAGGGGGGGCACCTACACTGAGCACGTGCAGAGCTACGGTAAGGAATCAGGCCGAGCCCGGGACACGTGGGGCAACAGAGGCAACCGCGCTGTCTGGGTGCCTACAGTCTGCCTCGCTCCCATTTTAAGGTGCCGCAGAACCGAAAGCGTTACGCCGGTTCAAAGTGTAAGGTGGTTAAACTGGGGAGAGCGAGAGGGACACCGTTCGGCCTCCAGGGAGACGGCGGCCGGCCATCTTCCCCAGCTCATTTTCAGAAATGTTTTAAACATGAACACTGGTGGGGGGGAGGGGGGAGGGGTAATAAATGGGGGAATGCAGGATGTGTGTATTTTACAAGAGAAGCCTTTACGTTTGGTCTTTTATTTCACGGAATTACTTCATACATCCGAGGAAATGGCTCATTTAAAAGCAAACGGGCCCCTCTTTTATATTTTAATGTGTGTTTGGGGAATAAAAGCAGGCCGACATTAGCAAAGTGAAAACGCAGGCCTCTGTCTCACCCTCCCCCCAGCTCAGCCAGGCTCTCAGAGAGAGGCGGCATGGATACCTCAGCTTCCAAGGGACAGGAGTGTGCAGGCATACAGAAGGAGAGGAAAGGAAAGGGTCAAAGAAGACAATAGGCACGATCAGTCAAAAACACCCAGAGTATAAGGGAAACGGGTGAAGCAGAGCGAGGGGTGGGCAAGAAGATGGCAGAATGGTTCAAAATGGGCCAGGAGGACAAGTTCCAGGAGGCTGGACGGTCAAAGCAGGAGGTATGAAGCGATTGGCATGTGAGACGGAACCCCGGTGAGGCCTTCACCAAACAGGTACGTAATATGGAGGGGTTTCTTGCCCTAACGGGCAGGGCTCCCGATCAGGGTGTCACATAATCCCGGTAAGGAAATGCCACAGAGCACGCTCAGGAGCCAAACCGCTCTGATTGGCTAATGGCGCCTAATAGCTGCCCTTTCAAACGGCATTGTGCTGTAGTACAGCCCCTGCAAGAGCATGAAAAAGCCTTTAATACTGAATTCTACTCCTTGGCTCCTCCATAAAGGCGGGGAGCAAATTGGATTTTCAAGGCCTTGTTTTCTAATTTGAAGCATCCATCATGTATTATTAAAGAAAGTTGAAGTGGGGGGGTAGGCCGGGGGGTTGGTGGTGACACGTGCCCCCCACCGTCCCACATGCCAAGGCTGCCCCAGAGGTGGGCACAGAGAAACGGCGAACTTGGGAATCTCATGCCCAGCGTTACCTCGACATGGCAGCAATTACATTGCTCTTTCTCATGCAAATCGCTTTGACAGCACGACAATCGGCCAATTCCATCCCCCCATCACCGCCCACCCCCACACACACACGCTCCTCCCAACTGACCCCCCCGGCGTCCACGCCGTTCTCAGGAATCTGCATTATTTATCTTATGCGCAGCAGTGTGGAACGTATTCACATCCCTGCTGGTGCTGATTACTCGCTATCGCACATGTTAAGCATAAAGACTGCTGATTTACCCACTCGAACCTAAAACAAGCACTCCAGAGAGTCTCCAGAGACAGCATGCGGCAGCCGGGGGCGGAGTCTTGAAGAATGAGAGAGCTGGGGGCGGGGCCTGGCAGCACAGGAGAGACGGCGCTGTTAGCATGCCGCGATAAATCGCGCTAAACTGTCATTTCCGTTTACCGGCGGCGGTGGGAAATTAGCAGCATGTTTTTCCCGTGGTGCATATGATGCCAGGGGCAGTGTAATGGGGCAATTTAACATATCCTTAAACAGCCACCAGGGTACCGAGCACTTCCACCATGACAGACAGGGGGCACCAGAGTGTCAAGTCTTTCAGAAAATCTGAATCTCTTTGAAAACACAATGTATCACAAGGCTTGAAAAAGGATTAACAAAACAGTATAAGCAGCTATTACAATGATAGATTTAAAAAGACACATTTTACTAGTTACTAGTTATTCAAATTATTTATATTATTGGTAGTCGTGCCTTGGGAAGAATAGCTTTGATAATAGATATATTATGCTATGGAATTTCTAGAGGTGTGCAACAGGGATAGCAGGAATCAGGATGGATATACAGAGTAGGCGGTCCTGCATCATGGCTGTACAGAAGTACTGTGTTCCTCAGAGGGAGAGAAAGAGGGGGGGGGGAGAGTGCTGGCCATCAAAAAACGGGAAGGTAACTAAATGAATGCTCACGATTTCTAAAGGTCAACAAAATTCAAGCTGGCAGGAATCAACTGGAGGAGGAACGTCTGAAAAAAGAAACTCAAAAAGCCAGCAGGTGCTGGGAGGGAGAAGGTGAGACGTGGAGGACCACTTGAGCTTTATAGTGAGAATTCAATCTCACGCAGCTTTGTTCCTTAACAGGAAGCAAGAGGCTTCGGAGGGCATGAATAAACATCAGCCCTGCCATCACTGCTCATGCATCTTACATCCCAGCGAGGCGCTATCTAATGGAAAGAAATGAAGCAGGCGGAGGCCGTGAGCTCCGGATGGGAGGGGCCTCGCATCGCTCACGCTGATAACCATCGGTCCGCACTGCGGTATCACATTAAAAAACAAAATAAAATGAAAACCAAGCACCACTCAAACCGATACCTTCCACTTTGGCCATGATGTCAGTGCCATGAATATTGAAAGTCTTCCAGAACACCAGGGGGCGCCAGTAATTTCGAAGTAGACTAGAACGTGCATAATTCCATAGACTATGTCAGACATTAAAGCTCACCACCTGCAACCTTCTAGCTACATCGGTAGATGGCATCGTGGTGGAGTCCCACCCGCATTTACTGCAAAACATGAGTGACGTGGGAGGGGTGTCTTTGGGGATAGCGTGATTCAGGTTGACACGTGAATTGGAGGGGGGGTTCAGCCATATGAGTCTCGGACTATGAGTCCATATATAATTCAGGAGTCATGTTAGCTGCATCTATTTACGTATAAAAATACAAGAGCAAGCGGGCATCGGCTATGCGCCGTGTATTTACTGTGCCGAGGACACCTGCTTCACCCTCTAAAAGCCAGATCCCGACACCTGGTCATAAAACAGTAACACTGGAAACTCATTAGCCACACCTCCTTGTTAAGTGAACCTGCCAAGTACCCAGCAGCCCTCTAAAAGCCAGCCAGAAAGTAGTTTTTTTGTGCACTTCGAGCTGACTAAGTAACACAATATAGTACAAAGTGTTTCAGACATACCTGTCAGGGTAAACGGGCATGAGCAAGTGATGTGACATTACGCCACGCTGCCCCACTGAGAGAGGGCAAGGAAGGGGATTCTCTGCTGATTCTCTGGACGCAAATCACGTGACCTCCGCTCCCAGGCAGAGGTGGAGTTTTCCCGGCGGGCCAATTACAACACGGTCAGCGATGCAATGAGGCACGGACACGACGGCTCCAACCTCAGAGGCAGTCCTGCACCGTTGACCTCATAACCATCTCTGAAGACCAGCCACTTTCCAGGATGTCAGAAGGCGGTCTGTCCTGTCACTGGCTCAACACCACTATTAAAGAAATTAAATCTGGTATCCATCATGGCTGCAAGGCTCCCTGTCTCTCGATCACTTTCTCTCTCTCTCTCTCTCAGGCCACTGGTAAGCATTTAATAAGTATATACAGGTGGCTCCTTAAGACCTCTCTAAAGTGTTTCAGTTTCTATGAGTCTATGAGAGTGGAGATGAAGCCAGAACGGAGCCTTAGAACATTGCAGTAAAGAGGCTAGTAGCAAGATACAAGACGTACTTCGGGAGTGAAGATGACTACGGTCTCTAACAAATGTACATGGCCTCTGCACCCCTGTCCCCTAACAGCCTCAGAGGTTAACGCTCATCATACCCCCTTGGAGAGTGCCGTCGATCGACGCCGCGCTTAGCGTGTGTGCTAACAATCTGTGTTGCGCCGTGCCGACATAGGACTGTGTAATTTGACATGCTCACACAACAATGATGCATTACCCCTCTTTGAAAATATCACAATGATTCACTGGGGCATACGCGCCGATTCTAGCAGACCGTAATGTTGGGGGGGGAGGTGGATCAAGGGCAGCGCACACGAATCAGAGGGAGGCATTAAAACACCGTCAGTTAAAAGCTATTAGCAAAGAGGCGGCTTCTACGGCAGGACTACATAATGGGATTGGGTTTCCATTGTATTTAAGCAAAGAAACATGCTTCTCCATGTAAAAGAGTTGAAAATCTATTAGGGGGAAACCTGATTTGATCCAGTGACCTCAATACAGTCAACTTTAATATTTACATGAATGAATAAGTAACTCGAAAGTATTTGCATTTTTATTTATTTAGCATGTGCTTTTATCCAAAGCGACATTTTTTTTTTCTCGCAAAACCAAGTAGATCCAGTCCATGGAGAAATGAAGGGTTAAGAGTTTCGCTCAAGAGCCCAAGAGCGAAATCACATTGCTCACCCTGCGATCGAAAGTGGCAACTTTCTGGTCACAGATCGGCACCCTAACCCGCTAACACACATAGTGCCCCAGAAGTATGAGATGCAAGTACAGGTAAAAAATCATTTACTGCCCCCACAGGACGTTGCAGGAAGTCATACACATTTGTCTATACTGTATAATTAACCTTTTTATATTCATATCAACCTAACTGCAGGGAAACAGCGAGATGGGTGATAAAAACCTGTAATATTTGGTGAAAACAGTGAGCCATCAAATAAGAATAGGGGTCACCTTAGACTGACTGACCGGCCTGGGGGTGGGGGGGTGCTTATGATGCTGGCATCTCTCGGTTATGAAACTGGCAAAACACCATGAGTCTCACAGATAAACTGTGAGACTTGACATCTGTGAGTTTTTCAGTGATGTGAGAGAAGTGAATGAAGAGATTGTTTGTGACTTAATAAGTAACAAATATGTGCCTGCATCCAGAAGGTGGCAGGCTCAGATCCCGTGGACAGCAGAGAGCAAACGTATCCCCTTGAGCAATGCCATTATCCCCAACTGCTCAATGGATGCTGGCTGAAACTGCTCCCTGATTCCAAGCTCCTCACTTGCCCACGCCTACTAAATAAGCGTCCCTGTGTTATGATCTCCACGTAAACTTTCTTTGCTTACCTTACTGCTCTTAAAATGCCTGTGGTCTCTTTAAATACTTTAAATACCTCATAAACATGGTATTAAATAAGCAGTGCCCACGCTCATTCTAGTGGCTTCTTTAAGGGCCCCTTTCAACATTTCGTTGGGGGCGTGGCGTGAGACCTGTCAATCATGGTATCGATCACCTACCTGTAGGGCCTTCCGAGAGTTTCTCGCTTGGTTCTCCATCTCCTGTTCCACCTCCAGCACTGTCTGAATCAGCGCCTCGTTCTGCTGGCTGAGATCCCGCACAAATGACTGCAGTGCTTCCACTTTGCTCTAGGGGGAGACAGAGAGGGGAGTTAAAGTGCAGCAAGTTCCTCTGTGACCAGCATTTGCCATTTTAGTATTGATTTTACCTGCATGCTGATGCACACAGAATATAAGATGAGTGATCAACCACACTGACGGTACTAATTGTGCGACAGCCCGATTCGAACACGATGCTCCACAGGACAGCTGTGAATAGTACTGATCCATAATCATCCATAAAATTTGAAATAATCCTTGAAGTGCATCTTGCAGGTCGCAGCGGTCAGTAAAAAAAAGTCAGTTGTATGATGAGGTTATGCTGAGATGCAGAGGAAGCCGGGGGGGGGGGAGAGGGAGCTGCCGAACTGGTGGAGTATCTAGGCCTAAAATGGCCAGGAGGACTTGAAGCAACCAAATCAGACTGTTATCACAAGGAATGAGAAGCCTGGCTTTATAGGCCAGACCTCTACTCAAATCATCCATCCATCCATTCTACTCTCCGTCTTCTACCACCTAATAAAGGTGTATAATACACTTCGGAATGGTGAGGGATTTTTAAGTCAGTATTACTGGAGGATCAACAAATCCCACAATATTAACCCAGCCTAATCAACAGCAGTCAGCTATATCTATACCTGTACAAAGCATTGTCTACTAGAAAACGTTCTTGTATTCTAGCTGAATGTTTCCCAATCCAGTTCTCAGGGAACCCCGGCAGTCCACGTTTTTGCTTCCTCTCAGCTCCCAGCGTACCTATATCAGGTATTCAGTGTTCTTGATTGGCTGGGAGCTGGGAGGGAACTAAAATGTGGGTAGTCCGGGGTTCTCTGAGGACTGCGTTGGGAAACACTGCTGTAGCTAAAAGCTAAATCAAAGATATACGTCTTGCTTAAGTGCCTCAAGTATTTAATACATAAGCCCTTGAATTTGGTCCAGCTATTAGACAGAAATCGTGTCTCCAGAACAAGGCCAGACAGTGAAATATTAACTGAAGGGGAAGAGGAGCAAGACCACACGGATCTCAAGCAGTGCTAAATGCACCGTTACGAAGAGGAACGAAACGGCTGCCACCCTATCAGGATCACCGCGTGATCCTCTCTCACCTCAGCAGCCCCTTGTGGCGAATATGCAGTAAGCAGGTACAGCAATACAGCTAAAAGTGGCGTTTTCAGCTACAGCCAAAAGATAGAGGGGAAATGCTTTATGTAAAGAAGCTGGAGAAAGCAGAGGGTGCTCCAAAACCACGGTGCCCTTCGCAGGTGTAAAGAAAGACACCAGAGTGAGGGCATATCCCTGATGGCAGGGCATTTGGAGGCATGATGTCACTGCGAGTATATCTTAAAGAGGCCATGCGGCCCATGGGACAGAGCAAAGCACAGCCCCAGAAACAGGTCACTCTTCCTATTCATAAAACCTCCCGTTTAATACAATAACTTTTCTGAACTCTCCTAAAACGGTTCCCCCAACTAACTAATCATTAAAAAAGTTTAACTGATGCAATCTAATGGCTAACTGAATAATTCTACATGACGAAAATAAATTCTCAACAAAAACGTCAACCACAAACTTACTATCTTTAGGCTTACAATTATGAGGAAATTAAAAGCGATTCTGCCTTTCAGACAGGCCTTGATCTGTATCGGCTGTCTATGACGAAAATACATTTAATAACAGTCTAGCTAGAAGGCATGTAGAATGGAAAATGTTAGAGAAAAAAGGTTTATATACAAATTAATTTGCAGTCAGAAAGACTGTATGAAGGATAGAACAAATTGTACTATGAAAACAGAAAATAAAAGAAAGAAAAAAGCCCTCTGAGAATTAATATTCATATTACACACTTGTATTTATTCTATCCCCTTCTCAAACAGATGAACAGTATGAAAAAGTAATATTACAGCAATAAAGCGTGATTTACAGCCTCCCCTTCCATGCCCCCTCCCTCTTTCTTATTTGATCATTTAGTCAGACTCGTATAACAGTATATCAGAGCCTAATGAAATCAGTGGCTGCACTTTAAGCGCTGAGCTTTCCGTGGCCACACGCCACTCGAATCACGCCCACCGCCACTTCCCACACAAGTCAAGGGCAGAGTCCCCTGTTGACGTTTAGGCCCATTTCCTCCAGCGATTAGACGATCGATCAATCCCGGCCCTCAATATCGCCACGCGAACAGGATTAGGGGGCCCATTCTCGCGGACACTGGCGCATTCCTGTCGGTCCGAGTAGTGCTGGCCTAAGGTTCACGTCGTCCCTATATCTGCAGACTTCCCCGTCTTTTGTTTCCTGCTCAGCCTGTCTGTATGCCGAAATATTCGGAAGTGCTCAGAACGACACAAAGTTTGATCCTTATTGTAAGTGAAAACGATCCTTTATTTGCAAATCACACAAGTATGAGTACAGGTACAATGGAATGCTTCTTTTCACCTATCCAATCATGCTTTCCTTTTTAAGGCATACACGTACGTACAGGTAAGCGTGAAGTACGGAGTGCAAGGGCAGGGACAGGCCATTTATCTGACAGTCCCTAGAGCATTTCAGGGGCTATAGGGCTTTGCCCAAGGGCCCCAAAGAATCATAGCTCATCTTCCAAGGATGGGATTCAAACCAGCAACCTTCTGATCAGACACAGAGAGCTAATACGCTGTGCCACACACAGATCGTTACACCACACTATTTCTCATAGTGGCAACCAAACGTTCCAATTGTCATTAGCAGGGTGGCACAAAGACACACAGGTCAGGTCAGTGTGTCCCATTGCATACACTCCAGTAATATACACACACATCCCTGACTCTTATTGTCAACGTTCCCTTAAAACAGCAAACTCTACATACAAGAAAAATCTGTACCGACAAGAAAACCCAAGCAGACAGTTACAAAGAAGCATCATTGGATGTTGATATGAATATAAAAAGGTTAATTATATAGACAAATGTGTATGACTTCCTTCTTCCTTCATTTGTCTTCGCATTCCTTTCATAACCACCGTAAACATTTCCATGCCAATCAGAAAAAATATTACTCACTTATGTCTGTAGCATGAAATGTACCTCTATATGAAACAGAGTGACCTCCACTGCGCTTTAAAAACCATACTCCACTAGAGAGGCAGCCCATCTGAGCAGCGTGTTGTGGCACGGTCTCCTGGCTACCGCCTGGCTGCCTCGGACCATTAAGGAAGTCTCTTAGCTACCTGACCCCCCCCCCCCCACCCACCCAGGGATTTCTGGGCCATCTGACCGAAGTGTAACTGACAGACATTTAAGAATATCAGCTAGTGCTGCATAAGTGTTACCTTCACAATGGAAAGGCACAGGAGCAAGAAGTATGCAGCCTCACAAATACATCTCCCACAAAATTAGCCAGTACAGGAAAACGGGGGGGCCTAACGCCTCTCTCAGGTGGCACAGCACATTCTGTATGAATCTGAATTTTCCCTCCGGGCAGGGGTCGGCAACCCAACTGAGAAGAAGAGTCACTCTCAGATTTTTTTTTTTAGTAAACTGAAAGTCATAAGGAGTTTATCAACATTTTTATGACACCAACAACAAAGTGTAAATTAGCATATATCGTTTTTATTTTTCAAATAAACAGGCATTTTACATTGGTGAAGGGCTTTCTGTGTTTTATAATCTCCCAAGACACCACAAAACTACTATTAACTGTGCTATACCACAAAGTCGTGTGAACAATGAAAGTTAGGAAGCCATATTGTTTCGGTATACAATACCATCATTAATATCATAGTTTTTGTATTTTTCTTGGTACATGGGTAAACTTTTCAACAGTTTTATTGTTACTTTTCAAAATGTCTTTGCTAGCTTAAAAATTAAAAGTGGTACCAGTTACTATCAAATCAAGTTAAGCTACCAAGATGAACATCACAAGCCATCAATAATCAATACGTGAATTTCACAGAAATCTCTCGAGATTTTGAGATGCGGTTTAGGCCTGCAACGTTCACACCACGCGTGAGGATAGCTTCAAAATCACATACTATACTGTACTTACTGAATTCCATCGGAAGCGTACTGTATATATGCTTGAGCACAAGCAGACAGCCAAAGATCCGCATGCTCAAAGGCTGCAGGTAGCCGACCCCGTTCCCCAGGGGGATTAATAAATTATCAATCAATCAATAAGGATTCATGCCCACCTGCAGCTTCTGTTCCACGTTGCCCCCTGATTCGTCGATCTGCTGAAGACGCTCGCGGTACAGCACCTGGAATTCCATCAGGAGGCCGTACAGCTCAGCGGGCCGCTTCATACCACTAGAAGGAAACCCAGAAGATCTTGAGCTTGACCCACCCCCCTGCTGGCAAAGTGAAACGAACATGGGCAAAAACGGTCATGAACGGGGAGCCTTTCGCGAGCACATCGATCGCTTCCGCGTACCAAAAAATGAAAAGCAACGCAAGCCTCACTTGACATTTTAGCTACTGTCTGAACTACGCAGAAGGACTCTGCAGAGCAGTGATTCAGCCGCTGCTTCGTACAATAAAATGTTTCGGTGCCCCATGTGCAGCTCTGTGGGACAGCGAGGGGTCAAATGCAACTAGGGAATGAGGGAGGGGGAGTGGGGGGGCAACACAGACTTAGAGCCAAGAGTCAGATACCAGAACAATTTAATTCTAAAATAAAATACACTCTAAACCAATGTTTCTGAAAGCAGTCTTCGGAGACCCCCAGACACTTCATGTTTCTGCTCCCTCCCAGCTCTTGGCTGAGAAACACTGCTCTAAACAGGCAATAAAGAAGCCGGCTACAAATCAAATTGCTCTGAACTGGAGAGCCAATAGGCCACTTTCCATCCTGTCATGTGGGAGCAGAGGAAGTCTATGTTACTCCCTTCTCCCATGACCGAGACCGACCACACCCAGAATCAATAAGCTTGATAGCATCGAGCGTGGCCCCAACCTGGAACGGGATTCCGCATCACTGTTCGTGCCACAACTTACCAGATAAAACAACTGGTCCGTTAAAACGGAAACCCGAAGTCCACAGCTTAGGGAATCTCTTAAGCCACTGTAGGGAGGGGGGGGGAAGATATCACTGATGTTGCAGACTCACATTCAGATAAGCTCCAGTACACAGGAGACTGTGGGAACCTGAAAACGCAATTTTAAATAAACAAACATCACCCTCTTGAGGAATTGGATTATTTTAGTAAAGGGTCATTCAGTACTTTTCATTTATATGGATATTTTCTGCTTTCCCCCATTGCTGACTAAGAAATATTCTGGATTAAGATGATTTATTCCTGCGTGCCGAAGTGCTGATTTACTGGAGAGCCTGGTGAGGCTCCCAAACATTCCCCTGAATCATCTAACTGCACCCCAGCGAATCATCACCACCGCCTGTGGGATTCATTACTTATTTCTTCAATTTCAACAAACTTCATCAAAATGTCCTCCATCATATTTTTCTTTGAATAAATATATCAATATGATAAGTAACTGGTTTCACCACTGGGGCTGAAGGCACCAATCCCACCTCTGCTCCATGTGCGTGCAGATGGCATGTTCTCTCCCCATGTGACATGATCCCCCCCCCCCCCCAAAAAAAAAAATATCCAAAGACACACAGTTAGGCTGTTTGGGGCTCTAAATTATATGTATGTTCCCTCCAACAGACTTACACCCCATCCAGGGAGAACCCCAGTTTTGTGCCCAACGCTAACTGAGACCACCTGAGACAGTCACCCCCTGAGACAGCCACCCCTCACGCATAACCTTGACCAGGATAAGCAGCCAGAAGATGGATGTACTAAAGTGTGTTTTATTAACAATTGTACTTTACTGCCCAGCAAATATATAAAAATGGAAAACAATGTAATAACTCAGATGAGGGATTATTATGATTTAATTTTGAACGAAAGGGTTACATGTGTACAGCCTGCGTTACTCAGCAGTCTGTACATAAGCTAGAACCCTAACCCTCCCCCGGACGTCCATGACTATCACACTCCGCTTTAACAGTTCTCGAAGTTCATTTAACCTCCTATTAAATTAATACAGGAGTGCAATGTTTAGCTATGAAATGCATATTCACTCTGCTTCCTAACTTGCGGTTGCCAGAAACCGAAGGCTGTTTCCTCGTCGGCAGTGTGCTGATGGCTGTCTTTTACAAATCACAAAGTCTATTTTATTTGAATTTTTACCGTTGTCCTGGGAAGAAAGTAATGGGAACCTCGCAGAGTGTTGCATATTTTTGGCGACAGAAATGACAGCACTGCGGTTAATATACCGAGGTCAATCTAGACGCTAATCATTATAAATCTTTTAACCAGGAAATTAAATGTCTGTATTACAGACTTGTGTTAAACGCATTGCAGGTTTTGATTCACACTAAGTTAACTTTACTCCAGTAAACCTAAGGTCAGGATGAACATACGTATAATCATTGTCAAATCAGTAGTATTTCGCACTATTTTTGCACGTATATTCAATCCTTTGGCTCTTGTGAGGTGACAGATGACTGAACCTGATTTCACACCTGCTGTAGCCCCAAATATATATTATATCACAATACTGTACTTCTGCACTAATAAATCGGGCTCGTTTGGAAAATCGTCGATCATTACAAGTTAGTACTGCCCAAGCGTACTGTTAAGATGCCGCTTTCTGATTTCAAATGGATCGGTTATAAGTACCCTTTAATTCCTCTGCTCCGATATTCCGGCATGTAACGACCACTTTCTGGTGAACTGCTGCTTATTACCTCACCACAGCGGGTACTCGAACTGGTGATGTCTGTGAGGAAGTAAGAAATAGTACATCTGACCCACCTTAATCATTCGTTAACATTTAAAACCACAGTTAAACAGAAAAAATCACGGTTTATTACTCTACCCGCCCTGGGACGTTCATCTCCCGCCCCGACCACCTGCACGTCTTGGTTATTAGATATGCAACAAGAATAAATCAACCAATAAAAATAGAGCGCTTCCGGCGGTGGGCAGAAGAGACCAATCGGATTGCACGTCTTCTGTAAACGTTTTTTTTTATTTGACGCGTCAGAAGGAAAACATAGATTTCCATAGAAACGCTGTTATGTGTGCATCGCAAATTGATGAAATCCTACAAGTTAAAAAATCGTAAATAGCGTATAAAATGCAATTTAAACACGAAACATTCTTCACGAGGGCGACGTCAGGAGCACATTAATGAAATGAAACCATTACGTTTTTGTTTGTGGTTGACAGTAAATAAAATAATCTGATTATGTTGTGTGATTTTTTTCCTACATGCCCCTGTTCTCACAATCCGTTCATTTGGTAGTTATGTTTAATTAATCATATTTAATTATGAATCCACATTTTAATTTCGAGCAAAAATACCACATGTACGTTACAAATACAAAAGGCAAATACAAAATGACTCTTCAGTGACAACATTTATATAAAATTATACTAAGTATACAATTATTTTACAATCCTGTTTGGAAAATGATTTTACTCTTTAAAAAATATTTCCATGTCTCTCAACGTGTGTAATAGGCAATTAATTTCCCTCTAAAAGCCGCAAATTCACCGAATCTCTGATTGTTCAATCACAACATAATTCTGCACATCTGTTTTTAGGGGAACTAGGGTTTCCGGAGTAAATGGAACATTAAAGTAATTACAAAAATGTTTCAAATAAAATGAAACTTCTGGTTTTTGAAACAGATATTTTTACCTATTATTAACAATTTACCCCCAATGCATTTGTCTTACCAATATAGAAATATCTGTCAATTTTACTTTCCATTATAATTTTTTTTTCTTTTAAAAAAAGCGTATATGTACAGAACACATTTTTGACTGATTTATATTTGTAAAATCGTGATCATCACATGTGATGAGGTTTCTCAGTTAGTCTGTTATAAAAGGTACTCTTTCACAGAGACATATTGTACAAGAATAATTCCATCAAGAGGAATTCTTTTCTCCTTGTGCTGCCTTGCAGGAGATGAACACTATAAAAGTGGTGTTTTCCCCTTTTGTTCTCGAATGAAACATTTATCTTATTAAAAAAATGACAATTGCTATGATGGGGGAGTGTGAGAAAACCATGCCTATAATGTCAAGGTTGTGTAAGAATATTTTCTGATTGATATTTTCTTTGAGAAAAGTGTTTGAGAAAAGTTGAGATCGAGAAGAGGAAGGCAGGGCAGATCAGCCGAATGGTGGTGTACCTGAATATCAGAGGCCAAGGCAACTTGGACACAAGTTGGAAACTGTTAAGACTGGCTGACAGAAAACAATAGTATATATAAAGATGGTAAACTAGAACCACTGACATACAAACAAATCAGAAATCCAAGTTTACATAATCACTCCTAAACAAGCTATTAATGCCATTTTTGCATAAAAATATTTGTCCTGCTTGTTTTATAGATGTTAAAGGTATACTGGGTAAAAAAAATTTTATGGGCTGTGGTGAAAAATTTTCCTGAAAGAAGTAACTGCTGACTACCAGGAACATATATATATATATGCAGTAGATATAGCCTGTGTGTAATAGCCAATTAATTTCCCCCTAAAAGTCGCAAATTGTTCAATCACAGCATATATATAAACTGCACTGAACTGAGATTGGTTAAGGCTCCCTGTGTACAAAATGGTGTCAGAATCTGAAAGCAGAATCTGCAGAGGAGAGATGCTGAGGTAGATTGTGGGGCCCGATTTTACCATGGGAGGGGCTTCCCGAGTACCAACTGCATGGGGCCAGGAAGAAGGGACTCAGCGGCAAAGGGAATTATCAATCTGCTTTACATTTGGAGGCAATTAGAATTTTTCATTTCTTCAGCATGGGCCTGCAGAAAGACAAAGGAAGTGGCGGGATGACAGGTTAATTGTGGAATAATATCCTTCACAATGATGGATTTTGGTGACTTGAGATGTCGGAATCCATTATAGCAAATTTAAATTTGCAATTAAAATGGGATGTGGGGAGCAAGATTCTTCCACTTTAATTTTCTCCCGGCCCCCACCTGCCCACTGGTGATATTAATAGTCAGCATTCAGCACCCAGCTCCCCATTCCACACTCGTTGCCCCTCCCAGGTTTCCTGTCTGGGAGAAATTAAGGTTTGTTCAATATTTTAAAGAGTAAGTGTAGCGTCACCAAACAGGGCCACGCATCAGAGATGAAAAACCACTTCATCAACACGTACAAGCTATTTTTGTTTTGCATTTTGTATGCTTTGCCCTTAGTTTCTTAGATGAACAAAAGCTTTGTTTTTATTCAAAGTTGCTTACAGGTCTTATCCATTTATAGAGCTAGACGTTTTCCTGAAGCAATTCAAATTAAGTACTACAATGAACCAGAGCCCCCACTTACATATTCATGTCCTTATCTACTGTGCTGTCCTGCTGCTTTTGTACATAACATTAAAATAATATTCCCTCCATTGCAAATTTGCTTTTTAAAACATTGCTTTCAGTAAAGAGAAGTGCATATTATTATAAAAGCATATATTGTTACTGTCTTATTAGTCTAAATAACTCTGGGATATGGGATCATGCAAAATTGCTTGATAAACAAATGTATTAAGTATTCTGAAGGCATTCCAACCTCCCCCCTCCCCCACCACTCCTTTATAAAAGGTCTGACCAGAAATTAGATGACTTCTAACTGGTAATCACCTTGCCATTCTTACTCTGGAATATACTGTACACTCGCCATGCGCAATAAACAATCCGGCCTTTGGGGACCTGCAGACAATCCACGTTTTTGCTCCTTCCCAGCTCCCAAGAACGTGGACTGTCTGTGGGTTCCTGAGGACCAGAATGGGAAACACTGACTTACAGCACAGTTGCCTCTCAGTTTGGTTAAAGCCGGACATATATTCAGACTGGCGTCTGCTGAAGGACGACACTGTATACTGTGACAATGACAAGGTGTCAAGGAATCGTATTTCCAAGGCGGTGTGGCTGTTTGTTTTGTATTTAAATGAATGCAGCACTTCCGTCTCTATCCCTGTTCCTCTGTCCTGGCTGCTGATGCAGCATTGGACCACTACATTACAGGCCAGAGTGACCAATGGGAGACAAGGAAATGTTCATAGCTGTATTGTGTGCCGGGAGGTGCTGGAGGCGAGGGAGAGTACAAAACAAATGCACACAACACAGAATGTGTGTGATTAACTAGTAGCTCTGCAAAAAACTAAATGAAAATAAAAGGATTGGATTCTAAACTCTGGATTTCATTGCTTTTATATAATGTCCGTCACCCCCTCCCCCAGCCATTCTACGCGTTCAGACAGCCGGACACTGGATTTTATTCATTCTGCTCCTACCCCTCTGCCCCCCCCCCCCCCACCCCTATTTCCCTCTCCC
>JAABNX020000021.1:1830024-1842359 GCA_015163995.2 Mormyrus lacerda
TGGGTGCCTCCTATGGGCCTCTTATTCTCTGTGCATGAGAATGTGCCTGGGTGCCTCCTATGGGCCTCTTATTCTCTCCATGAGCCATTTCTGCTGTCCCTGCTTTACCTCCTGCACATTTGCTGCTAACAGATACTCATTAATTAGTTAATATGTGCACTTATTAGTGTGTTTATTCATTTACATTTATATTAGCTGTTTGTTTCGGGATTCCAATCTCTGTATACAGCAGTAAGCAAATAAATCTCTGAAAACAGTGCAGCAAACCAACAAAGCGCCCTTGACAAATAATCAGACCGGCCAGCACATTCAGCCTGGCTGTCATGGAAGGCAGCATCCGCTGCTCGTGCCATTTTAAAGATGGCCACACTCATATCAGATACGGCAGAGCTGTAATTGGATATGAGAAAGCAGGCCTCATATGACAAAAAAGGGAATCGAGACTAGCATGGTACTCTGGAGCGACGGTTCCCAGCTCTGCTTTGGTTTCGCATATGTAATCAGTTTGTGGTTTAACAGAAAACATACAGTACAGTCAATCCCCTCCTTACACAGCACATTACAGCCGTCTTATTTTTTTTTGTGTCTCTCGCATATTATTTCCAGCTGCAGGAGGTCAGACTCTCTCACAAGCACATCTGGCAGAATAATGGCCTTTTGAGCCACGCTTCATTTGGAGATAAAGTCCTCACGGAAAGTGGGAAAGTTGTAAGAAAAAATAAGACCTCCCTCCGTACTTGTGTTTATAGTGCATTTTAGTCATGGATCATTACCGACTGAGAATTAGTGAAGGACTGGATGCTTCAGATTTAATGTAAGTGCATCACAACATGCAAGTGTCATCTTGCAAAAAGCTGTACAGAATCTAGGATTACAAATGGGCTAGGATTTGAAACTAAGATTAGAAAAAAAAATCAACACTTCATAGAAACAGTGCTAAATGGAACAGGAATGTGTATTAATGACATCAAAAGGCCAGCTAATTATCATTTTTAATTAATCAATTTAATCACCTGGATTTTTCGCTTAATGTTTACAGAACTAAATTTCATTTGTAAAGACGAACATGATGCCTCTGTAACAGTGGAGCACAGTATGTTCTTTGAGGCAGCCTGTTAGTATGGCTTACTCTGTTTAATACCATTCTTTCAGACGTGATTATGGGTCAACAGCAAACAGCCACGAGTGTTTTGTGTGGGATAGCTTTTCAGAAACATTATTGCATTGCTATACATTCAGCTTCGAAGCTGTTGTGTACTATCAAAAAGGACACAGAGCTGTGTAATACAGATGTGGTAAAATGTGATAGATCAGTCATCAAACATTATACCTTCCGCACAGGTGGCTCTGTCTTACCACCCAAAACATGTATGTAAATTGTACAAGATATCTGGCTTAGACAACTTACTGAAATCCTTTTGCCATGTGAAATTATTTACAGAAACCCAGACAAAATACAAAGACATTTTAAACTGAACACGTTGACAGGATAAGGGAGACCTAGTATAGAAGTGTGTTTGTGAGAGGATAAAGCAGTTTCAGTACAAGAGCAAGACAGCAACAGGATTTAGTATCTTCAGTAGAGGAGCATGATGGTGACACGATGAGGGAGTCTCAGCAATGACAGGGTGAAGAATGTCAAGTAGGGGAGCATTATGGCAACAGGATGAGGGAGTCTCAGTACAGTGCAGTGACAGGATGAAGGATGTCCAGCAGAGAAGCATGATGGTCACAGGATGAGCGAGTCTGAGCACATTGACAGAATGAAGCATGTCCAGTAGAGGCACATAATGGTGACACAATGACGGAGTCTCAGTCCAGGAGCAGGGCTGTGACAGGATGAAGGACCTCCAGAGCAGGAAACCATCCCCCAGGTTGCAAAGCATGTTTGATTTCCTTCCCAGGAGCTCTCCCTCGACAACCCCGTGTTTATAGCCATCTCAACACCGTTATGACAACTCATTAGTCATCTTAATTGCTTGCACGGAACAAGGCTCCAGGCGGGGGCTTGTGTGAATCAGTGCTGCCCTCTGTCAACATTAAGGACTTTGTCACAGCCAGGCAGCGCTGAACACCCACAGTAAGGTTAAAGAGAAACACTGTTCACAATAGCAAAGGCACATAAAACAGTTTAGAATTTGATAGGGTTCATTCTTAAAGATATTTTTAATTGTCAAAAAACAAATCTAAATATGTATTAGAGTATGAAAAAAGAATTATATAGAAGGGTCAGTCACACTGAAAATCAGCACAAGACTCTTCAACTTTTCCACCTTGAATTTCTCAGAGGACAGAGGGAAAACAGATACTCAGGCAAAACATAACCAACGTAAAGCCTAAATTAACATGTAAGAAACAACCTATCTATCTGAAGGCGGAGAAAGGGAGTGAGAAAGAAAGCAAGAACGCTGCCCTCTCTGTCCCAGGCTGCTTTCCTTTGTGTCAACTGGAATGACATTAGATGCCAGTGCTTGTTTGTGCTTTAATGACAAGTAACAGGGGATTGTGGTCACCATAGAAACGGCAGAGGCGCAATACATCATACCTCATTACAGTAGTCAAACAGGAATGGTAAAAAAAATGATAGATCCAAGAAAGGAAGGGGAGAGAGAAAGAGAGAGAAAGAGAGAGAGAGAGAATGGAAAAATCATCCAACATCTGTTATATGGAACTTATAACCCGACATTAAAAAGGTGACCTTATTAATTTTAAAGTGCTCCAGACCAAGTTTAATAAAATGAATGTGTGGCGACCTTGGCATGATTGTCCTGTCAGGGAGTGTGCATGTGAAAGCCCTGATTGTTACTGGGTGGGGGGCTTTGTGCCGTAAGGGGCTATTTCACCTCAGTCTGGTTTCTCTGGGGTAGTGGGTGAAGCATAACCTCCAAGATCGGAAAACTTCAATTGAACTGCTAAACGTTTTCGTTTATTAAACAATTTAAATACCTTGAAAAAGGTGGACAAACGAGAGCTCCTGGAGGACAATGAAAGAACCATGTCTCACACTCTACATACTAAAGGAATATATTCTGCAAATACCTGCTGACCATTTGTGTCATAAACTATACATAAAAAGAGTATGCAGAGATTCCTCTTTAAATGACATTCCTTCATTGTCTCGTTATCTTCGCAGGAATTTCTTCTGTCTACCCAGAATTCCTGCCCCGGTCTAAATGCATGCTGAGCAAATACAGTAAAACTATACATTGTGCTTAGTGTGTGACTGAGTGAGGTGTTTTCTTGGGAGCTTCTCTGATGGGGAAGTCAGGATCCACTCAGGCGTCTGGACCATTTGAACGCTTAAAGGAATAAAATGCTTTTGAAACTGAATTGGTAACAAAACTTTTTAAAGAATGATATTGCTGGGAAAGACTGTGAGTGCGCTGAAAAACTGAATGCTTCAAAAAGATGTCCGTATTAAAAAAGAAATTCTCATAGGGTGAATATTTTTTAACAATACTGAAGGCATTAATACAGGAATGCGTCATCCAAGCTGAATATGGATGTCACACATTTTCCTGCAAATTGTACAGATACTCATGAGGCCTTGCAGTGTCTCAGCCCAGGGACAGAGACCAATAAAAAACCGGCCAGAGCCAGAACTCAACCTTATAATCCACACTTGCAAGTCAATATTTATTTTATCAGAGGCCTGCAGTTGCTTTAAGTGCACAGGAGACTCAAAGATGAAATATTAACCAGTTGATCAGCCAAGACTCCAGTTCTGCTCTGGTTTGCCCACAGCCTGATTTAAAAAGCTGGGTAATGACTTGGAAATTCTGCCCTGCAGTTGAATCCCCCATATTACTATATCTGAAATATTCTGGCTGTAATAAAATGAGAAAAAGAGGCCTTACATTGAACCTGCTGCCCGGTTTAATGGGTATTGGTGGTAATTCTGTAATTACCCAGACTGACCCCTCTGAAATTCCTAATCCCACTTCATCTTCTCTCTAAAGACTGTTAATGCTTTATTTTCCAGTGAGATTAACTTTGTTTGTACTGCTTTCCTGTTTATGTTATTTTTTATTTAAAACACAAGCAGATTAGTATTTGAAAAAAGCATAAGGGCACAGGCGAAGTTTTCACAGATGCCGGAAAAGGAACTGATGTCACCATTTCAAAAATATCTGAAAAAAAAGTCACACAAATAGAACGACAAAGGAAACAAAGAGGACCGAGTACCGAAATCACAAAGGTTCAGTGATTCTAAAAATAAACCACTGAATCCCAATGCAATTCTTTACTTCTGGAAAGAAAAAATGACATCTCATGTTCAATCGAACCTTGAAGAAAAGTTAACAGTGGGTTTAATTATCAGCATTAAGAGCGAGTTAGCATGTGTCGGCTTTTTGCTGACTCAGTCTCAGTTAAGGCAGACCTTCATTCCAATGACGCTGATCTTTCTGCTCATCATGACGTTTCCCTCAGAACGCCGCCAATTATGAAAGGCAACAATGTCACCAAAAGCCCGGCTTTGCATACCAGATGTTATGAGTCACAAAGCTAAAACCACTCAGATGTCCCTGTGAGTAAATTATCCGTGTTTTATGCAGAATTAAATCCACAATGGGAGCTCCCATCATTTATTTGTCACAAGGATTAAAATGATCTCAACAAATAAACATATAAGTGCTTAAAGGGTGCTTGTCTAATGGCTATATTATTCATTGCATATGTTATTTTTAGAAAATAAAGTGGAATGAGATCACATTGATTATTATTTATGGGGATTATGATGCACTTTAGAAATGCATTAGCACCTGATACATTTTTGTTTTAAGTTTAATGTTCTATTTTGTCTGTATTGCATGTCACTAAATAGAAGTAAACTCGCACTTCCAGAATTCTGCAATGTCTACAGATTGCAGCTGGAGCCCCCACTCCGTAGAATCCCTCTGCATTTACTGCGTTCTGCAAAGAAAAATCAGCGCTCGTGTATCAGGTCATGGATCTTACAACCTTTACTAATTCCATTTGTATTTTAAATGGAAAAAACACATTTATTCATTTTTTAATCAATTAACAAGATAAAATAGGCAAGAAGGGAACAAGAGAAGAGCAAACAGAAGAGACTAGAAAGGAAAAGGGTGATGTAGCCAATTTCCTGCACATATTTTCCTTATTATACAGAAAAGGGCAGTCAGTCGCTCGATTACTGGCTGCTGTCACTTGTTAATATTGCTGCCTTTCACGCCTGTTTTCCGGTCACTTTGGTCAAAGTCCATCTGAGGGATGTTGCTTCCTAATAACATAACAAACTGGGCTGTGAAAAATGGAGTGTCTGATTTGGTGCTTCTGAGACAGGGAGAGTTTTGCAGACCAGCTTAATAAAACAAGAAATACAAGATAGAATTCTCCAGGATCACACGACTGCCTCACTGGTATTTCAGGCAGGCCCAATTCAGGATTTTCAGAACCAGTAAGCTTCTCCTTATGAAACTATAGGCCTAACCACTATGCTAGCCTGCAGAAATATTAGATCTCATAAAACATCTATTAGCTGTCGCCTGCTGATCGTCATGCCCGATTAGCTGCACATAATGAACGGACCGGCCACTGCCTCACTGCCTGAGGTGATTTGATTGGCTCAGCCAGGCCACGCCTACTCCTGCTAGGGAAATGACTTTCATCGCTCTTTGCCAGCTACGCAACGTATCTGCAAAGGGCCTCTTCCCAATCATTTTTCCTGACAGCTGCGATTAAATTAGTTTGACTTGTCCTCACAGCTCAAGTGCAATTTGGTTCTGACAATGAGTATGAGATGAAGCCAACAACAGTGGATGGAAGACAAGGGTGTGAGGAACGAGGGCCATGTTTGGACAGTCCAAGACGTTAAAACAAAACATAATGAACTGTTATCCGTCACAGTGTTGAGTAAGTCAGAGTTTTCAGGCATAGTCTGGATATGGTGATGTACCTGCCGTAGCGTAAACACTCCCGATCGACATTATTCAGTATTTGTCTTTCTGAGTTTGTCAGTGGTAACAGGAAATTCTCAGTTCTTTAAAACAGGAGCATTTTTTTCATCTGTACAGTATGTTGACAGCTGCTGCAACTTGACAGATGATTTCAGTGCTGTTCTGTTTACTTATCGTCACGTTACTGCCATTGCGGCAGGGTTCCCTTCGGAGCTGATGCTAATTTGATTAGTTTCGGTATAAACGAGGTCAGAGTGACACAAGGAGGGCCTTGGTCAGTGTGGCCCGGAATGTTAAGGAAAAAAAGTAGGAATATATGAAAAGCCTTTAGAAGAGCATTAACACATTGAGGCGAGGCAGCAGGAGTGGCGATCAAGCAGAGTGAGCAGGCGATATCTAAGGCCTGGAGGTGTGGCTCTGAAGTGCCTCTCTCTGAGCGCAGCTTATCAGATCGAGCAAGGGCACCGCGACAATAACCGCCAAGGTATGGCCCTCACCTCCAGGCTAGCAAAGCTAAAGAGACAAGCTCCCTTTGCTGAAGGCGAGCGTCACATTCAGAGGCTAAACCAATTTCACACCCAGTGACTTAGGCCCGGGTGACACAAAGCAAAGCCCGAGTTCGGGTGCCATCTGCTACAAAGTCGGTAGGAAGCGGCTTGGCGTTCCCCTCTGATCCGATTAGGGTGATCTTAATTCATCTGGGATGTGCCTTTGCGTGTTAATTGGCTCAGCATGCCCGTCATATCTGCCTCTTCATTCACACCCATGTGGCCCCCATTTACGGCAGGAGGAAAATGGGGAGGCACCGCATCTAGTCCAATATGCTTCCCAGGACCCATTCAAAACAAAAGTTTTCCTCTGAGGCGGGTGGTCACGGAGAAGAGAAGCACTTCCAGTAAGATGAGCAAAGCCACCGTATCCTGGCATCTGCTTCAGCATGAATTTGCCTCAACCCTAAAAAACCATTTTTAGATCTATAAACATTTTCCCCAGCAAACTTTTTCCAATGCTCCCACTCAAATGTCAAAAAGAATTACTTTCCTGAACTACAGATTAATTATACTGCTAATCTGTTCTAAAGGCTAATGAAGATTTTTATTTTATCCTTTTTGAATCTTTTTTTGGCACAAAATTTCTAAGGAAAAAAAAAAACATGGAAAGTCATCTGGAGCCATTATCTTTCACTCAATTTACAGAGTTGATCATATCATAATTTGAAAGGAAATTATTACGAAAACGAAATTATCCACTCGGTGAAAGTCCCATCTCAGGTCACAGGGATGTTACATTTTCTCTACTCTCTCTCTCTCTAATAGAATAAGAACAATTTAAATTTAAAAATGAGAAATTCTCTGACTAAAGGTCAGATGGCAATGAGTGCAGAATGGTTCATCAGACCTGCTGACTTCCTGACTTCAGCACAGAAGGAACAGCAGCGGTCATCCAATGAAAGGAACGGTTTTTTTTTTCCAGGAGTGCTGTGTTGTTTCATGTAGGCAGAGATACTTCAGTACGTGATAAATGTGAACTTAATAAGGCACAGTACTTACTGATCGTCAATAAAAGCCTGATTCCTCAGGTGGCTTCAGGTATGAATTTCCACTTTATCTTGCCTAGATGGTCTGGTTTCCTTCTAAAATCCAAAGACCTGCTTCATCAGGGCAAATTTGCAACTAAAACTTTATGTAACTGTGTTGTCAAAGCATTACTCATCTTCATATCCCATAATTCCCCAAAAAACCTCCATAATACAATGACCCTTGCATAACTAGTTAAGCTAAATGGTAAAAAAAAAAAAATATGAAGTAAATCTTTTGTTAAACTTAGCTGTATACAGAGAAATAGATCTGGTGGATGAATTTTAGAAATGTGTCGGCAGACAACAATATGTGAAGCAGTTTTATAGGACATGCGGGCATTACATATGTAATGTAACGACAACTGGTGTTTTGCTGCATCCTCAAGGTACACAACTGAAAACCACACACACACATTTGTAATTATATCTTTGTGGAGACTCTCCATTCATTTCTAAGGGGAAAACTCTAATGCCAAAATGATGACCTTAACTCAACCCAGCTGTAATCTTGTTGGTTTGGTCCCCACAATGTAATATAAACATAATCCACACACACATACACTTAACCTCTGATCTCAAATAGCGTAACGGCTATTCTTAGCGATGTAGGCAAAAGTATGAAATGGGGGGGGAGGGGGCATTTTCATAATTGAACTATAATGGCCTGTTTATTGGGAGGATGAATAAAGTTAAATTAAATATTGGGGGGACATGCCCCTCAAGGATCCTACGCCTCTGAATCTTAGTTTATAATAAATACTATATTAAACATAGACAGTGGTATTTCATCCATAAGTTCCTAACCTGCTATTTAGCTACTACTTTTTAACCCACAGCTTTTCTCCACTCAAAACAAACGACAATAATATAACATTCTCCTAGACTATACACATCTATAACATTAACCTCATCCAAACATTAAAAAAATATCCTGGGACACAATGAAAATTTTTTTTGCTCATAAATTTTTAATGTATCACAATGAGCAAGAAACATACTTGATGAAATATTTTCAAAGTAGTATATTCAATTACCATCTACAATCAACTTAACTAGGACAACGAGGCTTTTGTGACAAAAGTATTTTCATTAAAAGTCTGAAGTTCCACGTGGTTTTTGTACGTCAGTCTCCATGTCATTTGGTACAGTCTGGAAATTTGTATCATATAATTACAGTAACAAAAAAGCTAACAGGACTACAGTATAGAAAAGACATCAAGAACAACATTTTTGGTTTAACTTGCTCTTTTTTGTACATTGCAAGGCTGTATTTCTACCCCCAGGTGCGCTAACCAGAGCCAAAATGCCATCTTTGTGAGGCCTGGAGAACAAATTAGAGAACACCAAAAACAAAAAGGAAAAAGAAAAAAAAAACTGCATTTACCCAAGTTTTCGGTAGCAGAACGGCCCAGAGCTTCACCCAGACAATCCGTCTCTAACTTGGGCAGAAGGTTCATTTGGTTGCTCATTTTGGTTGCCTTGCTTTTTAATAACTGCTTCATAAAGGATGATGGCAGGCTAAACACCCGTCTTCTGAGCCAGTTCTCGAGGTGTGCAAGAACGTGCCGATTTTGTGAGCGAGCTGGCCACTGGCTATCGTATAGGGAGACCCTATTCGCGAATGTAAAGGGGCATGCACAGTGAGGACTCCTGCTTGGGGTGCGGATGCAGGACGGATGCAGAACCTTTCAGGCACAGCTATAGTTCACCTCTCCATTCCACCTTCCCACTTTTTCTGTCAGAGTCTTTCTCTTCTGAGTTATCTGTTAATTAACAACCCAGTATCATAGCCACTAGTACATGCAACATCTTTATCCATGCCCATTCTGCAGCATCCAGTAGCTTTCAACATTATCCAAAATCTTCCCAGAGGTTTTCTCAGTTTTTAAAATTGTATTTGAAAATGGACGTCTTGTTTTAAATATTGACATCTCTATACCAGTATACATTGTACACCCTGTATACATTGTTTTCATTTCTTTTGTAAAATTTCCATGATCCTCAAGCATGCCAATATCAGCTGACAGTTCATTGAAAAGATATCAGCTGTTGTCTTTTTTTCCATAATAGGATACACAATTATGGGGGGACCATTATTTAAAAAAAGAAAAGAAAAAGAAAAGGAACTGCATAATGCTTTGGCCACATTCATAAATTTTATCAAAGCAAAAACTCCTCAGTGCTGTAACACAGATCTTTTAACCTTTATCATTATCATTAATTTTATTTTCATTTCCAGCTTGATGGTTCAGTACATTGAGTGTCAAGTCAAAAACGTAGACTGATGCTGGCTGTTAACAAATCTCTCTCTCACACACACACACACATACGTACACACACATACACACACGCACACACACGCCTGCACGCACACACACATGCACACACACCATGCTGGATTAATCTGATGCAACACAGAGACCCAAATATGAAATAGTTTTGAAACAAAGGTCCAACAATTTCAATAAACACAAACAAAAAGATTAAAGTGGCCAGGTCATAGTATAAAGTTAAAATTTAAAGCACAAGTTAAAATGTTAAATAATATTAAGCAGAAAAAACATACAAAAAACATAGTCATGTAAGTAATAAAAATGGACCTTTTTCATCAACTGAATTATTACTAAATTAAAGTAATGCATTCAAGAGTAAACTGTACAGTATTAAAATTCATTAAAGTATTATAATACAAAAGCAATACTTTTGGGGGTACTTAAGGGGAGTGTCAAGCATTAATCCAACTATATATATATGTGTGTGTGTATGCGTGTGTGTGTGTGGTTGATGGAAATATAAATGTTAAATCACATTGGTGTAATGCCTCAACATCTGTCAAACGTGGCCAAAAACCAATTATGCAGAACTTTCCTAGAATACCTTTTAACAAAATTCTCTTTTCTACTGAAGGATGGAATATATTGGGTATTAATCAAGCATAAGAATTTGGACTGCAGTCGGTAGGTGGACATCTTTGGACATTAATGCATGGACATACCTCAAACAAACTTGCCTTTTCCCTTAGGTTAATGCTTTGGGATGAATATACCCCCTTAGAATCTGTTATTGAAAGGTTGTGCATGGTTTGGTACAAACGTTTGCCCCTGCTGACCCTTGGAATGACCCTTGGAATTTCTCCAGGGAAACAATCACCCTTATATTTATCTGCAAGACAACACTTATTTCCTTAAGAGAAAAGGCATGAGACAAAACCTGTGAGATGAGAAAGAGATCCAGTACCCAATGTGTGCTATGTACAGAATTTTTGGTGGTCATTATTACTTAATATTTTCTTTTTTTTTCAAGTTACATAAACCTCCGTGGTTCTAGAGATTCTCTTATTGTAAGTCTCCACACCAGAGCTACACATGAGGGAATTGGTTCTTTATCTTTGCAACCATAGAATACACATTTACACAACAGCTAACTTTGTCACAAAAAAAAAAATCAAAATTAAAAAAGTCAGTCCTTGCTTTTTAAAAAAAAAAAAAAAAAAAAAAAAAAAAAGACAAAACGATCAAACACAGAATTTTGGAATGCACTGTTCTGTACAAAAATTACAGATCATTGGCTTTCAACGTTGGTCTTCTTTAAAACCAAAAACAGAACAAAGGAAGAAAACAAACTGCCAAACTGTCCTTTGGAACACATATTCACAGTCTTCAAAGTTCCGTTTTTACAATAAGATGAAAAAAGTTACAGGAGAGTAAGAGAAAATGGGTTTATTGTGTCTGTGTTTGTTAAAGCTTAGCCAAAAAGCAAAAGGAGCATGCATCTAAGTATTTTCCCCCAAAACTACATTAGCAGCAAAACTGTCCTCAAAGACCAGACCTTATACATTTTTCTTAAAAAAAATATTTTTTTGTGTGTGACAAGTTAAACAAAGAGCTTTGTCTATCTTACAAACTGCAATGGCTCTGTCATGGTGCTACTCCACAATAGAAGGACAGGAGTCCTTTAGGTTTTTGGTTTTCTTATTTGTTTAAAGCCACCTGTCTTCTTGCAAAGAAGCAAGAAACAGCTCTGACTCATACTCCTTTATTTTAAAACCATTGTGTTAAAAACAGCCACAAATTCTAAAGAATAAAGAAGCTTTGCTCACCTCTATGCACCAATGGTGAAAGTATTTTGTCTTTGGATTTCCATTTTGTTTTAAAGCGTGAGAATTATTAATAGTATTATTATTCTTTAATTTCTCATCTATGTCAAGCTCAAAAGAGAATAAACCAGAAACAGACTGCAGCCACACCACACAAAGAATGAAAAATCTGGTTTGTAGCATAAGAGAAGTTGCGACTCACTCTGAAATCTACAAACGCGAGGAGTGAAGGGGGATGGAGAGGAAGGAACGGATGGTATTAAGTGCACAAAGGTAACACAGATAATGAACACCTTTTCAACAAACCCAGAAGTATTCTCATTTTGTGTCAGCAACGAGTGACAAAAAAAACACAGCTATGAACAAACAAAACAAAAACATCATGCCACCATACACCAGGTGAAGAAGTGGCAGTTGGGCAGATGAAATCCAGAAATCCAAGGGACGAGCACAAAAGACAGAAATAAGGTATACTTCAGCATCAGTCACCGCTCTTGCAATGACCAGGACAACATCAAATGAAGGTCCTTTACAGTGGACAATACAAAAGATACACAAGGATTTTTTCCAGTCTATCATTACTGCTTAAGATCATTTCCAATGCAACAATCTACCACCAAAAATTTTCATAGCTATCATAAATACAGATTTTTTTTTCATTTACCCCCCCCCCCCCCCCACACACACACACACCCACCAAGTATGCAATGCTTTTTTGACGGGAGCAGTAATTTCATTC
>JAABNX020000021.1:1842459-1852651 GCA_015163995.2 Mormyrus lacerda
CCCCCCCCCCCCCACACACACACACACCCACCAAGTATGCAATGCTTTTTTGACGGGAGCAGTAATTTCATTCTTTGAGACACTTTGTTCAGTAGATAATTTTGAGTTGGCAGATGATATCGAATATTATTGTTACAAATCATAATACTTTCTGTCTCATAAATTAATGGTGCAATAAAACAAACTTTTTTTTTTCTGTTAGGAACGTAAGTATAAAAGAATTTTCTGTAAAAAAAAAAAAAAAAGCTGTGATCTGTTGACCTGAGAATAAAACAGACATTACATTATTAATTTTAGCAAGCCATTGGTATCTGAACACTTATATAGCAAGAAACTGTAAGATTATTCTCCCATACAGTACATACTGGCTGTTTGTTAGCGTCCTGCAGCTAATACAGGGTGACTTCTTAACTCATCATTTGCAGAACGGAAGAAGGGGCTATTTCAACATTTGAGGCAGTCCATTGCTGTACAGAATCCCATTATCCGCATTCAGAACTCAACCGCAGTAAACTTTCTTCATTATATATACATATATATTTCAGTTGAAATAAATGAATACCAGCATATTAATATGGGAAAACAATCCACTAACATTTAATTTTTGGTTACAAGCTTTGGAATTGCAGTTAGTCTTTACACTTCTTGTCCTCCAAAACTGTTTTGTATTTTTGTAACAGGTTTGTTTTTTCTTAAACATTGTCCATTGCTGAAAGCTTGTTTACAATCTGATGGGGGGGTCCTGTTCATACACTAGCAAGATTAGAATTACAACTATTGTCTTTGAGACAGCTGGGCTGCTGGGCCTCTTCGGCCAGACGGCCCATCCTGCCTGCTGACCTCTGACTACTCTCAGAGTCAGATTCATCAGTAAAGACGTCTGTTGGTATCGAGGTCTGAACCCCTGAGGTGCTCAATGAACTTGAGGTAACCGTTGAAGGTGAGGAGCCTGGAGGAAAAGGAGAAGCATTCAAAGAGGATGCGGAATTGGGCTTTCCAGCTAAAGCTCTGGAGGAAGGCGCCTGGGCCCAAGGTTTGCCAGCAGCAGTGTGTGGGGAGGCGGCTGTAGAGGAGGAAGAACATGAAGATGATGAAACAGAGGAGGATGGCATGGTAGCTGATGTCACTGGCAGGGGAGGGGGGCTGTTGTTAGAGAGGGTGGCAGACTGCGAGGTAGATGTGGTGTCAGGATCGAGGAAGCAGGCTGAAGAGTGAGGTAATAGACTAGTAGCGTGCTCTTTGGCATTTCGGGCTGTTCGCTTGATTGTTCTGTGTTTGTGCAAGGCTGACTCTAGGTGTTGACTTAGCGCTTTGTCCCCGTCCAAGGTGGTGTTGCAGACCAGACAGTCATACAGACTGCCATCCCCTGCGTTCCCACCACTGGGAACCCGAAGTAGCAGCTCTTGCGGATTTGACACAGACTGACCAAAAAAGCAAATGGATTTCAGGTGGCCAATGGCCACCTCCTCCTTAGTAAAGACAGCTTGACACTTACGGCACGCCAACCGGCACGGCACCTTGGGGACGATGTACTGCTCAAGAAAAGGATCCACACCTTTGCTGTTCACTTTTCGCTGCTCAGACAAGACGTTCTTGTGAGAGGAAGAGGAGGCCTCACTGGATGGAATACCTTTCTGCTCCTCACCTTTCACTCCATCTTTGGCAGATTCTTTGCGGTCTGGAGTGCCTGGGGGTTGATGGGAAGTTGGGGTTTGGCTCGCTTTGGGAAGCTGGACTTGCTGCTGCTGCTGCTTTTGTTGCTGCTGAAGTTGGCGTTGCTGCTGCTGCTGTAGCGCCTCCTGCAGGCTCTGCTGATATTGCTGGTAATGCTGGAGCAGGGATCCTGGGGACAGCCCCATTAAAGCTTGAGACAAGGCTGGGTTGTAGGGAAACAGGCTCTCCATACTGTACATTGGCTGCAGGTAGCCTCCCTGGAGGGCCCCGGGGATCTGTGGACTGTAGTATGGAGAAAAGCCAGGCATGAAATAGGGCAGAAACTGACTGGTTAATAAAGCTGTAGGGTCTGAGCCAAGGGCAGCCTGCAGGGCCTGAAGCTGGGCTGGGTCGACTACATACTCCATGCCAGGTGTTAGCATAGAGGTTGCAAAAACAGCAGTATCTGCCTTATCTTTCTTGGCATTGGCAGCAGAAGTAGAGGGTGCTGGTGTGACCCCAGTTGAGGATGGAGTGGACAGTTTCTCTGACTTATCCTTGGGCTTCTCCTTCTCTCTTAGCCTCTCGGGGCTAGGGGCTTCAGGTCGTGAGCCTAACTGCATTGCTGTGGAGGTAGTGGTGGGGGTAGACTGCGAAGTGGAGTTGCTTGTTTGCACTGGGCTGGGTGAAGTTAAGGATGAAGAGGTGGGTGGCTTGTTGGGCAATCCAGATGTGGGAAGGCTAAGAGAGGGGACACTGCTACCGGGCATGTTTAGATTTGGTGGCTTTGGAGGTGTTAAAGCTGAAAGACAAAACATCAAAGATTATTTACAGATCAATCTGTACTTCTTTGAAGGAATCATTTATTATACAGATGCTTCTCGAGTTAAGATGGGGATATTTTCCGAAGAAACCATTGTAAGTTGAAACTATCGTAAGCCGAATATGAATAAGTAACTATATGATATGTTGCTAAACACCATATGAGATGTTTACGCAACTGCTACAGAGACTGGAAGCGTGGCTGCGTATGTTATGCCATCAGCTGGCATCAATAGAAAGAATTGTATGGCATATTGCTATCCAGACCAGATCGAAATTAAAAGCTTGTTCTGATGATTACTGAGTGTGTACTGTATCACTATCACACCAACATAAAGTTGAAATATCGTAGGTCAAACCATCACAAAGCAAGGAGCATCTGTATTCTTTTATTATCCAGCAATCTAGCACTTTAAATGGAAAGTACAGTGGTATGTACATGATAAAAGAGCTAAAATACATTTAAGTATATATTGGAACACATCACAAGTAGGCATTCTTATCTATCTCCTCTTGCTGCCATGACGTAAAATGACATACCTGTGTTTGATGACGTAAACCCTGGTAAAGAAGGGTTGCCTACCCCTGGCAGCAGGACAGGTGGGATGCCCTGCAGGGTGGGGTAGGCGGATGAAAGGTTCAGAGCCTGCAGAGCAGGGCTGTCAAACATCCCTGGCTGCTGCATGGCTTGCTGCTGTGCCAGTCCTAGGACTTCGTTAGCTTTCTTAATACGATCTATTTCCTGCTGAGCCATCAACTGGCGTACAGTTGCTGGGTCAAAGTACTCCTTTTCCTTATCTAGTTGGTTCCCAATAGTTTCTTTCACCTTAGAAATGTGCTGTTGAGAAAAGATGTGGTCCCGAACCGAGGTCCGAGCACTGTACTTCACACCACACAGAGTGCATTCTGTTTTGGGTCCCTCATAAGGAGTCTGGTTGATTCCAAAGTGCTTAGCCATACTGAGCTTGGCTTTCTTTTCCTTAGCACGGGCATTCTGGAACCAGACCTGAACCACTCTCTTTGGAAGTCCAATATCATTGCCAAGTACCTCACACTCCAGCATAGTGGGGGTTCTGTAATCATTAAAACAAGACTTCAGCAACTTCAGCTGGAGATTAGTCATTTGGGTACGGAAGCGCTTTTGGCCCGGCCGATCTCCACTGTCAATACTCCTGCTTCCAGACGCTCCTGGACTTGGTGAGCAGGGATCTGCCAAACTTGAAGTCTCACTATAGTCCACCATGGTCTCATTTTCAAAGTCCTTAGCGTAAGAACTTGTTGCAGGACTCACCAACTCAGAAGACATCTGGTCATCATTCTCAAGGGAGGGCACTGCACCCCCAGATTTAGATAGGAAGTCATTGCTGCAGTGACCATGCTTGGCATCTGAACTGTCATTGTCAGCAATAGCCTCATCACCGGTGGTTGTGTCAGTGATTGCTGTGTTCACTGATGAACAGTCATCATTGTCCAGTTTGTTCTGATCAAAAGTTAAATTGACAGAGGACATAGTTGGGCTTTCAAAGTCTTCTATTCCCTCTACCTTGATTGCCCCAGGACTGAGCAAGGCATGTGGTGACAAATCCATGCTTTTGCTGACCGGTGATAATGAACAATGTCCGTCATTATTTGAAGAAATATGCTGTGAAAAGCTGGATATGTCAAGAGGATCCAATTTCCCTTCTTGATCGGGGAGCATACTAGCCAAAGCCAGACTGTAACCGGCACGCTTAGCTTCATGCCAATGGCGTGATCTAATATGAGCCTCAAGAGCTGTTTTCGCTTTGAACAGAGCACGACAAAAGGGACAGCGACGATGTGCTTGAGCAGGCCCCACAGCCCGAAACTGTCCCTTCCTCTCTCTAGCTCTGGTGTTCTGAAACCACACTTGGACAACCCTTTTCTTGAGGCCAACTTCATGGGCAATATGGTCCAACATCTTGCGAGTTGGGTTGGAGTCCAGTAAGTATTTTTGATAAAGAATCTCAAGCTGCTCTGGAGTGATGGTTGTTCTGAGCCGCTTGTCTCTCTGCGGCTCTTCTCCGCTATTTGCACTGTCATTTTCCCCGGGACTGATGCCTGGTTTCTCTTCCAGTTTCCTCTTCAGGGAATTCAAAGTTGAGGGTGGTGTTGTGGGTGAATTAGTAGAACTTGCAGATATCTGTGGCATAGCTCCTGAAAAAAGCTGGCTAGCTAACAGGGGATTACTGGGGTCAAATAACATGAAGGGCATGTCCATGGTACGATCCAAGAACTGGGGATGAATGAACTGATTCTGCACTGTCAGGAAGTGAAGCTGCTGGTGCTCCTGCCAATGCTCAAATGAGGGGAAACCAAGCTTGCACTGCTCACAATGGTAAGGGACAATTTGCTGAGTTAGTTGCTGGGGTTGCTGTTGTGAGGCGGAGGGCAGGACTGAGTTAAGAATCATGTGAGAGCTTTGCAAAGGGGCCGGACTAGCCTGGGATACAGATGGACTAGTCTGTTGTTTTTGCTGGGAGGTGGGAGACAGAAGTGTTTGAGTCTTTGGGGTTGCCTGTGTCTGCTCTTCCCGCGGAAGCCTTTGTGGCTGTGTTTCAGACTGCGGTTGCTGCAGACTTTCCTGCTTTATAGGCCTCTGGTCGTCTCGGGGCTCTGAGGTGTCAGCTGACTGTTTAGACTGGGATATGTGACTGGGTGAGACTTCATCTTTTTCAAAAGATGTATTATGGGAAAATGCTGAAGTAGAAGAAGAAAATGTACAGAGGCTGGAAGAGGAGGGCCCAGTTGAGGTGTAGCATTCATTTGAAAAATCCACAGAATCCTCATTCTGGCTGTCATATAGTCCTTCATCATCTTCGTCTTTGTAACACAACTTCTTCTGATGTTTGATGAGATCAAATATGCGCTGGAAGACCAGGCTGCACTTCTTGCACTGGTAGTTTAAGTTTGTGGTGCGGATATACCGGTCATTAGACAGCTCTCGTCGATCCCCCTCTTTGGTTCCCTCTCCCTGGTTTTCATAGTTTTTACGAGCTTTCTGGCGAGCATTTTGGAACCATACAACAATAACTCGAGTAGGCAAATTCAGCAGGTTGGAGAGCTGCTCAAATTCATCATCTTTTGGATAGGCATTTGTGTCAAAAAAATCTTGTAGCACCCTTAGCTGATAATCAGTAAACCTTGTTCTTGAAGATCGCTTGCTTCCATAGTAATCATATCTCAGTGGTTCTGGTGATGGTGGCTTGGAATCAACTTTGGTATCCTCCAGTGTGGTAATGGGTGGATTATTGAAGTTATACGGTGAATCCTTGTTGCGTTGGCGCTCCTTGAAAAGTGTGTTGCGGAACCAGTGCTTAATAACCTTTTGAGGGAGACCAGACTTATCAGCCATCTCTTTAACCTGATCTTCATTTGGGGAGTTGTTTATGTCAAAGTACTGCCGCAAGACCCTCAGCTGATCATCTGTAATGCGTGTCCGTGGTCTTTTGTTCTGCTGTTGTTGCTGTAGCATAGCTGGGGTGAGCTGCTGCTGGTACAGCTGTGCCAGATCAGAAGCTAAACTAGGTTCCACAGAAGGCAGATGAGCAGGAACTTGTGTAGGAATAGACTGGAGAGACATAGACTGCATCATAATAGGAGGAAAGATGGGCAGGTCCATGGGCATAGAGATCTGAGTCATTGAAACTGGGGGCTGTGGTGCAGGAATTGCAGGGGGTGTAAGAGAAGGTGCTGAGACTGGAATATTTGGAGTTGAAGCACGCTGAGGTGGGGGTGGAGGAGGTGGGGGCAAAGGTGGGGCAGCAGGTGGTGGGGCAGCCTCAGGTGTTTGTGGTCTCAGAGGATATAATTTGTCATATTGCTCTCTGTATTCTTTTGCAAATCTTTCCAGTGAGTGAAATGGGAAAAATGCTTGATGTATATGCTCTTGGTGGCTCTTAAGAATCAAAATGTTTGAAAAGAGCTTTCCACAGGCTTCACACTCAAGCTTTTCAAGTCCCTCAACTGGATCCACTACTCTAGTGACTCCTATTGGCCCATTGCACCCAACATGCCCAGATCCTGATGATTTCTTTTGTACTTTCTGCTTATTTTCATTATACTGGATCACCAGCTCAAACCCAAAGTTCTCCAATAAGGCCTTGGTAGCATTTCCACGAGCATCTGATGCAATTCTAGGTGGAAGAAAGTTAGGATCAGGGTTTCCACTCACCATGGCCTGATCTTTCTTGTCTTTTGATTTTGTATTCTCAAGGCTATCCTTAGAGGAGTGATCCTCCCCTTTTTCATTCAGTTCTTTCTCCTTCTGGCTATCACAATCTTTCTCAAGAAATGACTTAGATTTCTTCTCACCTTGGTGAAGAAGTGATGCATTCTGCTGAAGCAAAGCCATTTGGCTCGTAGCCTGTGAATGAGCCTGAGGTTGGTGCTGCTGTTGGAGATGGTGGTGCATAAGCTGCTGCTGCAAGCAACTCTGTTGCACCTGCTGAGCTGAATTCTTCAGGTCCTCCAGCAGAGAATTAGCAGATGAGCTGGCAAGACTAAGTGCAGAACTGCTGAGATTCATCTCCGGATTTAACTGGAACTCTGCTCCAGGGATGTAGAAAGGAAATAGAAGCTGCTGCTGTTGTAATGGAAGAAGGGCCTCTGTCGCCATGGGGAAGTGCTGCAGAAGTGCTGGGTTGAAAAGCTGAGACTGAATAAGAGCAGCTTGCTGTTGGAGCTCTTGCTGGAGCTGAGCCTGAGCCTGTGCCTGGGCCAGCTGTTGGTGCTGCAAGTGCTGCTGTTGTCCCCTTGAAGACAGCATATCTGCAAATTTCTTTTTTTTGCTCTCGGGGTTTTCAGGAGGACGGGGGTTAGAAGGAGCTGACGCATTTCCAGGGCTTTCAGTGCTGTGTGTCTGGTTCATGTGATTTCCACCAAGAATGCTTTGCACCGTTTGAATACCGGAGGTGGAACTACTGTTGCTGCTTGTGGCTGTTGAGGTTGCAGTCGAGTTGGGATTGGAATTTGAATTGCTAATTGAAGATCCTGACCCGTTGCCACTCACGGAACTGACTGAACAACTGCTGCCACCGGCTGCCTCAAGTTTGGCTGCACGGGCTTTTGTCTGATGAAGGACAGAACGCATGTGAATCTCCAGAGTGGAGCTCTGGCTGTAAGCTACATTGCACGTGCTGCACTTAAACGGTTTGTTGTCTGGACTGTTGGTGAGCTCAGGCTGGCCAGCACTGGACTCCTGCAAGGCGCGTTTTACCTTGTGCAGGTGTGAGACAGAGTTATAATGGACCAGAAGTATATTCTTTTGAGTAAAGGACTCCTTACATACTGTGCATTTAAATGGCCGGGATGGATCCAGGAATTTTTCCATGGTAAAATTTGGGCCTTTCCTGAACGGCAAGGCACGTTTAGGTTCTGATCCGGCATCTTCTTGGATTGAGCCAGAGTCACTGCCAGTTGGGCTTTGCTTTTCATCTGGTTCACTTTCCTCTCCTTCTTTGTCATCCTCCCCTAGAGCACCCTGGTCTTCCCCCAGTGACGTATCTCCAATGACCATGAGATCTCCATTCATCAGCAAGCCTCCGTAGAGTTGCTGTATGTCAGCATCACTTAGCTCCAAGTGACTCGTTTCCAGGTGCTTCTTCAAGGCCTGCAAGGTCCTGAAACTGCGTTGGCAAAGACAGCACATGGTGGCAGCCCGGATGACGTGGTACTGCGAATGCAGCTGCAGCTTCTCCACAGTTTTGAAGGCCAAGCTGCACTGGTTGCAACGGTATTTGTACACATGTCGTTCTGAAACTGGTAACTGCGGCCTCTTGTTGTGAACTTCACCAAAGTGCACCTGGAGGGCGCTGGATGACTTCAAGACCTGGCTACAGCCTTTTTTCCAGCATAAGAAACCTGCAGTATCTTCCCTTGTTGACTGTTCCTCCAAAGTTAATTTGTGGGCCTCAGCTATCTCTGTCAGCTGAAGGGGCCGTTTCTCAGACTCAGCCTCCAATGCTTCTGCCAAAGACCAAAAACAGATACTTATTAATTTCACTTGAGCAACAGAACGCAAAACCTACTAATGACATTTTGTTTCAGATTGGGGGTCATAAATTCACATATCGTAGCATTTCCTTAGAGAATGTGGCAGGAGAAATTAATTAATAGCCAGAAAATGTAAGAAGTCTATCTATGTTGATCTGTCAGGTCAAAAAGTTGCTGAGCTATTTTACAAATAATTGGTAAATTTGACACTGACAAATTCTGCAGTGGAAACAAACCTGTCTGTTTCTTTACGTCCTCCAAACCAGAATTGGTTATATTCTGCGAGGCGGTTTGTCCGTCTCTCTCTGGGCCTGGAACTTGTATTAGCATACTTTCTGGCAGCACCTCAGATGGTGTCACCTGGAAAATCAAACATGACACTGTCATTTACCATCCCAGCATTAAGAACACAGTTAGACAAGGGATAGTGCTGGTTCATAACAAACACACTTCACAGGTATACTGGAGTGGGTCAATCTCCTACATTGTGATTATCGGTAAATCAACCCTATATATACCAGTAATCAGAAAGGAAACTTTTATAGACACAAATTCCAGGATTTACCTATGATTTTATTATTTATGATATACATATTAACTGAAATCATTAAAGGAAACTACTATAAAAAAAGATTAGAAATATACCAGAATCAATGTCCATAACAATCAGTGATCCTGACTGGAAGAATTGGTTTTAGTCTATTAACCGTTCCCCCTCCCCACACCAGAACAATCAGCTCAGTCCCTGCCCTGAATTTCAATTCCCTGATCTTCTCTTTTGAGATGCTTTGCGAGCAGAAACAAAATCAATGCCTTTCTCTTATACATCTCCAAGTAAAATACCACAGCAAAATCAAAATATTTGTCAGTAAATAAGCAAATCCTAAAAAATAAAGAAATCAATAGAAATATATCTGTTTCTCATGAATCATCAATCCACACAGCATCCATCTTTTAACTGCTTATCCTGGTTACGACCATGGAGGAGGGTAGTGGTGCCTGTATATTTACGAAAAGAACACGATAATTTGTGATGTGACTTTGGTTTTCACCACTCCCTTATTAACTGCATGGTTAAGACCTCACTATACAATCCCTAGACTAAGCAGACATGCAACAGTATTGACCACACACGGGCCTGTGGCCATGCTGACAGTACACAGCCTCTGACACATGGCTTTGTCTTTCTCTTTTTTGCAGTAATACCATTTTTCAGAATGGGAGTGTTCAGTGGAACAGTCAAGATGAAATTTGTCTAATTGTGTAATTATGGCACATACGCATGGGAAAGAAATCTATTATATTATTTTTTTTATAATATTTTTTCTCCCGTTTTCCCCCATTTCATTCTACTGCTACCCAAAAAGGAGACATACATACGACTGGCACAAAGTGAGACAAAAGCCAAAATGTCAGTGATTTACATCACAAAGTAGACTGTTTCTAGACAACCGCTTCATTAAGCAGTGAGGCAAGCGTCAAGCGTACCCCAAGGTCACATTTAATTTAGACCACTTAATTGGCAAACATAGTTCAAAATGGCTATCATCTAGCTAGACTCGAATTAATGAAGCACAATTATTTTCATTGCCCCCATCTCAGACAGACAGAAAATGGGAAACGAGAGACCCCAAGCTATGAATCCTACAGGCCTGGCATGAATTTAGTTTCTGGCATCATTTAGATGTATAAGCTGATGCCTTGA
>JAABNX020000021.1:1866464-1877359 GCA_015163995.2 Mormyrus lacerda
CTCCTTCACCCCAAAGAGGGATACCTAGGTACAATCAAGCCATCAGCCACTAAAAAAAAACATTTTAAAACCTTAAAGACATTTTAATTCACATAATGTTTATGTTGATTTTACAAAGAGGACCACCGTATTCCAGACACTACAGAATGTGGAAATATGTGTCCTGTGACACTGGGCTGAGTTACAATTCCTGACCAGTTGCACATACCCCCCCACCCCCTCCCCCATGGCCCCAACACGACCCCAACATGACCCCAACATGACCCCAAGCAGCTGGAGGCATCTAAATTTACACTGACAATTCAGGTGTCCGAGGAATGGCAATGCGTGGTGTTAAAAGTTTGGGGAGTTAATAACAAACTACAAAGTTCACTGTGCAAACAGGTGTTTATCATAATAGTTTTAATTATTGATGTGCACCTGCACCTACACCCACACTCAGTAGGAGATACTCCTCTTCCCAGGGAATCCCCTTGACCTAACATAGTCACCTCGTTAAGATATATATTCACACGCAAAGAGTCACCTCATTCAAGATACATATTCAGATGTCAGACATTCACCTCGTTCAGATTCGGTTTCCTAATTCACAAATATCTTCAGACACAGAGGGTCACCTCATTCACATCTATATTGAGATACAGAGAATCACCCAAATATATGTTCAGACCATTAAGATGACTTTAACATTACGCCATAATGCATGCAGTGTCTCTCATTTGCGATCAGGGTGCATCGGGAGTGACTCTGGGGTCAGAAGGGCCTGGTATTCATGGCCTTCTCCAGCCTCAGTCCAAAATGCAACAAAGGAAAGCCATCGGGTGCGGTAACAGGCTCACACAGCCATGCGCACGCACAATGCCGGCCAAAAGGACGGGCCTGGATGTGCATCTCGCAGCCGCGGCCCAGGCCTGGGACCTGAGTGCATGCCCGGAGGTCATTCTGAGCAGCCCAGGCACTTTACATACATCCTTCCCGCATTCTCCCCCATCCTCTTTCCATTCTCTGTAGATGTGCTTGGGGAGTGGTGTTGGTGGTGGTGGAGCATCGGGTCGAATGGAATAGAGAGGATGGGGCAAACGAAGGGAACTAAATACATAGAAACCCACATCATCCCAAAGGGCAATCAGACCGGATCTAAAGTATTCACCACCAAAATGCGACGGGTACAGAGCACAGCGGAGAGCAGGGCCGCGTGCGTTTCGGCAGCGGGGCGGTTCCTCCATATGCATAACCCACAGGAGGTATTGATCCTTCATTTGGCAAAAACGGAATGAAGGGAGAAAAAAAAACACTTACATAACCTGAACCCGTCACGGCCGCACTGTTCATAGCTCATCCGTCCTGCTGGCTACTGTGGCAAATGCATTTTTACAACTAAGTGCAGCAGAAAACAATGATATAAAGATATGTAGCATGCAAGCATATAAATATGTCATGCTTAACATGCACAATTGAAGCTTTGCTGAGGTTTACTTTAATTGATGATTAAATCTCTACCATGTCCTACTCATCGAATGTTTTGCTTAGGATGTTTCTGATAAGGTCACTGAAAATGTAAAAAAATAGAGAGAGAAAAAAAAAATCGCTGCCTAATTCACAGAAGCGTACCTGTTTGCCAGATGATCGGCCTACACTAGGACAGGCAGCAGAAACATAAAATAAATCAGTATGCGGAGATACGGCGTATTTTATACGATGTTCAGACAAATGTCTCCACAGTTCAGCATCTAAATACATAACCACAGCAGCAAAAACACATCTTTATTATTTCAAACATGTTAAGAAGACTCCAAATTATAGGAAGGAAATGGTCAAATGAGCCATTGAAATGTCTGGGGAATATTTTATGCGTTCAGATTATCTTTATAGAAAATTGTCGGCACTCTGTTTGTAACACAAACCAAAAAGACACACCATCATCCATCGGGATGCACACAGGTACTGATGCCTATGGCTGAGGTCTACATGGCACACAGATCGCCACGTGATCTTCCTTTTGAGTCCAGCCCAGGCAGGAGCGAGCGGCGATGACAGAACAGAGCTGTATCATAGCAACCGAACCTGAGCGCCTGCCCCAGACGACACAGATGCCGGCTGCTGCCAATCAGAAGCCCTCGCCCAGATTCACGCCTGACCTGCATCGCACAGCAGGCCGCACGTGCTTCAGACAGCAAGGTGACGTCACGACGACAAAAAATACAGCTGTGCGGGTTCCAGCCGCCTCCAAACGGATTCTGTAGCTGAGACGAAATGGTGAAACCTTCAAGCTCCGCCAAACCGGGAGATTTTATTTAAAAATCACTCACAGTCGTCTCCCCCGACTTCGCTCGCAGATCCCTCCATTATTTGGAGGAAAAAAAAATGAAATGGCAAAACCGTCTCCGTATTTGTATTCGCTGTAATGCAATTGTGTTGTCATTTATATGAAATAATCACAAACCTCTCTTTCATTTTCCAGTTCAAATAACCATGAAAAATTATCCTACAACGGCAGTGGGATGACAAAGGGACAGACTTCTGCTGCAGTACCGTGTCTGACTTTTCCCCTTAATAGGAAAACTGTTTGTTTCCAACCTCTTTTTATTATTCAATTTCTCTAGGTAAATCTGAATGAACCGGAATCAATCGTTTGAAGTTGGCACACGGAACACGCCAGATTCTAGAACACAGGAACCCTGCGCCACCCAATCTCCTATCTGCTTTCTTCCCCAGACTTTTAGTGCTGTACAGTGACTAAAGAGAGCCCTGCACAGCACATAGCACAGGACCTGTGGATGTGCCACTGCCGTTGTGCAGAAAGAATTAATAATTTAGCAGCTATCAGCCTACCAGGCCGCACAACAAGCCCACACAGCACGCACTTAAGATGTCCAGGTCCATTTGAACCAAGGGCTGTGACTGATGGCGAAAGGAAAACTGTACCTACAACAGCGTTAATGGCAGTGGCTATTCCTGTACTAATTGTAAATCGTTCGTCGGAAATCTTAATTTCCGACGTGAGACACAGGACCCCAGATAATCTAATTGCTTTCATTCTTATTAAGACTTAATAGATAAGTATTTTTGCCACAGTAATTTGTACATTATAAACCTAGCTCTACAATCTAATTATTATTGATATGCCTGAACCTGCTATTCTTGATTTTTGGAGAGCATTTGCATGTACAACTAAAACAAAATATCAAAAAGTATCAAACCTACGAAAAAAGATGACATATGAAAATAAAACAAGCGTAGCGGCAAATGCATTGAGATTAAATGATGAGTCACCAAGTTATCGCGCTAAAAATCCAGTGGACATGCTTCCAGGGACAGGCCTGCTTTGGGACGACCTTGGGACCTTTCCACCTGTGGTAAATACCACTTACAACCACAAATACATGAGCAAGCATTTCTGACAGAATGAAGCATAATACTGATGCCGCATAATAGCATGATGTTTGTTCTGGATAAACCATTTGTAATTACTTCACCACCCTTTGACTCATTAAGAAAAACGCTATGTAAGACTTATTATTATTACCAGTACTAAGCAAATTATTTTAAGAAATGAATATTAAAAATTATGCAGGAGTAACTACATTACGGTACAGTATTTATACGTTAACTCACCTAATTCTGTTAAATCTCAGAAGTCCGTCCCATCAGCTTGTGACAGTGTTTCTCAATGCAGTCCTTGGGGACCCCCAGACAGTCCAAACTTTTTTGCTCCCTCCCAGTTCTCAACACACCAGAACCAAACAAACAATCAAGAAGACCAAGAACCTGGTACAGGTGTGCTGGGGGGGGATTTCCGGCGGTCCCCATCGACTTGAGTTGAGAAACACTGGCCTATAAGAATCAAAAATCTTCTCAGTTTGCAAATACATGCAAGGACACCAACCCGTCCTGGTGGGTACTGTGAAAATGCGCGTCCTCCCAGTTCACTACTCTGGCTACCCAGTCAAGCCCTCTTTTCCCTGCCGCTCCCGGTAAAGCAAACGGACCGTGTTTCCAAGGCTGGGTCTCCCATCTTAAGATGCACCAGCGTAGGTCAAGCATGTCAAGTGACAGCACTTCATTTCATCTCTGTTCAATTCACTATTTGAGGTCTTTAGCCCAACACAGATTGGACATCCGACACCCAGTCTAGTCCTGAAACACTTTACAGCTCTATCGTGTTGTGATTTTTCTCTTTGCACGAGCACCTCTCTCCTTCTTTTCTTCTTCCCAGGCACCGTTCTTTAGTGTGAAACATGAATATAAGGAGCCCAAATTCCTTTTTAGCTTCATGTTACAAAGACTTACATACTCGTGAAACTACACTTTCAAAACATGCATACCATAATTTACCATAATTTTAGGTGCGTGTACAGCATATGCAAAGTACTGTTGGCTATCTTTGAAAAGCAATAACTGGAACAGAAGCTGCAGAGATAACCAAAAAGTAAAACTAACAGTCTTAAAAATCTCACACACTATATATTCCTCAGCAGATACTAAAACATATTCACACTGCACTGCAGGAAACCCGTAGCACTTTCAAATTTCAGTCCCTCTTCCTTTTTATTTGGAACCACAAGCTAGATATCTATCTTCTTCCTGTTTAACTAGCTTCTGAAGTCCTCCAGAGGTAAAAAGGTGATAGACCTGTTATTGGTGGGCATGTTGATGTTTCAAGGCCTTTCCATTTTTTTTTTGTAGAAAAAATGACTGTGAGGTGAGGCATATCGCACTATAAGCTCATTCGGTTAAGCATATGAGGAGCATCGCTCCGGCACATAATCCAATACGCTGGTGTAACTTTCAGCAGAAATGGTTAACGTAATGTCTCAAGATCACATGAGCGTCATTTATGAAATGAAAGGTTAGTCAAAGCAGCTGCGCTGACTCCACATATAGGTGTGGAAATTAACCGCCCGGTCTCATTTGGGCATTACGCGGGATTAAGAATCGTCGCTAATAGCTGGTGCCCTCAGTGACTACTCCTGTCAGAGACTGTTCCTCTGGTAAACAGGAAGCCTGTTCCCATTTGTATGCTAAACGCCATGAGCTTATTCTGATCTTTAAAGAAGCTAAAAATATGTATGACACAAAGTACATCATTCAAATTACAGGTAAATAATCTGGAATGCTGATACTTGGGATTACAGCCCCCCCCTTACACATGCTTTAAATGCTTATAAAAACTTAAGATGTTGTGAATAATTTAAGATGCGATATACATGCCAGGACAGCACTGCAAGTCCACCCGTAGAAGGTTACAGCATTATGCAGAGTCAATCTCCGTCCCACAATTCTCCTGACTGGATAGCTGTCTGGATATTCCTATGTATACACAGAAGATCCATCCCAGGTACCCCGTAAAGCTCTTCAAGATAATCAGCTGCCTGCCAGTCCTGCTCTAAACTGACTCCGTTCTGCTGGTCTCCCTTTCATCCAAGCCTGGTCCTGTAGGAGACCAGGCTGTGATAAGAATTGCTTCCCGCCAATTACATGCCCTTGTCCACAGCCTAGTTCATCAGTTTGCAGCGGAAAAGTCAATGAAGGGTCCTATAATGAGGTAATCAGATGCTCCCCGGGTCTGCATAGCGGCTCACGGAGGGTGGTATGCGATGGGAAGGCCAGACACGTTCAGCTGCATTAATTCTTAGCTCTGCTTCTGTGGACTGGCACTTCCCATGTCCCTAACGCCATCACTCGCTCTAGTTTCGCCTTTGTACACCAGGTGTATCGGCCAGACAGGCAGCCAGACAGGCGTGGCGTCACCGTAACCCGAAACGCTCCATTTGCCGCATTTTAGTCTCGTTTCCTCTGCAATGTTGACTCACTCGTGAAACACTGGGGCTCGAGCGCCTCGCAGGTGTGAAAGGGACGAAAAGAGCGACGACGGCTGAACATGCAACAGCACAAGCGGCCCGCACTGTCACTTCGTTACACTGAGACAACTTTTTAATCATGCCGTGCTCATTTGTCCCTTTGCACCCTTAAGGGCTGTGATGAGTGAGATCCATAGCGCTGATGAGTAATCTACAGCTATATTAATGGGCCTACACCAGTCAAGGACACAATTAAGATTTAATATTTGAAAAAAAAAATTGTCCCCATAATGGACAGATTAAATTGTAGGAGCTTAAAGATCAGAAAGATATGAAAATATGATTATGGAATAATCTTTTAATTCAAAAACTGTGTTTTAACTTTTAGAAGTGATGCAACAGTGGAATGCAGTGAGTAATAGCAAGAAAGCCCTAAGCGCGGACTTCCAGAGCTTGCCTGGTGTTTATGCTGTGTCCCTAAGGATTCACACCCCTGCTTTATAAACACTGCTGTCCATTTAATGCCAGGTAGCGTGCTTCCAGTGTTATCAGGGAAAATTATAACAGACGATTCAGCCCGTTGCTCTGTCTTCTAGAGCAGCTTGGTGCTGATTAAAACTCTCCAGCAAAACATTACCTCTAACATTAAAAGGCAACGCCTGGCTCACCGACTAGGCTTGCGTCCTTAATCCTAATCCTTCTTAGGGAGCCTGACGCTCATCAACGCGCCTGCTACCTCATTAGATAAACACAACCTCCATTCGGAAGGCAGTCCCTGCTCGTCCCGCTCCGACCTGTGTGGCTGATGGCAAGGGCCTCAACAAGTGACAGCGATCGACCTCCAGAGTGGGTCTGTCATGCAGCACGATCCAGCGGTGGGAGAGCCCTATTGATCCCACATGCAGGCGTGCGGGGCCGGCCTAGTCATTTATGATCAATATGCAAATGGGCTGCACCATCGATTCCATATTAATTTTCAATTAGGGGATCCCCCTGGGGTCTTGCAGGGTCATTACAAAACCATTCACAGTGAAGGCTCCGACGACTTCCAGGCCCTGACACCTCCCAGGCTGAGACAGCTTACTCACTGTTTATTTAGCTCACCTTGCTGTAAATACAGATTAAGCTTCTCAGACTCAGCTATCAGGAACACGAACGATCTCTGTCTCTTCTCCTCAGCTTCAGCAGCCTCAGGACCCGTGTCCCTCCCTACATACATGTACAGAGGACCAGAATTGACACCCAAAATAGGTGTGCTTCACTGCCCATTTGAGAGCCAGCTAACAGGGGACCTGCACAGACCTGAAACAGGTTGAGCAGGAATAATAAATTACTTCGATAAACTGCCTGTTTTTAACTTTATAACACTGACACACAGTCAAAATTCCCACATTTCCACCTATGTAGCTCAGGTACTTAGGGGTCTGTGTCCATTTCCATAATGTTGTGGTTTCCAATCCCATCAAAAGTTGCAATTTTTTTACAAATTACATCACTCCTGGGCTCTTGAGCAAAGGCCCTAATCTCCAGGAGCCAGATCCTGCTCTCAAATCCTCACTGAAACGTCACTTTGGACAAAAGCATCTACTAAATAACTAAATGCAAAGGCAAATTTAAAGCACATTTGCAAGAAAGTTGGAGTCCCACCATTTTAAACGTGTTGTTTCTTTGGCACAAGAGGTCGAGGTGTTCCTGCGTAGTCTGCAGGTGTCAACATGTGCTCCGCATTTACAGCCTAAAGAATGACGGACATAAAGGCCCACCCTCCAAACGATTTACAGGAAGCAGAAACACAGGGACAAGTCATGCTCCTCAGTGACTTGGCTAATGTATTCCAGTCAAGACACGACTTCTCCTTCAATTTGAAAACTACTGCATTGATTGATGAGTGCTGTACTCTCTGCGCTGCCCACATGTCCATCAGAAGCCATTTTATTAAGCGGAGGGGTTTTGCCCCGTTTCGATCCAGCTGCTCAGAGGAGCAGCATCTCACAGCTGCGGTCTGTCATCAGCTGAAAAACAACAACCTCTTCCAAACAGGAGAGCGGGATGATGTCACGTGCCAGGAATGGCACTCGGGCTCTAGCGGAAACAGGCGAGCGTCGCAAACACAACACACGGGACTGGGGACTGCAATGTCCGTGAGCCTTAATAGCAAAGGTGTAGTGAAGGCTTGCTTTTAATTCTGCAGTGAAAACGGCTCACATTTCTGACCCAGCTGAGGAAAGGGAGCTCGGGCCAAGATAAATAATATTATCTACAACCCATTAGTAACACACTTAAACATGTACCGTATGATTCAACTGAACTGCCACTGAATAAAGAGACCCTGTAAATAAATAAATAAATAAATAAATAAATACATACATACATACATACATACTCAAAACACATTCTTAAGGCTTTGGGGTTAACATTAAAAACTGAGTAGCGTTCTCTGAAACGTAAGCACACACGGTACCACTGAGGCTCTCTAAAATGCTTTCACATCCAAAAAGGGCGCACGCAAGAGAGGGATGATGGGATTGATGAGTAATATGACAGCAGTGTCAGCTGCACTGCTAACCAGCGGATGCGCTACATGCCCTAATCGGTTTAGGGATAACATTAATTACCACATTTCTCATTAATGAAGGTGGTCTTCACTGGGGTCATTGATCAGGGGGACTTGTTAGCGATCATCCTAAGCACCGGCGGATGTAACAGACTTACATATTGGCATATCAATTAATGCAATCAATGGCCGGCTAGCAGCTGCCAGTCCCTCCCGGTCAGGCTCTCTCCACTCCCCAGGCTGGTGGGAAACGTCCAAAATAAAGCTCTTTTGTCAGACGGGCTCTGAAGCCAGGAAACTGCTAATTCTAGGTTAAGATGACACGTCGGCAGCACTAGAGGGAGTGCTGTGATTTACGGCATGGGGGCAGCAGGGCAAAGCGGCGGTAAAAGTCTTCTTTAAAAATGAGGAATTGTTTGTTGATATCACGCGATCCCCAGCCTTAGCAAAACTGCTAATGGCATCAATCACGGTTACCTGGTAAAGGCTCGAAGGTGAATGGAACATTCCAGACCGAACCCCTGGCCATCCTAGTGCATGGCAGCTGGGGCCACGTCCCCCCCCCCCGGGTCCCGCTAAATCAGCTGTGGCTGGGTAACCCAGCTATTCCGTTTTAAACTTCTGGATTCCGATCAATGCAGCTTCTTAAGACTCATTGATTAACACTTAGAATCCCCTCTCATTCGCCCGCATTTCAAAGGGGAGGCCGATTCAAAATATTTTACCTACACCGTCTGGAAAATGTGAGGAGTCAGGAGGGTGTAAGTGATGAATAAGAGAAAGGGGGCGTGATAACTTAAAGCGAGCCATGACAAAGTGGAGGGATTTAATAGTGGCCTGGAGCACTTCATTTGCTTAATAACAGATCATGTCTGCAAAAGCTCAGGCTGTGGGGGGGGGGGGTCTATCACTCTGGGAAAACGTGTCACTTCAAGAAATCCTGTTTTAAGACAACAGCTTATGAGTGCCTGTCACCCAGCACGCCCACGACGGCCGCTGCTTGAGATGTGGAATATCAGCGTGACAGACGCTATGTCTCCATGAAGGAAGACAATGATCAAGGAGGAGCTGAATGTCATTCCTGGTCGAAAAATGGATAGATTTCCTCAAAAGCTTTCTTACTTCTCCATATTACAGTACAATCTTCTCTGAATGTGGGTCACAGTTTGGAGAGAAGAAGAGGTGGCAGCATTGGCACTGAAGGCTAGATGCCTAAATGATGAGCCGATGCAGAGAGGCGCTTATCTAAACGCCTGTCAGTACCTCTCCGGTCAATTCAGCCAGGCTCTCCACTTTTTATCGTGGTCTGCTGCAATGTAACACACGTGTGAGAAAGAGGACCAGGGATGAAGAGAGGGAATGCAGGCAGAGGGGGAGGTGTGAGCAGAGAGAGAGAGAGAGTAACAAGAGAGTAAGGTGTGAACAAGGATGGAATAAGGCAAAGAGTAAGGCATGAGCAGGAAGAAAGTAAAGCAAAGAGTAAAGTGTGAGCATGGAGAGAGCAAAGCAGAGAGTAGAGCGTGAGCAGGCAAGGAGTAAAGCAAGGTATCAGCAGAAAGAGAGCAGGTAAAGAGTAAGGTATGAAAAAGCAGCCCGAGCTCTTAAGTGTTTTTCACTATGTTTGGCTTTGCAAAAGGCTTTGCTGTCTGACCAGGAACAGACTTTGTGCGCCACACCAATGCAAATAAATGAAGTCTGATCACCCAGAAGAACCCAGACATGTTGATGCAGTCACGGTGTGGCATTTCCGCACAGCCAGTCTGCCTGTCAGCTCTGTTTCCTTCAGATTCGGCCTCTCACACAGCCAGCCCGTCCCCAGAGCAATGAACAAGTGGGCTGCTCAATTAACAGCTGCGTGGACACGCGCAGACACACACACACATAGACTGAGAGAACCACATAATATAGACACACACACACAGAATCAAAGTGCACGTGCACAGACTCAGACACACACTCATACAAACACAGAAACACACACAGACAGGTACAGGCAGCCACGCACAAATATAAACAACCACACATTCACCTGCATTTCCCCATTGGTTCAATTCTGTTTTGCCTGAACCTCGTCCTGGATTTTACCAGACAGGCATTTCACAGGTCAGCTCCGGATACCTTCCATTTACAAGGCATATTCCAAGAGGGGATATAAACAGCCTGAAGAAGAGAATGACCATCACAGAACAATTCCAGCACCTTTGCTTCTTAAAGTCTAGTCTGGCAACCATACAACAGTAGTGGATGCAGGCAAAATAAACAGGAAGACAGGACTCTAAATGGAGGTGGGGGGGTCAGTTTGTGACATGACGTGCACAGATTAGTAAAAGGAGGATCTGGCTGATAATCAACTTCTGTCTCCTGGCTATGCTGAAGTGTAGAGAGTCACGGCACAGCTGAGATTCCCCCATGGCTATGCTGAAGTGTAGAGAGTCACGGCACAGCTGAGATTCCCCCATGGCTATGCTGAAGTGTAGAGAGTCACGGCACAGCTGAGATTCCCCCATGGCTATGCTGAAGTGTAGAGAGTCACGGCACAG
>JAABNX020000021.1:1877459-1930283 GCA_015163995.2 Mormyrus lacerda
CAAAGAACAAGCATGCACCAAAGCACCCCCCTTTATATGTGTATACTTAGCCTGATCTGTGTGTAACTTATCCATACGGCAGCATGCACTAACGGTGCCCTACAAACACATACACATGCTGCCACATTACCGACAAAGGAGTATCACTTTCACCGCGGAGATCACACGACCTAAACAGAGTACAGTGGTGTTGTAATCGCTTATTGCTAATGGTCCTTCTTTCGCTAATGGCTGCAAACAACATTCCTGGCAAACAGAAGGTGTATTTATTCATGTTTAATGTTACAACCAAGAGGGAGAAATCAATCGTTTGGGAGAGTTTTATATTTAGAACAAAGCTCTGGTGAGGTATAAACATCATTTCCCCACCCCCAGACTGCCCCCAAATTCCACAAGGACCTAGAATAAAGTAGTAAGATGCTTTACATACTCTGTCCAAGAAAAGTAAAGAAATAAACAATTTCATAGTCATTTAACGAACTATAACACTTCACAGAGAAAATAAGAAAAGAGCATTAAATGTTATTGTTTGCCTTTTTCCTCTGATGAATTCACACAAATGTTCATTTTGATTCCACCTGTCTAAAAATGGATGAAAGCAGCATCACTGTGGCTCCTGAACACACCATCAAATCGACAGATTGTCCATCCATCTGAGCATTAGACAACTCAGGTTGGTCTCATGTCCTCTGTGGACACATTTCTTACATGATGGAGTGATTTCATCTGCACAGTGCCTGGTAAGGATTGTGGGGACAGGGTGCCCAGCAGGGCTTGCTTGGAACGGTTTCCTTTGGAATTAACCATATGGACTCCTGCAGTAGATTTGTGACCCTACTCACAGCTCATGACCATGTGTGAGTTTTGGGACACAGACTGACAGCTAAACCACAAGCATCCTCATGGCTCCTGCTTCACTGCCACAAACACGCTCAGTGCCCTTAAAAATGCAGTCACCAGAGTGTTCTACATGTCAATCTTCCAAGATGCTCCTTCACTGCCATCTGGCCTTAGTCCTTTGCAGAAGCTGTGGCGACTGAGGCCTTCAACATGTTCCATTCAGACAAACATCAGTCTCACAGTCTAAGATCCCTGGGACTTGTGAGCGTCACCAAACCTACCTCAGATCATTCAGCATGAGGAACTCCACAGTAGGACACACACTGTGAGATCTGGTTCCAGAGGCCAACTTGTGTGTGGAGGAAAGGCTGACTATATCAAGCCCAGATCCCCTCAAGCTAGAGATCTTGCCTCACCAGAGAGGAAACATCCAAGACTCCCAAAGCCCAAGGTCTAACCTACCAGGCTCCTTCTTGCTCCTGCTTGCCAACCAAAAGGCACTGCCCCTAACCTCCTTTTCATATTTTATATGGTAAACCCACAAGATAATGATAAAGTCATCCGAATAATAATTATAATAAGAGTAAACGACAGTCTGCCTGCTCTAATATGTAACACTTGCTCGTAAACTTCCCTTTCCACGTCCAAACGCTCGGCACATATAAATGACAGTCACATCCATCCGTAAGCGTGCAGGCTATGATAATTGTAGACGGGCAATAAATTACTACTGCCTCCACATCAATTATAAGCATCACGCCTGGCAACAGGGAAAATGAGATCCTGTGACAAATTTCATGAGGCCTGGCCGGCCAGCAGCCTTCCTTAACCTGCCGTAGATAGCGATGCCTTATCTGTCCTCTGTAATGGGGAGCTATGGATGAAGAGATGGAGCTGCAGTCATTTAATTACAAACCTGGGGAGGAGGGGCAGCTTGCACAGGAGAGGCCCAGACGTGAGACAAAGCCTTTGTCTTTACCACATATTTTGCTTTACATTGTAACTCGGTGGAGAAAGACCTTGCTAGTCTGCTTGGGCATCCCCGCCCCCCCTTTTCATTGTCCCTTCGTTTTTCACCCACCCCAGCACTGCTTCTCATTTTTTTTTTTATAACCACATTATTTCCCCAGAGGCTATAGTGCTGTTCTTTTGCCCCGGTTGGTCGGGCTCATTTCGGAGGAGCCATGCAGAGCCCGTGAGGACGAATGAGAGAGGCCCTTCACCTAATTGTATTCCCACCTGGGGATTCTAGGAAGGGTGGCAACTTCCACCGGGCTGTCATGAAAATGTATGATTGGGGTGGGATGGGGGGGGGGGCACATACAACATTGTACAGAATGCAAAAAGACAAAGCCCTCAAGTAAAATTCAAAGAAAGATCAACTCTCAAAGCATTTCCAGTCACTGTGTTGATAGAGTGATGACAAAATAAATAAAATATTAGCTATACTTTATACTAATATTTGACATAATTAGAACATTACAAAACCACCATAAAACCTGGGATTATTACTTTGGCATTAAGTGGAATAATTATTCTGTGTGTACATTTGCCTCTTTGCCTTGCATATGATATTTGCCTCATCAAAAACGGGAGAGGCGTCCCAGATCGCATTTGTAAAACACTGACCTTGTGGTTGACTGCGGCAGCATGCTGGTGCTTCTTCATGCCCTGCCTTTCTGCACCATTAATGCATTTTCTACCCCCCCACCACACACACACACACACACACACACACACACAGTCTTATTCATTCTATAAAGGTAGCAGCTTCGATGGAACAGTGCTGCATGCGTACTGGCGCCGCCCTACTGGAGATGAGCAGCACTCATAAAGCGGATTTAAGGGGCATGACTCCATGTCACCGCACAACACAGTCCTCAGCACTAATGAGTACTCAGAGCAGTGAGTAAGGGCACTTTTTCACCTCACCAAGTACTGTACTTCTGGAGATATATTCAAACATAATCAGCAGCCAGGCCTGGCATATTTCCATAAAATCTCTGCTACCCGATCCCCCCCGGTGCCAGTCATTTTACCCTCTCAGGGCTTTTGTCCCATGACACTATTCCCAAGTGAGTTCCCTCAGTAGTGATATTAAATGTGTTTCAGAGTGCTACCACATAACTTTGCACTCTCGCTTTTGATTAAGCCTCACATCAGTGGTCTTTCAATGGCAAACTACTTTAAAGTCTTGTATAAAAATTGGTACAATAACAAAGAAAAATTATAAACAGAGTTGAGAGCTGTCTTAAGCACATGAAATATCGCAATGCAAGCACTGTCATTGGAGACAGGACCTGTGACTGCATCTGTCTTCTGTTTTGGGTCCATCAGCCAAGCCCCGTCTCTCTTTCACCTGGCTCTGTACGTTTTCTGCATGTGCGCTTGTCAGCAGTTAAAAAGAGCAACAGATGCACTGTATAGGACACACAACCCAGCAGTAACTGAAAATTCAGGCACTACTGCATGCACAGAGACAAAGAAAGGTTTGCCAGGAGACTGGGAGCCATAATGAAAAGAGAAAACTTTTCAGATAAGCGAGGACAGTTCAGGCCTCCACGAGTTAGCGTTAGGAAGGGGAAAAAAAAAAACATTCAGACAGTTAAAATAAGAGCAACTCCTTGTCAGTCCTTTGTGGTTAATTCAACTGACACTAATGAGTTATTTTAAATATGCTGCCTGGCAGAAACCTGCTTTTAGTGTCTCAAAACGGGGAGATGGCGAACAATGCCCTTTGAACGGGGAATGAGAGGCAGGAGTGAAGCAGGAAGAGAGTGAGAATCAGGCAAATGGGACCCCAGAGACACACGCATCAGTCAATCAATATCCCTCACTGTACATCAGCGATGTGACCAAGTTATGAATGACCTTTCAAGCCAGGAAGGGACATCTAATGTGCACAGTGCTGCTCATAGATTGGTAACTTTGGCCGGGCTTCATCGCGCATGATTGCACCTTCGTGAGGCACCCGGCCATTAACAGCGCAGTAAATGCAGCAGGGGTGGTCGTTATTCAATTTTAACATGAAGGTTGACTACGGCCCAGATGCCCTCGCCCGAGGGTGACCTCACGTCCTTGTGCTCCAAAGGCCTCTGTTCATTTGAGAAGAATGAACCATAATCAAATTAAGTGTACCCAGGCGGCGCTTTATTCCCAGTCTTTTGTTTTGATTTTTAAATTATATTTTATTTATTTCTGGCATACAGATTTCTCCCTGCTTGTCGAAGGCAGCGTACTCAACCACTGAGTGCACACAATCTGGGCCCAGCGAGGAGATCGCTAAAGCTTTCGGATCTTCAGCGATGCTCGTTTGCCCGCATGCGTGTGAAAGCGCTAATGTGCTAAAAGGATAGGATACCAAAAGGCCAGCATGTCAGTCATACTGGGGAGGAGTCGATGTTAGCGTATTCTATTCTGTTGCCTGATAATCATGTACAATGTCACAGAACCGCTTTGCAGCATTATGACAATATGGACAGAACCTGTAAGTCTGAAAAGTAATCAACGACAGCCGGAAGCACGAGCATTTAAATTACATCTCAGCCTCCTTGCCTTCCTTTCTTTCTGCATCAGCAATAATGCGTGCCCACACAGGAGTAATCCTATTTTACTGCACCACTGGTACATTAAATACAAGCTTTACAGGCATAAGAACTTCCTAATGTGCACAAACAATCAATCAGCCAGTCTTGTGGAACACCATATAGTAGTGGTTAAGGTCTCAAAGCTGTGACCGGATGGTTGCAGGTTTGAATCCCCTAAGACTAATGACTATTGCACCCTTGAGCAATGTGCACTTGACCTAAATAGCTTCTGGAAATTTGCAACTCTATACTTACAAGACGTAAGCGTCAGAATGGCAAGCGATGTTCAGTAAGTATCCTGAGGAGTGTAAAAAGATTTAGACAACCCAACAAATTCTGCCACTCGAGGCTGAGGGGATAAAGGACAGCATGCAGGCAGTGTGCAGCAGGGATGAGGTGACTAACGCTGACACTGACACTGGAGACGATAGTGTTGTGGAAAGCTGCGGGGCCATAGACACCCCTTAAATGAAGTATGTGCTAAGCTCATCGAGCACTAATAGAAACGGTTCTTGACAGTTCCCTCTGCTGACACTGGCACTTCTGACTCAAGGTTAAAACCGGCAGCCTGAATGATGGCAGCTCACGCGCCCTGAACTATATGACCAAGAAAGTCACCTAGGTCACTTAGTGCCTGGGTATCCTATCGAGTATCTAGGAGCAGGTCAGAAAGTCAGCAGCATGGGGCTGTAGGTTAGCCGTGCGCGGCGCTGTAGGTTAGCGGTGTGCGGGGCAGTAGGGTTAGCGGTGTGCGGGGCAGTAGGGTTAGCGGTGTACGGGGCAGTAGGTTAGCGGTGTACGGGGCTGTAGATTATCCGGGCATTGGGCTGCAGGTTAGCAGTATATAATGTAGCAGGTTAGCTGTATGCATGACTGTATGTTAGCTGTATGTCGGGGCCTAAATTGACGATATGAGACTGAACCTTTATTTTGTTTTTAACCGGAAAAAACCAGGGCCTTATATTTAGGATAAAGTATATATAAATCTGTAACTGAATAAGAAGCTAAGAACAATAAAAGAAGAATTTAAGAGGTTAAGAGGTTGAAATAAGATATTGTTCAGTAATAATTCAGCAGACAAATTATGAGACAGCTGGAAATTCCAAATGCATTGCTAAGATTTGCTACAGCTAAGCCATACATAGTTACAAGGCCCAAAGTATGTGTTTTTCCATGGTAAGCGATGTTACAGTACGAGGCACAGGCTTTATGAGCTTAACCGGCGCTTGCGTGCTTTTCCCCTTCCTCATATTTATCCTGGAGGACTCTTTGAGGAGGGGCCTTTGCTACAGTAAGCAGTCGTCTGCAGGAGAAGGAGGTGGGATGACAAAGGAGGAGCAAAAGAGGCGAGATGGCCAAGGCGTATAATATGCCATGTAAGAAAACACCGCTAATCCCTCAATGGCGGCTACTGCTTTGATGCTGCACTCCGTTACTGACGGTCCCACTCAGGAACGTGACAAAAACTCAGGGCTAAAAACTCAATCCTCAAACTACATCAATCAATAGGCCGGAGCAGATCCCTCTCTTCGGCCTTTTCTAAACAGGCTGTGGGGAATCTCTCTAGCAACAGCAAATAAAACAACAGTGACTGAGCGAGGCTGGTGGGACAAAGAGACCCTGTCCAGAAAGGTTACAAGCGGGAGGGGCGGCAGACATTTGCCCCCGTCAGACAGCAGGAATGTCTCAGTTTGTCTCGGATTGTCACTCAGACTCTTCACAATCACTGGCTGGCAAAAGGCAGAGACATTTTGTCACAAGTGAATCCTGTTGAGATGATGCACAGATCCATACGTGCCCAAGTTCTGCAGGAAAGAGCCAGAACTTTCGGAAGTACTTGGATTAGCGCTTCCGGGATTATACTCTTATGTACTACTTGCAAGTTTTTTTTAGAGTGATAATATTCTTATCCAGGTTTTATTGAACCAGTATCAGCATGTATTTACTGATGAGACTTCTAAACACTTACTTAAGTCTGGCTAAGGGCGTCTACCAAATGTTGTAAAGGTAACGTTCACCAGTTGCTCGTGCACACACATCATCTGACTTCATCACCAGTATGTTGGCATCAGAGTCACCGGTCCAGCCTCCACCCCCCTGAGGATCAGCATGCAATGAACAGCAGGTATCGTGCTGCCTAATGGTTATTCCGGCGACACGCTTTCGCCCCCTACAGGTCGACATTACACTCCATGACCCCGTTAGCTGGTCCAGGCTTTGTTTGGTATCCACAGTCTTCCAGTCTCCCTCATGGTGACATACATAACCGTATTATGCTGCCATAGTTAGTTTCACTGGGACTATTGTCTATGACACTCGCTTAGTTCTACATCTGCATAACCCAGCTATTTGACAATGCTGCAGTCTTGTCTTCTGCCTTTTGCTCGGGGCCTGCTGGCCCTGAGCCAACAGGTCACCAGCAGGACCCAGGCGTTCGGCCTATAGGGAACAGAAACTAAACGTAATTACCTCAAAGGGTCACAGTAGCATTTACAGTTTTGGTAACACTTTACTCAGTGGGGCTCAAATACATAATTAGTAATACCTCAGTTACTGCTGAAGCACAAATTAAGAACAAATCATGAAAAAATATATTCGCTGCTTGAGAGTAAAGACGCGTCACAATTCATCAACGATGGATAAACATGAGGTCAGTATTTCACTTGTGTTATTTATTACTTGTTCCTCCAGTAGTTTACAAAAGTTTACAGAATAAACAGATTTAGTAACAAATATAGTAAATGCTTGGGATAAAAACCCATGTAATTCAGCACCTGGGTGTCGTACAGCTGGTCTGCCTGAACCAGAGCCTTAATTTCAGCTACTCCAGTAAAATATTCAGCTGGGAGAGAAAGGTAAGTTTTAAGGTATGGAGAAGCCCATTAATTCACATCCCAGGAGAGAAGCTGTTGATTTGTCTTTTAGGGAAGTTTTTATATATAAAATAATCTTCTAAGGAAATGAATTTATATTGTAAATAATCTATGTCGCCCCTCTAGATTAGAGGTGAAAGATCTCACAGGCCTGTTTGTGGGGATGGGGGGGGGGCATAGTTGACCTGAGAAAAAGTTCCGGAGATTTCTGGGAGTTATGGGACCATAATAATAAGCTCCTTCCTTCCTGGGGAGTGCAAACATAGCTCCTTGTGAAAGCACCACCCATGTATACAGAAGGGCCATATCGATCACCGGCCGCTAGTCACTCCTCACTGCATAATCAAGTCAATCAATGGGGAGACGCAGGCAGTTGGGAAAGGTTACCGTGTTCCCTCTCACACTGCCTCGTCAGACCGTCCCATCCAGTGCACAGCCTGAACTGTAGGTGAGCTGGGATATAATCTCCCACTTTGCTGCTGGGTAAGAGCTAGTGACAGTCTGTGTACATGTGATGTTTCTTTCCCGTGTCGTACAAGTTACAAGAAAAATGTGCAGAATAGGACTACATACATGTGCTGAGGCTATGACAAATAAAAGCACTTAAAAACACATCCATTTCCGTGGCTCATGTACTTTAAACTTTATATCTCCAATATCCGAGCTAGTGGGCAGTGTAGAGAAAATTTCTCTCTTTTATTACCGATACAAGAAGAGCTTTTTAAAGGGACGGGGAGATCCCCGAAATGGCCGGGTTAGAAAATCCTCTCTTCTGCTCTCCACCCATGTCGGCCGACTATAAACACTGTTTCTACATTCGGGAAATACTGGTTGACGTTTCCAGAGTAGCTGGCGGAAGCAAAACACTACAGTCACCAGTAAATAAATATGAACATACAGACCATAGGATGGTAACGTGTGACTGGGTGAGACGGACACATCTCAGGCCGATTAACCAGCGGGAGCCGCCGTTAGTGTGAGTGAAGGCTGAGGTCCTTCAGCAGCTGAGATAATATGTGTGAGACTGGTGGATGGCCTGAAAAAGCCACAGTTCACTGGTAAATTAAGCTACAGAACTCAACCACTGTGGCACTGATACTGTGACGACATGCTTGCTTGAATCACAAATCTGCATTGCACAAATTTACGCTAAATAGGCAGAGGATGAGCTGGCTGAACAATCATGGGTCACATCCACCAGGGAAAAAGGTTGACTTGTTCCAAGCTCCAGCAATAAGCAGAAGCGAAACTCAGATGCATGCTAGAGAAATTATGGTTAAAAAAATGCCCCTCAGCTAGGGATAAAAACTGTTACACATACTGACTCAACTCCAGCAAAACACCCTCCGCTATTTGAATTAAACAACTAACCATCGGGGATTCAAAAAGGCTTTGGGTACAGATGGTAGGAAATTCATCTATCAGCAAACATCACCCACATCTTCTCACCGTTAATTGCTGCCGCTTTACATTTCTGAATTGGCTTATTGGTGAAGCGCTGCTGAAAGCCGCGCTGATCTGGTTCCCCGGACCACCAAGTCTATAAAACTGTCGTCACAGTTCCTCTGTCTCTTTCTGCTGACATTTTGGACCAGCTGGCTAGCTGGGGGCAGAGGGACTGAGCTGTCTGTTTTTAAATTTACTATTATGGCTTCCCAGCCCCTAAATAGAACTCATTATCACGTTTGGGAAGTACAAATGAGAAGATTCCTGACACGCTGTCCATCTCCAGGATCGGCTTTCAACGGGGCGTCCTGTACCGGGCAGGAGAAGGAAACCAATATCATAATGTACTCCCTGTGCGAGCGCAGTGGTTGGCAGCGGGGGGGTCGGGTGGGGGCGTAGCAGGGCCAATTGCACGTCCATGCCAACTTTCACAGCAAACTGCATAAACTTATAGAACAAATGGGCCTCAATGTCAGTCCCATTCCATACACCAACTCCCGTGCAGACGCCTCTGCTCGAACCCGAGCCTGCCCACACGCAGCCCACCCCCTGCTGGTAATACAGCGCCGTTTGTTTCCTGTACCAAGCATGGTGTACAAACCGAGCTGCTTCCGCAATGACTGACATGCAGCCTTTTGTGCCTGTGGGATGCATTAAAAAGCCAGGAGGGAATTGGTGTCAGAGTGTGAGTTTAATACAATGACTATCCCAGGATGTGAGTGGAGGCTTTCTGGTCAATTTACCAAGACAGCATAAGCTGGAATAGGAATTTATAAAGCATCTGTCCAAAAAAAAAGGCCTTTTTGCGTGAGGGCACGGCAATATGAATCCACAAGAAATTCCATAAGGCTGCCATTTCAACTTTTTAATAAAAGACTATTTTTAATATTTTGAAAGTAATATATTTATGAAATTCCTGCCACACTGCTTAACTCTGCTTCTAGAACTGCACGCAAGTCAAACAATTTCCTCTTAGTCCCCCTGCCCCCTGGCTAAGGATTATGGGATGGCACACTGATAAACCCCCCCCCCCATCCCCCCCCATGTGTGCTCCTGGGTCCCAGGTGGGCACCGGTGCAATAACAAACTGTATTAAAATAATATAAAGAGCTGTGTGCATTTCAGTGGGCAGATACACGTGGTGCAGGGGCGGGCGCACGAGTGGGCGCGGAGTATAATATGCTCTTTCTCATTCTGTTCACTTCAGGGTATAGCTAGCACGGATGACATGGGCATTCCTAGCACTGCTGCCGCCGCGGCGCTGGCGCTCCCCACCGGCTAGCCCTGGTTTATACACAGGATGCCGGGCCACGTTCTCACAAAGCAGCCCCTCCGTCGGGAGCAGAGCCCTTTTCACAGACGCCAGTCTCGTCCCTGGCTGGCAACCGAGCCAAAGTCCCGGCCCTGGTGTACATTTACAGTACAGAGTACAGTACTGGTATACATCTACAGTACAGAATACAGTACTGGTGTACAGAGGCTGAACCAAAGCGCCGGCCCTCCTTGCTCTCCAGAAGCCCCTGGCCTTCCAGAGTGACTCACCTTTAAATAGCCTCTGGCAAGCAGGAGCCCCCCCATGTATGTTGCTAAATGTGACTGATCCATCTAACTCCTGTCAAAGTGGTGGCCCGTGCTCTCAACCCAGGTTGGGCTTCTTTCGATGGCGCCCTGCCCTGCGGCCTGATGTATTGCAGCCACCAGTGGCCCATGTTTGCTTTCATACACGGGGTTCTTGGGCCAGATCTGCGGGAATACAGCGCTGTGGCAGACCAGGGCTTCCTGGAAGCCTCTTTTGTTTTCCCTAGGAGAGTTGAGGAATGAAAAGTTAAAGAGAAACATGCTTGGGCAGCACATTTTTTTTTTTGTTGGGGGGGGGGGGCAGGATCTTAAAACAACGAGTCCCTTTTATCGCCACATTGGTCTAATTGGATGGGAAATTCATCACACTGTCCTCGGGTGCCATGGTGGGGGTTAGCGTGTGGAAATGCACCCAGCCCAGCTGATTTTTCCACTGAGCCTGGCTTTGTGTTTGACCCCCCACCCCCCTGCCCTGTGACGTCACCGCGATGTCCTTCACCTACGCCCTCGACGAAGCAGACCCCCAGAGTTGAAAGCAGCGGGTCCTCAACCCTGATATGGGTACCCTGAATTGACTGTGTGTGTGTGGGGGGGGGGTGGTGGTTATGATGTGATTAACTAGGCATTTCCAATTGGGAGAGAATTGGGGGAGGAGATTTAACAAAAATGTGTGCATGCGTGACATTTGATGTTTACAATTCATAACAATTATTCATAAATAACTGCTGAAAGTGACACTTCTTTTTTGTCACAAGCCTCACCCCTCAACTAGTCGGAAAATAGCCACCGTGCAGAACTCTTCTCACCTAAGTGGGAAATGCACTATTCCCAAACGTGAGTTTGACCCAGCCATCCGGGACAAATCGTGATTTAACACATAGTGGATTTTCTCTAATCTTTTAGCAACTGGATATGGAACAGGGTGGGGGGTGGGGGTACTGCCAGGAGCTGTGTACGTTGGTGATGAAGAGACCAGAACGAACATCAGGAGAACCTCTGCAATAAAGATCTATATTTTTTTCCATGGTGATGAAGAAGTACGATGATTATCAGGCAAATTTAATCAACATGCTCCGGGGACACAAATAAGAGTCACAGAGCTCCTTTTAAATAATCCGACCGCTGCATAATTTGGCTATGCCACATTCTAATGTTAGACCTGATATAAGGATATGATGAGATGTGACTGTGACCTTTGCGGCTCGGTGTATCTTGAAATGCAAGAAGTTAACAAGTTTGCTCTCTGAGCTGAGACCTTGTAGACAGTTCAACTTGGCCTTCAAATTTCAGTTCAGGTCTAATTCCTAATTTTCCTTTTCTCATGAATTAAATTAAAGAGTTAAACATGAGATGACAATGAAGGGGTTATGACAATAAACACTAAGTATACATGGAGTATGTGTGTAAGACAGGTTAATAGCTACCATTAACAGATGGATACCGTTTTATTTGAATTCAACAATGTCTTGCTGTGGGTTGTGTATTATCACACAATGTGATAAAAACCTGCGATTTTTACGTTATGGGCACGAGCGGAGACTCAATTTTATAAAAATCTGTGGCTGCAATCAAAAATAATGACAAATGTCAAAAGTCCTGTATTTTGTTTGGTCACTTATGACTTATGGTTAAGATTAGGGCTGGGTAGGGGTTAGGGTTGTCATAGAAATGAAAGGACGGTCACCACAAAAATATGAATACAAATGTGTGTGCGTGTGTGTGTGTGTACGTGTGTGTGTGTGCGTGTGTGTGCGGGCAGGTTCAACAAATTTAGTCGGACTTTTGCCGTCAGGCTTCATGTGATGCTACATGAAAACAGAGACGTTAAGATGCACGTTGGGGTGAGAGTGGAAATAAATAGATGCATCAGGGTGAAAAGAGAGCGAGTAAACGGGTTTGCTGGTAATCCACACTGATATCCCTGATGCTCTGTTAGCCTAAGTGAGTTCGACCCACACTTCCGTACATTCATTTGTTTGCTGCACTACAGTCATTAACATATTTGGAGTCCAGCGAGCAGAAAGCTTAATTGTCCTTAATTACTAGGCTAAATGCATTCGCTAATGATTTACGTCAGATCGGTGACTGGCGTTTGCGTAATTCTCCAGCCCCTAGCTTCATTATCCCAGCCGCCCAGGAACAGGCTGTGTTTTTTTTTTTTTTTACATAACCGCACAATAGGCCAGTGTGAGCGGGGGCCCTCTGGTGCACAGCGGCTTTTTGTCAGGGATCCCAGGCAGGGGGCAGAAGTCAAAGTGATTAGGCCCCGTGGAGACGGCGCGTTAACGGACCACAGCTCCCGCTTTCACGCTTGCCCGTAGACAAACGGCAAGCTTCTTTATCAGATGCTGTTTCCCCCAGCTTTGCTTGAGCGGCGGCCCAAAGGCTGCGCTTTATTGTGAAGTGGCAAGGGGTTGGTAGCCATGATGAATTGGGGTCTACAGACCGGAATCGCAGGGGCACCAGAATCCTGTCCAACAGCTTTACCAGGAAATCCCTCAAAAGCAGCACCTTCGACTGACAAAATGATTGGAAAAGCAGCCCCACCTGTTTTGCGAGGAGCAGTTACCCACAATTCATTACTTACGCATGTTTACTTTTGGGACAATGAGCTGAGGAGCCAAACAAATGATTACACTCGGGGTGTCCTGAGCTATGGGAGCAGGTTCAGTGGCTGGTACCTCCCACTTGCACCCGACACGGTGAAACTGCAACAGGAAGCAGGACCACACAACCACTCAGTGAGCCATATCTGTGGATCTCTCTCACTCCAGAGCACGAAGAACATTATCAGAAGGTTGACCAATCAGCAGCCATGTCCTGGGGACACGTGACCCGCTGTGCTCGGGGTGAACACCGGGTGAACCGCAGGGGTAACAGGAAAACAAACTGCGCTCTTACTTTCATCATTGAGACAAAGGAGTTTGAGTTTGCGGCACCGTGTGTCGGGGTCAGAGGGGAGCCTGCTCTGGGGCCTTGGCTGTTTTCTCAGGCCCAGCTGTCTGGACTTTTAAACGCCACACACAGTGTAATAGACGAGGTTTTCCTCTAGAATAAACCGAATCTAAATAAAAACAAGAAACAGCCCAGATGGATAATTAACATTTTTGATTTCTCTGCATTTCTTCTTTGTTTTTAAGATGTTGCTCGTATAAATCAAACAGAAGGCAGGTAATATAACTGAGGCTGAGACTGGTTGTGGCAATGAAGTCCATGGACACGCCCTGTGGTAACTGGGCGGTGGAGGCACCGCGTCTGCGGGATTGGCTTTGCTCTTACCTGTGTCTGCGGAGGGGCACTTCACGATGGTGAAGATGGTGCCCAGCTCGTCCTCTTCCTCGGGCAGGCCCTTCTGCAGCCGCTGCAGTTTGTGGAGGCTCTCGCAGCGCTGGTGCTTCATGGAACGCACATGCTGGATGAGGTTCAGCTTGGCCTTGGTTGAGTAGTTGCACAGCGCGCAGTGGTAGTAGCCGGTGTCGCCCTCCACTGCGCTCTCGTGCTGCTGCAGATGCTGGGGGGGGGGGAGCGGAGGGGAGAGAGAGGGAGAGAGGGAGAGCGAGCGAGGGTGAGATTGACTGACGGAGGGGACAGCGGGACACTACTGGCTCACTTTCACTCGCACAGCTTGCAAATGAACAAATCAATGGCCAATCACAGCCCTGTTGTTTAACACATAACCTTTTTCTTTCCCTGACATGCCTCACTTTACACAAATTCCACTACAGCTGCCTCCTCTGGCCTGAATAATACCGAACGGGGCAATCAGGGGTCTCTCGGGGTGGTTTGCAGGGCCCATGGGACCCACATGGAAGGGACCGCGGCCCCCCTGTACCCCAGAGAGGCCACCTTTCTAAAGAGGAAACTCCAAACACCAGCCTGTTTCATTAAAGGAATGCCAAATATTGATCTGGGTGTGTGTGTGTGTGTGGGAGGCGGGGGGGGTCAAATCTTGCACTACAGTGTAAGAAAGCAAGCAGTGGATGACAGGACATGATGCACGTCACGCCATTCTTGAGCAGCATCCATCACAGACAGTCAGGGCTACACACAGAGGATGGGACCTGAAAGCTAGGGGGCGCAGGGGGGCATCTTCTCACCTTAGGGTATGCTGTAATTCCTCCCCAACCGCCGAAATCTGACAGCATTAGATATGCCTTCTCCTCGTTCGTGAGACATTTAAAGGTTGAGTAATATTACACTGGCTTTGATTTTAATTTCATCAGAGCTGGGAAAAACAAATGGCTTCGTGAAAGAAAAGCCTGCCCTGAATATCAAACGCAACAAATCCACAACAGGTATTTATAGAAAAAATATATATATATTTACGTGCATCTGCTGAAAGGCTATGCCCCCCCAACCCCCGAATTGCTCATTTTTCTGGTAATATCAATAAAGGTGTCCCAGGCAGCTTTACCCTGTTGGCCCTGCAGTATCGTGTTTCCACCCTGTACTCTGAAAACACCTACAGCATACATTAATATACCTCTTCCAGGAACAAGGGTTTCTGCTAGCCCGCCGTCCCAGCCTAATGGAGTTATAAGGTGATTTAAAAGGATCGGCCGTTCCACGTGCTCCCACTCGCGTCCTCCTGTTTGAAGCACTCCATGACGTAACTGGAGAGGTGGCGCTGGGGCGCATGCTGCCGCACCTCCTCCACTGCGTCCACTGCGGGGCCAGCTGCACCGAAGCGGGCAGCCCGCTGATTTACGCGCAGAAAGCACCAGACACATCATTTGGTTTCCAAGTGAAAAACAGCACAGTGCTTTTACTGGGACCAGATGAGGCCTGTTTGCTGGTAAAAAAAAAAAAAGGGGGGGGCCACATTTGGTCTAAAGAGTCAACACTCCGCCCAAGTTTGAGAAAGACCTTTGGGTGGGAAAAAAAAGGCTCACCACCTGACCTAAACATCAAAGCCACATTGGGGAGTTTATAAAACCACAGGCAGCCCAGAGCTTCCCGTAAATGGTAATGATTTAACCAGAAGTGAACCTGAGGCATATTTTACACCCCCTGCTCCAACAGCACGGCAGAGCTGGCCGGCTGCAGCTCCGGAAGTGCCCCCAATCTGCAGATCCATCACAGTGAAGCCCGGGCCCTCCACAGACCGGACACCACTTACAGGCCTCAGTCTGAAAGAAAGGCAGCGAATAGAATGGATGCAGAAAGAAGGGACCTCACAAAGTACAGTAGGAGCCGTATTGGATAATATGAAAATTATAAATTGTTCCACAGTGCTGAAGAGCCAGGAACAGGATCTGCAGAGAATATTTTCAGAGATGTCATTTCCTGCATTAAACAATAACAAACAATAAGGTCCCTAACCTGATTGAAACAAAGTCAAGTAGGAGACGGCCAACGCCCGCCGCTCCGCCTTCCTGTGATCCGGTGACTCCACACTGATAAATCACCTCCAGCTGATGGACAGGAATTCAGCGGCCTAATGAGAAACTCATGCTAGGAGGAGCTTATTGGCTCCTTGCTGTGGAGCCCATCTTACCCTGGGCCCCAAAACAGCTGTGGCGAGGCCCCTGGAAGGGGGCCGGGGCGTCGCTAAGAGTACGAATCACAGGGCGGTGGTGTGGCCCCGTTCTGACCCTCTCGCTGTGGTAACACTCTGGGGCACTCCTTTGAATTATAGTCCTGCAAGATGAGTAGAGAAGGGACACGGGTTTTCCCCTCCCCCCCCCCCCCCGAAAACATAGCACTCTGACTTCTGAAAGGACGTCACGCCTCCATCTGTTCTGGCAACCAGAGGTGGAAAGTTCGGGTCCAGAAAGTACAAGTCCAAACCAGGTTTAACCAACTAGTTGAGTATAAAGATTCACAGTCAAAAAGTTCTCAGCAGGTCGGTTGCAACAAAACCTTGGTCTGGATTTGTTCTTTCCGGACCCAATCCACACCATAACTGTGACCATGCTACCACGAGGAGGTAAACTTAGGAGACTCGACGATGGAGGCCACCGTGTAGCTGAAGGCCGGCCGTGAAAGCGCAGCGAGCCCGCGAGATGCCCACCGTCTCCCGACACCGAGTGTGGGGGAGCCTCGTACACATGCACACGCTCTACCAGTAGGAAAAGGGCTGTCAGTTCTCAGAAGGCTGCCAGATTCTCCTCATGAACGTGTCAGGCTCTGCGCTGCTTAGCGATTCCGCCATCGGTGGTAAAGATGACAGCCTCCTGGCAGGCAGCTCTGAGAATGCGAAGCCAGTGGCAGCCAAGTGACAAACTGAGCGACGGGTGTTTACTACGCTGTGGGCAGGTGTCTGGCCCACCCAACATCCATACATTTTCATTTTAAAAAGCAGATCAGAAAAGGCACACATTTATCTCTGACCATATGATGTCATCCAAAGCAGCTGTTTTGTGAATGTTCTCCAGTCCTAACCTTCATGCCTGGTCACCATACTGAGCAATAATTATGGAATTTCCAAAAGCTATTTGGATGCAAAGATACATAACTGCAGAAAGAAGACAATCAACAATGCAGCCAGTTGCGCAGACGATTGTCTATATCTGCACAGGTTTTTTCTCGGATGTTTGTGCATATAGGCACAACCAAAATACGCAACAATAGTCTCTGTAGGTACCCATGCAGGCACGCATTTGAGAGGCTTGCGGGAGTTCTACTTACACAAAATGTTCTGAGGGCAGAATGAAAAACGATTCAGGATTTCTCCAGGTGGGCCCGAGCAACTAGAGGAGGCGAGGCCAACTAATCAGATATTTGGTCCCACCTCCTGACCACTCTCCTCGACAATCTGATTGGTTCTCTCTCTGAACCAATCATTTCCCTTTCTACCACAGAACATTTTTGCGTAAGACAAAGTCCCATGAGCATCTGAGTGTGTGTCCCGCTGGCATGAGGTCCTGTTCAGTGGTTCATTATTCACCTCACCCCGTGGAGAAGTCCGAATTGACTAAGACTCCTCGTGATAATATCCGCGCTGTCCGAAGGCAGAGGCTCGTAAGCCTTTCCGATCGATGTATCTGAGCGAAATGAATGAATGTATGCTGCTTTCTCGGGCAGGGTGAGGTGCTTGTGGAACCGGCATGCGGGATGCGCCGGTCATGTAGCGAATAGGGGAACCCAGGATCAATGCCCAGAGCGCCGATAACAAGACTCTGTAAATGCCTTCAGGAGCTTGTGCTGGAGCTCCAGGTCTAACTCATTACGAATATTTGGATAAACACGCGCATACATGCATTATGCGAGCTTTTAAAAGCAGCCGGATAAACACATTTCCCTTTAATGAGCTGAACTGCAGCTTATGCGATGCATAGCAAATTACCCTGAATTGAGCAGGAAATGATGTCAAGCCCCAACAAAATTAATCGCTTGACGTTGCCCTCCTCTCTGGGTGCCTAATTAACAGCTTAGCCTCCTGGTGTTTTTATGAATGTCAGCCGAGCGGCCAAGCACACCACGGACAAGGCGGTGTCGCAACTCGGCCAGCAGGAGGCAGCAGATGTGCGGAGGGGAACAGGCTGTCTTGTAAGCTGTAATGTGGATGTGAATTCTAGTTATGGAGGACAGGGAAGACGCAACTTGAAGGAAATGCACTACGCATCTCTTCCCCCCAGCTTATGGAATACCTACATGTACAGTCTTGCGTTTCAGTCAACAACAGGCCATATAAATACGAAGGCAGTCCCATACAAACCATTATGGAACTAAAAGCCATCAAAACATTACCAGTGTTGGGGAAGTTACTCACACTTGTAATCCGAAAGTACTCTGTGTCTGTGACTCATAATATTCAACTTGTTTGTTGAAACAAAACCTTGGTCTGGATTTGTACTTTCCAGACCTAATTTTCCACCTTCGTCTGTAATGGATTACTTTTGCAAGTAACTTCAACACGGAACATCGCTTAGGTGTTTGTGGTGATTCTGGTGTAAATAAACCTACTGCACTGCCGGCTGTATAAAATTATCGCACACGTATTTAAGTACAGTACATAATACTTGATAATGATAATAAACATCTATGTTACTGAGACTGAGACAGAATATGGATGGATGGACTCAGAACGTAAATATATCTCCATCATACATTTTCCATAACCACAAATCCGGTTCAGGGTAAAGAATGCATAAATGATATATATTGATAAAAGTATTTCCTGTTGTAGGATAAACTCTTCTGTATATTTACAGGGAACCGGCGGCAGATTGCATAATGGCTGCAGTCTGCAGATCCAGCACAGAAATGCTTGGAGCCCGAGGCCGTCGCTTCACACAGCTGTGGGACGGCCGCCCCCCCCCCCCTTTTAGCTTGTGGAAACATTGTCTTCCAGCATGTACGCTGACGGCGCGGAGGTGACAGAAACTGTGGCACCTGTCAGCCTCCCATTTGTCACATGCCACCCAGACAACTGCAGGGGTCATCTAGTGCCGTTGACCAGAAGTTCTCGTGGAGGGGGGGGTGGGGTGGGGGGGGTGGGCGATGATTAATATGGTCACCGCAAATGGAATTCGGCACACGGATATTAACAAAAACAGCCATCAGTCTCTGACAACAAACATCTCGCTCCTCCCCGAGGAGCCCCTTTGTCGCAGGACAGATGCGACTCCACGGGGTTACAGATCGTGGTGTTCTTGAACGCCCCACACCAAACAGCTTGCACCGCATGCTTCTGAATGTGTACCCGATGACTAATTAACATGCAGATGATTAATATCACTATTCTTTACACTTCATGTCAACCACCATTAACTGTACAAAAACACCATCGAGTTCCACCACCGTTCTGCCTGGCCCTTTGTTCGTCGAAAGTTTAATGCATCTTTCACCAGATGAGAAACATGGTGAAATGTGAAAAAATAACCAAGTGCTTATTTGTTTCACAGGTAAATTCAGCGCTTAGTGCTGACTCTCACTCAACTGGCTGGAGTGAGATTTTCAATTCGAAACATGTTTGCGCACACATGCACATGCATGTATGTAATATGAGTGTACATATATAAATATGAGTTTTATTACCTTGTAAATAGTCTGTAGGGTCTGCAAACTACACCAACGCGTTTGATGTCGCTAATTTTAGGTTTATAATGGAATAATAGAGATTTGCCTTAAGATTTCTTGCATGAGTGTGAGAGTCTGAAAGCGTGAGTTTCACGCCAGATGTGTGTGAGTTGGGCTCCCTCGTTGCATCTAGACAATAAGAAGCCAACTCTGCTGGCTGGTCAAGGTTGCCTGTCCTTTTGATTGACACCTGCAACCACACATAGTTAAGGAAAGAAGTCTGTGCGCCTTATTAGGGAAAAAAGAAATTATCCAAATTATACATAACTGACATGAAGTCTCTGTCCCAAAAAGCAGAGGGCACAAGGCAGGAATGACCTTGGATGGTATGCCAGTCCATTGCACATAAAATGACTTTATTGTTTGCTATTTGTAGAGAAACGCAACGACAGACAGAAACATGCTAATGGCTAATTGGAAGCCATCACTCGGACGACCGGTCCATGCCAGAAGACAGACAGGTCCGTGAGCAGTTCCACCACCAAGCCCAGCCGAAAGCGGCACATACGATGCGGAAGGGACTCGGAGCACCATCTTGTCAGCCGAGTCTTTCCTCGCCGGCACCTCTGGCGTTTATACTTTGGCTGCGTAAATATTTCATTACAAGATAATTGGTTGCTGCTTCAGGCTAAGCAACAAGGCAGTAAAAATAATGTTTGCTCTTCCTACTTCCTCAATCCGACAAGTTCAAAGGAGAAGGTCTGCGGAGCATGACTGAGCTCCGCTCAGGGGACCGGGCCTTAGAAGGCAGCTCCTGCCGCACCTCGCCGGACTTACCTACTAGGTGCGGTGCCAATGTAAATATTGACAAGGTCATTGAAAGGCCAGTTCTTTGAGAGCATCAAGCGTGCCAAAAAGGGCGTAAAGGGCCTGCGAGAACAGTCAGCTCCGGAAAAAGTGACACCTTTAGCTTGGACACTTCTGTCCCCATTTCGGAATGGATGGAGCTGAATGGACCTGGTTTATTTTATTTATCATGAATATAACGGTGCAGTAAGACCTGCTCTGTTAACCAGCGGCCTGCTTTATTTAGCACTGGATGCATTTGCAATCTAACAATTCTCCATGCAGTTTTTTGATATTATATTGTTCTTCCTTTCATGTTTATTGGGGCAATCACTGCATCCTCAAAACAAAAGATATATCTGTTCTGGCAACAGAAGAATCAATACTGTAAGTGTGCCGGTGAATTTTACAGACCCATTTGGAAGGCCTGATTTGGTCCAGGTCCAAAGGGACTCATGCTGAAAAGTAGGACCTATAACAGAAGGTGACCCCCCCCCCCCCCAATTCAACCAATATACCTCAGCCCACAAACATAACACTGTTATGAGGTCACTCTGAAAGGCCCCCTCATTACGTTCAAAAAAATTCCATGAAAAATGAAGCAAAGTGCTCATTGATCATGCCGATCGATAGCAAATCAATATTGCAAAACCTCATCATTCCAGCCGCAGTATAATTACAGCAGAGACATGATTGTCATCACACACATACACACACACACATACATATACACATACATACATACACACACACTGAAAATCAAATGCAGGTTTGGCTAATTGGAGGCAGTCTACAGCAGGAGGCTTCACAGACCTGGTGTGAAGCCCAGAGAGACAGCAGGAGCTTCTCGGAGCAGCCGTTCCATTAACTGGCGCGTCGTGGTGAACATCAACGCTCTGGATGCTCATCTGGGGACCCTTGCTGGAGTGTGCATGCGCCCCCCTCACCTGAGTGACTTGTGTCCATTTTAACGCGAGTTACATAAACTGGGTATGAGATCGTACTGCACAGGATGATAGGACAACCTGTGATTTTTAATTAATCATGTTCCAGGGCCTGCCAGTCTTATGCAACTACTACTGTTAAAAAAAAAAAAAAAAACACCCTGCTGTTTATGTCAGACAACGCTACAGAGGAAGATGAGGAAGATGAGAGGGGGATCTAAACCTAGAGTGGGCCCCTATGCAATGTGTTTACTTCCCGTAGAGTGTCAATCACACCACCGCATCACCCCCACGTCCAGTAATGGGTTACTCCAATATGATATTTAACATGGTCATCAGAAAACTGTGCGTGTACAGTGTGTGGCCTGTGTTTAGCGAGCTCACATAGTGAACCTTCGCCACATTGCACATGCATGCTATTTAACCCCCCACCCCCCTACCCCGCTAGGAGCACACCACCAAATTCCCTGAGGCACTCAGAGCTCCTTGTGGTTGCAGACACATATATGCTGGAATCAAAGCTATTAAACCGCAACATGACTAAAGATAGAGAGCTGGCAGACCGAAATGTTATTTACTAAGAGCAGAGAAAACACCACACTAGTTTTATTAAGCTTTCACTGTTTCTATTAAACCATTGCTGCCTTCCTAGCGGATACCAGAACTCACCTGACACCATGTGCATAGGCCTTCCTAAAGGGCTGTTTGAACGCTGTACATGTAAGTGATCTAGTCACCTGCTTTCTGTGACCTTTGGAGTAGGGTCATGGCTTTAAGACTCAGGTGACATCTTCCTTTAGACTCTTCCTTGTTGACTCTACCCAATGCTCTTCAGTTCCAACCAATCATTACCCTGTTTCCATAAGCAGCAGGCTGAAGGAGATGATGTGGAATGTGATATTCGAAAACTATACCTGTTTTCAAGGACGGATGATAAGGTAGCTAATCCTGGACATTAACTCAGCCCTGACCACAGCCGCTGTTCCGGGGTTTGGCCCAGTTCGAAAAGGTTTAAACGATTTTGTGTGACTTTTAAAGTGTCTGTTTAATCCTGATGTGTACCAAAGTCTTCAATACACCAGAGAGGAAACTTGGAGACCACAGGACCTGAAGAGGAATACACACACATCCACAGCAACAAAAATCTGTACCCTACCACACATGGGCACCCTAAACACCACTGTACCACTGCATACGTATAAAGAAGGTCTCTAAACTCATGTTGTAATTTTATAACAATTCTACATCAGTTGAAAAGGCTCCAATAAAACAAATGACTAGACGTTAGCCATTGAACTAGACCAAACTAACTGAGCTACAGTACATAGTATGCACGTGCTACGTAATCGGCCAAATCAAAAGGGATGAAAGCAGTGTTAACTAGCGATCTCCCGCACAGATTGACCTGTCCTTCTGCAAACAGCCTGTCCATATGATGGATCTCTTGTGTATTCAGCTATACTTATGACAAAAGCAGGAATCTCCTCCCCCACACTGGGCTCCCTCCCACAGGGGTCAGCAAACAGCAGCCGTCTAGGCCGCGGCTGTTCACGTTAAAGGGGAGGGAGGTGGTTAGACAGCATCCCAGGCACAGAACGGAGGGCACAGCAACCCCACAGCTGGATAACCGGCTCAGTGGAGCTGGTGCCTAAAAACTGGTGTAGGCCATGCCCATCCCCCTTTAAGGCCATGCCCTTTAAGCTGGGCCATACCGCTGTCCCCCCGCCCCCCCCCCCCCCCTCAGCCAACCGGGAAACAGGAGCTCATCTCTGAGTGCTGGGAAATTCTCTAAAGTCATGGTTCTGTCACTTTAAAAACTGCAAACACGGCTTTGCACCAGCACACTGCTCTTCAGCTTAGGTTGCTGCTGTTTAGCCTCGCTCAGCTGCGAGCTGTATGCTGATTACCCAATGACATCTGATAAAGACAGATATCATATCACTCAAATACACATCATTAGTTTAGATTAAACAAAAGGCCCACATAACTGTTGAGATGACGCAGATGCAGAATTACACATTTTACTTTCATCTACCAGAATAATTAACACTGAGATTCCCCCCACCCTCAACAAAAATGCACTGAACAGACCTAAAGACTCTCATGGAGTGCAAAGACCCCAGGCCAAATCTATCAACCTGCCTTGTCTCCTTCCTGCTGTGCGGCCCAGTGGACAGGCAATGCGAGATGTCTGTGCACGTGAAGGCAGAAGTGAAATTCAGTTCTGCAGCTGCCCCGCAGTCCCAATGCAGTTTGCTCACCTCCCATTCAGTGTCAGAGCTAAGGTCACTGCCGTGCCTCCTGTGTCATTACACTCTCAGTCTTGAATCTCCTTACAGTACCGTGAGCCAGCCCACTGGACACAATCACGTTTTTATTTAGCAGATACCCAAAGCGACACGTTTATGAGAAAAGCCCCCTGCGCAATTGGGGCTGAAATGCTTAAATCATTCTGCTGGCCCTGGGATTTGAACCAGCAACCTACCAATCACAAGCACTGACCCACTCTCCACCCCCCACCTGGACACATAGACTTTCTGTACGTGTAAATAGCGCTTCCACATGTAGCTTAAAGTAAAGGTTCTCCTTGGCTTGTCAGCGTGTGGTTTTGTGTGGCACAGTAGCCCTTGTCTTTGTATGGCGGCTGTATATCCTTGAGGACAATAAATCCTAAAACCTATGTCTAAAGCTTAAGAATGCCGCAGTGAAGGAATCAGGAGTACTTGGCAGTTGGGGAGGGGGGGGGGGGTTGGGACTGGCGATCGATGCTGTGATTGGCACTTAATGGCTTTTCCTATTCACCCTTCCTAACCACGGCCTGATGGCTGTTTCTGCTAATCAGAGATGTCAGATTCTGCTTGGAACATAAAACTCCAACTTCATCATGGCTTCATCATGTTTAATGATTTAAAAGTTAAGTCGTATATTGGGAATATGGTGCATTCTAGCACTGAGAGACAGGACAAGCCCCCTAGATTTCTTTTAACAACTTTGGAATGTTAAAAATTATAAAAACACTTAAGAAGGATGAACAGTTAAAAAAACTGTTCAGGGATACACATGCTATATAATCATAAAATAAAAACACAAAACATTCCATTAAAACAGATTTCAGAATAGTTCACTCCTACTGGAACACTGCCATTGGTATATTCCGATTTGTGTCGCCCACCCCCGGTGGTATATTGGTCAAAGCAGAGGCGCCTTCAAACAGAACTGGGAATAAAGCAGAACGGCCTGAATCGACAACTTAATAAGCAAAAATCAGACTCAAAAGGAAGAGATAAAATGAAAAGTGACATTTCCAACAGGAAATTGAAGTGCTGAATGAATGCCTTTATATGATCGATTTTTGGGATATGTAATGTACACAGACATATGCTATAACTCAGCTCATAATCCTTACAGTGCCCCTTCATTCTATTTGATATTCCATAAACTGCAGTCTTCTGACATTTCATTATTTCGTCAATTTCAAAGCTACTATTCCAGCAACAGGGAATGAAAGATCTCCACTGAACAGGCCAGGCCTGCATATGAAAATGAAAGGCCAGTATATCTCACTCAGAAAAGGAAATAAACATGACATAGGGTTCCTGTTCAGAGCACTCAGGAACAAAAGACTTTACAGTCAAGACTAAGAGAAACATAATAGGATCCTAATTGAAGATGGTGGATAAAGGCTGTTGAATATTAGCCGGCGACGTGCACAGACCATTTCTTGCGATGCTACATTCAAAGCTACTTCATAATTTATCTGCCCGGTGATGTCAGAGACAACGACTAGGGACATCAGAGCACTAGGAGCGCTGATAAAGAACAAGACTTTTGCTTCTGAGAACGTGGAGATCCAGACCCCTGGGGAGCAGCTGCTTATGAATTCATATGGAGATGCTCCTCTGTACCCTCAGCCAATATCCTGCACAGCACAGTCTAGGGGCTTGCAGTGGTTAATTTAGCATAATAATAATTTAAATTAACATTTGCATACTAGACGGGAGACCCTCTCCTACAGTAGAAATTTAACGACCAAAGAATATAGAGGAGTTTAGACTATACTTGTGACTGAGTTTTCTTATGAAAAAAAAACAGGACTAGTCTGACCGCAGTGATATAAATCAGGGACATTCCAATGTCACGACTTAGATAACCTTTCTGAAAGGAAGGTCCAAGGTCCAATTCCAAACCATTTATCAAATTGAGTACCTCTGCTGTTTGTTGCTACTTACTGAATGTGATGTTGCCATGAAAGGGCTTTGAAAATTCAAGGAGGAGCACATAAAAACGAAGGAGATATTTTCAGCAATAGGACTTAAACAGATGGAGTGTTTTTTGTCTAGGTACATCTGCAGCCTGGGCACAGGGCACCGTGGTTCACTGTGGTTCTATAAATCAAACCCACCATTTGGAAGGTGCTTTATAACTACTTGTATCAAATAGTATTTCCCCACAGTACCAAATAATGAGCACAGACATCAAAAAAGAGGTGCACCGAGGTGTACGTCGATTCTGATGTTTGGGCATCTGTACACCTTACGTAGCTTACGACATTGGTTGCAGTGTCCTATATTGTAAGCTCATCTTGTGAATGTTGTGCTACAAGCTCTCCCAGTCAGCTATAAAGTGAACATTGGTGCCTCTTTTCTGTAGCGCACCAAGGTAAACAGATGACGGGATGAAGTGGAACACAGGTACGGGAATGACGGAGGAATGGATCCTGTCCATGCACTGATCTGGAAAACAGGCTGGGAGACTAACTGAAGGCCGATCTGGGGAACACACATCAGGAATCTGACTAAAACCCTTTTATTCCTTCTCTCTTCCTAACCAGGTTGCTTTGATTACCTGTGAATAAAATGAGCCTCTCTTCCCTTCGTGATCAATAAGCGCGTGTCTCTGTGCAGCAGGAGTTCACACAGAGTTCTCCTCTGCCTTCCTTATTTTATACCCTTTTTTTAGTTTAGCTTTTTTTTAATACACCAGAATAAGGCCATGATGAGAAAACACAGTGTAAAATGATTTTTCCCCCCCCCCAATAAAAACCAGATGACACCCTGGGCTTCACTGGGTAATTACAAAAGGATGAAATCTTCAGACTACATCTGGAGAAAACATCGCCTCTCAGAACGCGGCCTGATTTACTGTTCCCAGTCCTCGCCACTGGACTGCAGCAGATGGCAATTAGGCAAAAAATAAGATGATCTGACAACTTTCCATTGCTATGGGGTGTGTGGGGGGGGGGGGTGGTCTTTTTTCCCCCCCAAGAGAAAAGGCCCCAAAAACTCTCCCTGCTGGGAGTTCAAACTATTCAAGGTGTGGCATTGGATTAGTCTGCCTGTTTTAGAGCAGCCTGGGTTTAAGAGAGAAGGTATCCCTATGCCAAAAGTCATCTAGAGGCAAAGAACGCAGCCTTCGATACTTTCACCTGTCCTATAGTCAGTGTACCCACAACAAAAGGAACGCAGCAGGCAATAGCTATTTTTTCTAAAGAGAAAGGCATCTTATGCACTATGACCATCCACCATAAGGAGACCGGTTCGATATTAAAAAATGTCGAGTAATGCATGCAGAGACGAGTCTGAATGACTGTTCTTTACGGCACTGCCTCTTAACGAACAGCAGTGGTCTACGACCCGGAGATCCCACAGACGCAGGCGGTACGTTCCCTGCCATGAAACCTCCACAATTACGGCTGACGGCCACATTCCGTCCGCCTGCCTGAATTTATCGCTCTCGGGACGCACTTCAGCGGCCTTAACGCGAACACGAGCGCACAGCCCCGTGCTCACCTCCCTGCAGGAGATCCAGGGCCCCCCTCTGGTGCACTACCACCCCAGAAGAGCCGATCGCAGCCTCCTGCTGCTCTGCCTATTCTCAGGCCGTTAATCTGCCCTGCTGATAGAGAGATAGCAAGCCACCCTGCTTTACTCTCTGTCCCCCTGGGCTTAGGTTTGCAGGGAGCCTGGGAGATGGATCACCAAAGGGCAGACACCTACCAATAGGCAACCCTAAGTCTCTCGGGAGGCCTTATGGTCCCTGTTCCAGCAATAAATCAATAAATCGAATTTGATTTAGTGCAGTACATTTTCAACATTTTCACAGGCAAGTTTGCCACAAAGAGCCTCATAGTTGATTTTTCCAGAGGGAATTTATATTTAAAAAAAAAACAAAAAAAAAAAAAAAAAACAAAAATAGGAAAACCCAAATTGGCCATGTGGGAAAAACTGGAAATGAAAATGCTTCAACTCTAACGAGCCTGTAGAAGACAGGAGCACGGATCCCAGATTACAGAGTAACACAGAAAATGGGACGTGCAGCAGGGGTTTGCGCCATATCTTTACGAGACAGGCGCGGCTTCCGCATGGAAAGGCCGTCTCGTCTGCCAGTGCACGTGTGGCATCCAGGTCGATTTACCTTCTTATCAAGCAAAAGAACCTTTCAGTTGCATGGGAGAGACAGTGATAAGATACACCAGCATGCTCATCCTAGCTCTGCGCTGCTGGGCTTATCTCTCATTATGGTCTTTATGACCTGAAGCCACATAGGTGAATCAGACCCACGGCTGTGAAGTGTGACAATTAAATAAAGAGAGGAAGAGTGAGAGAAGGGAGGAAGATGAAATGCAAAGATCACACCGGCTGAAATACACACACTCAGCCTCACCGCCAGACTGCCATGCTGGCCTACGATGGCCGTTTGTATGTTATTTTGAAGGACTGGTGGAGAATAAGTCAAAGAAATAAAGAGAGAGACAAAGAGGTTAAATGTGTGAGGCTCCCTGCCTGACGGTCCCCCACACGCTGCGGCACCCAGTGTGCGGGCCCCACCCCCCCAGCCAGCATTCGCCTCCTTTCTGCTGATCAGGCAGCAGATAATAGGATCAGCGCTGTGCTGACCCGCCCCCAGGAGCAGGCAGAATCGCCCGCTCGCTCTGTGCTGGCTTCCTGCTGGCTGCAGGAACATCCAAATAAACAGTCATTAGCACAATGAACCGCAGGACACCAAACCCATCCCAAAGGAGCGGCGGGACACACAGCTGGCCTGTGGCGCATCGGTTAGCCTGGGAGAGTGGAGACTGGCCCACAGTACAGGGTAAGAAAAAAGGCAGTGGACGTTCCGGAAAACGACACACGAGAAGTAGCCTTAAGCTCCACCTTCACCTGCAGACTGACAGTGGTTCTGACCAATCATGCAGCAGATGTCTGTCATTCCCCTAGTGTTCCCCACCAATCACCACAGTTCCCAAACAACGGGGATGATTATGAAGGTATCTGTCTCAGGGTGGGGGGGAGCTGCTATGCAGGGCAGGAGTATAACCAGGTCATAGCGGCACTGCCCTTATCCAGAATAAATGGGGAAAACATTGTGCAGGGAGAGCGATTAAACGCACGCCGGAGTGACAGCCATGGGCCATAAAGGGCAGTGCCGTGGCACTGTGGAGGGCGCAGGCTGCCTGAGTGGCAGCACCGGTGAGTCTGCAGCGGGCACTTCATTAGCCCAGTGTACCCGTAAATCACACGCTAGCTCTTCCTGGAAATGAGGCACCTACTTTTTTTCCCACTGAACACTATTACCCGAACGATCACAGGCCAGCCATGATAATTAGTCTGGTATCTTTGTCCTCTGTCGGAACAAGCCGTCTCTTCCTTGGATCCCCCGCTGCCCCCCTCCCATCCCTCACTTTCCTAATTGATGTCTGGTGGGTGTGTCATTGTGGAGTGGGTGGGGCCCTAGATCCGCGCCTCCTCTGCTCAAGGATGATGTAACCGTGCGGCAGAAAAGCAGCCATCTGAGAGATCCGCACCGCATCTTAAATGTTCCCCCATGACTATAACCTGAGATTACACTCAGATTTTATTTGATAATAAAAACAATCTTATTGGAGGCATCAGAGAAGCTATTTATTTGTTATGCTCAAGTATCATTAGCCTTTGTAATGATGAGCACCAGAAGGAAGCAGCATCAGCGGTAATCATCTTGGGCAATAACAGAACGGCTCGTGACGGCCGTTTGTCGACACTTGAAACAATGAAAGGAAAGTTCATTCCTGAGCTGCGTGTAAAAAGAAATCCATCCTGAAGAAAGGTCATCGAGGAGACAGGGCTGCAAGTGGGGAGCCAAACTGGGGGCTGCGGGTTGCTTCAGCAGAGAGTTCAGCTGCCTTCCACCGTGCACTTCACTCCCTACATTGGCATTTTGGGGGCACACTATGAATATATTGTTGACAGTGTGTAGCGTGTAGCTAGGCAAGCCCGATTTGCTAAGGGCGGGGACAGGCCTCCTTGCAGATCCTTTGTCGGATTCTCTGCGTACGTGTCATGGAGGCCTGTAGCCTCGGCACTCGCTCACTGGCCTGCGCCGGCCTGCATCTGGAGAGGATTTAGCGCGAGCAGACACCGAAGACCATGATTACATTCAGTTAACTGCACTTTAAACTGATTATGCATGTGCCAAGCTAATGGAGTACATTTGCAAGAAGAAAAATAACATCCAATCAATCTCAATTACTGCAGACCGCACCGGTCCCAAAGACACAGAAGGTAGGCGGCCGGTCTTTGGAGTTTCTCCTCCTGCTGCCCTGCCTGGGATCAGAGGCTTGGCCCGCTGCCCTCAACCTCATTCCTGGGCACAGCAGTTAAGACCTGATCTATTCCCGCCCTCTAAAAGGTTGGGTAAAGGTTACAGGAGGGTGGGCCACCCACCTACAGCATGCATGGTTTGCTTTGAGGACCAATATTCCCAGTAAAATTACCTCACTAGGAAGAGTCCTGACAAAATCACGACCAATAATGAAGCTGACTGACGTATACATGTGAGATGGCTCAGTGGGTTAGGATGCTGTATTTGCGATCAGATGGTTTGTGGGTTCTAATCCCAAGGGTCAGCAGAGCTATTTTACTTTCACCCCCCAACTCCTCTAGGGACCAGCTGACTCTGCTTTCTCAAAAAAAAGTATGCCACTGTGAATAAAAGTGTACGCTTACAAAAATAAACAAACATATCAAGTGAACTACATATCGACACAAAGTCGGAGGTGAGTGTTACTGCAAATAGGTCTTGAGGGAGCAGTCCTTCAAGAAGAAGGAAGGTCAACAATGATCCATTGGGCAATGTACTCGACGGTGTGTGGGGACCCTGCTCCCTGTCACCACAGCCGTGTAGAAACACCCTACCTCAGAATGGAAGGGGATGTGCAGGCAGGCTCAGTCTCAGCCTGCTTTTATTTTGACATACGCAGCAGGGATATTTTTAGAGAACCCTAACATGAGCTCTCAAATTATGCTACCCAGCTTAACCCCCTAGTTTAAACCCCGCGTTTAATTCCAGTAATTAGAGGGTACGTCTGGTCTGCAGACCGGCACGCGGAGGCTCTGCTTAATGAAAACCAGTGCGATTGGGGTGAAATGTCCACAGAGCTTCCACATCTTACATGTTACACACGCTGACCTCACCATATAATCCCTTCCCCAAAGGTTAAAAAGTAGCAATTTGCATCAAATTTCTTTTTGGTTAGAATAAATAAATATATTCAGAGTGAGACGAAGTATATCATCAATCTGCATCTCGCGGACATTGTGTTCTGTCAGGCCTCCCATGCCATCCCATAAATCCAGCTTGACAACAGGCCCATTAGGTTGTTCGGTGGTGGGCCAGCACTGTAGTAGGTCTGAGGACCATGTACTTATCATCCATTAATCACACTCGCGGGTCGTCATGTTGTGAGAATTTTCGTTTGGTACATGCCTGCCTGATGCGGCCATAACTGCTTCCTGATGGCAGACCGCGCTCCCTCCAAACACATCGTTATCATACTTCTTGCATTTCTATGGCTCCCTTAGCTGCGTTTTCAGGCTCGTCCAAGCAGTAAGTACACAGGGGGGCAGAAGTGCTGATAAGAAATCAGTCACCCTGCTTCACTGGCAGGGCTGCCTAACATAGACTAAGACTAAACCATCTTTTTCAGAGGGTGACCGGGGCGAACAGACGGGATGACAGCGGATCATATCTGGGTCAGAGATGAAATGGAGCGATGTATCATGCAGGTGGTACTGTAGAGGGGGTGGGACCATTGGCGTTCCCAGGCAGGCACCTTGGGCCCTCAGGGTCCCCAGGAGGGTGTTGACCATGCTACTAGAATTGTCTTACATATTTTAAACCTTGTGGTATTTGTAAATATCCTGGCAACGTGTCTGAGCTTGAGTCGCCGTGACGTTCATTCTGCTCGCGCCTAATGGATGAACTGGGACTCAAGTCTCACACCTCACATTTAAAGAACAATTTCTGACTGTAAATGCAGGCGTCTTTCGGCACATGGAGCAGAAGTGACAGACGTGATAAAACACTAGCGAGGGAGTACGGGAAGCCTCATAGGAGCACGATGCTGAATCAGCAAGCTCCAACCGCAATAGATGGGGCTTTTCCATCGTGCCGTTTTATTCAATTTCTGCAGGACAAATAGGGACAGGGCCAGGAATAAGGCCTATAACCTTGGGATGGTTATCATAAGAAGAATCAGCACTGAGCTGTGATGTTTACTTTGTGCAGATTGAGTTTGTGCCATTAAGACACTCTGCAGAGCTTCGAGAGAATGAGTGAGCGAGACTCACAGGTGTGACCTGTGGCCTTGCACGCGCACCAGCAGGGGTACAGGAACGCGGAGACAAGAGGGACATGCCTTGTAGAATTACGGACCGTTCATCCAGTGGCCAACACAGAACAACACGAAGGAAAGATGAAAGATCAAGTTCAGCACGGATCAATATGACTGTGCAGAACAATTCTGTCCTTTTCTCACGATTCAAAGAAAATGAGCTTCTGATGGCAAATTAAACACCAGGGGTGTTTCTAAATATGCGTACCTGACCGTACTTGTGTTCTTGTGTGCCTGTTTTATGTCATCATCTATTGCTGAAGACTCAAGAACACAAGTACAGAGAACGGTAACGGGATGTTAGTCTTGATCCACCCCAAATATCAAGGATACATTGTTTTCATCCTTGCCAAAGGAGACTAATGCCAGGATTCATCATGCCCCAAGTTCATTCTTGGAAAGCAAACTTGCAAGACCAGTCTTAGCAAGACTCTTTGCATTCTTGCATCGAGATTCTTCCCTACAGTCGATCTTAAAGTAAGTAAATGACTGTCATCTCACTGAAAGGTGATGCACACTGTCACCTGCATTAATGAACCCCATTTCAGTCTTTGGAGCAGAAGCTGCAAGATTCAGTTGAGAAATTCTGATCGCTTTGGTTCATGTAACTCCAGGGACTCCTGGGGGGAAACCATCCAGTGATATTAGTGCACGCCCCCTCCCCCAAGGAAGACTCACCTTGTAGAGCTTGAGGCTGGCCTCGTGCCGGGAGCTGACAGTGTGCAGCCGCAGCTTCTCCAGGCTGTTGGTGTAGTAGTCGCAGGCGTTGCACTTGAGGTGCACTGGGTTGCCGATGGCGACACACTTGAGGCGCCACTCGTTGCCCTTGCCACCCTCCTTGATGTGCGCCACTAGCTGGTACTTCTGCACGTGTTTGTCGGTCTTGCAGTGCAACTGGAAGTTGGCCTTGAGCTGTGTGGTATAGCGGCACAGCTTGCACTGGTGCGAGTCGGCCACTGTAGCCCGCCACTCATCCTCAGGCAGCGTGCGCTCTGCGCCCATGTGCAGGCCCAGCACGTCCAGGTTGTCTGTGGTGAAGCGGTTGCACACGGCGCACTGGAAGAGCTTGAGGGAGGGGTCGCTGGTCTGTGACAGGCTCTCCCCCAGGGTCATCAGCTCCTCAGACACCAGGGGGCCACCGGCCAGTCGGACGTCCATGGGTATGTCCCCACCTATTGATGCAGAGATGCCGTTATTTTAACATAAAATACCAAATTCACCTATTGGTCTTATCTGTCCTGCTCATTTCAATCAGCTAATAATAAAGGTTGGTTCTCAACCCCAGTCCTGGGGATCCACCATTACTGGCTGATTGAGGTGTCATTCCAAAAACCCACAACCACTCTGGCCATCCAAAGATCAGGTTCCACACCCCTGCCTTAAAATAATAGAAGTAAGTTGTTGAATGTGTACTATAAGTACTGTTCTAAGTACTGGAAGTTCACACCTTGGGCACAGCACAAATCAGAATACCCAGAGAGTTCAGAGAGGGACAAGCACCTTAAGATGGGAATTGTAATGTAGCCTGAGTCTGGCTGAAGCACTTCTCCAAGCCTGCCCTAAATCATCTCCAGGAGCCCAGGACCCAAGCGACCAGCTTCTCCAGCAAATGGAGAGAGTAATCCCAAACTAAACTCATCCCAATCAGCCGCCTTATAAGGAACAACAACTTCATCCTTCAGGACACTTCCTGTAAATCACCATAGACAGAACGAGTCGGGGTACCCTGAGCAGCTCTCCAAAGCCAAATAGAAAAAACACTACTTAATTCCAAATCAGAAAAGCATGACTCAAATAAAAACCTATGAAATAAAATTGGAGAGGAGCCTCGAGTTTTTTTTTTTTTCATTCCTAGCCCATAGCTTCCTGATACTTAATCTATCACTCCCCAGACTGCGAGGAGCGACTGACCCAGGCCGTCTTTACATTAAATTAACTCCACCAGCCATTTCTTTACTGCCATCATATGAAAGCTACAGTCATACTTTTCTCCATTACCCAGGTTATTAGAGTCGAGAGGACCTCTCTGAGATCAGGAACAATGTCCCGCTGTACAAATGGACTTCGTAAAGATGTAAACTTGAATAAGGGTTGGGCTAATAAAAGTGAACAATAAAGAATAATAATAATAAAAATTTAAACATTTAAAGAACGCTTGCGGATCTGTTTCCACTTTGCGGAGCTCTTTGCTCATGTTTTGCCAGGAAGTTTAAGGATCGTCATTACATTCAGGTCAGTCGAGCTTAATCGAAAAGAAAATCCATAAAACAACTATAAAACACAAACGCAACTGAATGGAGAGCAAGGGCACCCAGACAGAGAGATTTACGTACTGTATTTAAAGAGTTTAACAGCAATGAGCATCACTGAACCACTCCTTTAAAGCCCAGGCTATTCTAATCATTATTTTAACACGAATGATTAACGCTGCCATTATATTCTAAACGTGCAAAGTGCATGACCTGGATTTAGGCAGTTGTCAGAGGACTGTGGCTGGTTAAAGACAAACTGGCCAGTATAATCTAAGGCAGTGATTCCCAACACAGTCCTCAGGGACCCCCAGACAGTCCATGTTTTGCTCCCTCCCAGCTCCTGGTTAGTAGGGTGAGCAGATAATCCATGTCAGGGGGGACACTTTGAGCTAGGGCCGAATTTGTGAACTGTCATTTCAATTGAAGGGACCACAGTTTCACTTTAGCACAGAGTTCTTGCTGTGTGCTGGTTGGTCAGTCTCCTATAATCATGCATGTGTCACTAATGTTAATGTGAAACAGCTGGATGAGCCTTTCAGTCAAGGAAACAAACCAGTCAAAGCACAGAAGAACTGAACTATTCAACCAAACACTTTTCAGTTTTAAAGTAGTTTGTAAAACCTGAAGTAACTCAAAGTGTCCTCCCTGACATGGATTATCTGGTCACCCTACTAACCAGGAGCTGGGAACATGGACAGTCTGGGGGTCCCTGAGGACCGGATTGGGAAATGCTGATCTAAGGAAGGAATCAGAGATCTATATCAATACTGATCATGACAAAATCGTTACTAATGCCAGGGTCTCAATATACACTGAGAAACAAGCTGACATATGGGCACTTTAACAGCTTGTACCCCCGCAGTCCCAGACAAAGACAGAACTGCATTCGGACCGAGGAAGGTCTACAGTGACTTGTCACACAGTCAAAGAAGCTGAATGAACAGATCCTGTGAAAGGGAGCCTGCGGGGGTAAGGATTGACCTATCTGCTTTGTGAAGGCCCCGGGTTGGAGGGGGGTGGCTCTCATTCACTGCACCCATCTCTCTCTCTCTCTCTGCTTGCCCACTGCTGGCTACAAAAGAAAACCGTGCTGGGTTCAGCAGGGCGGGTGCACCCCGAGGCAGCCCACAGACTGAGGGCTGAGACTTAAGCCGAGAGGCAGAGAAGGGGGCGGAGCGACAAAATGGGGGGGCGCGTACCCATGTGTTCTTGACTCATTAACCTTTTACCTCCTAACGCCCTCCGAGTGAAGCGGACCTTGGAATGAGGGAGGGCTGACGGAGACCAGCTGATGCTTTTAACATGGGCTGGGAAATGGTATTAATGTTACTCCTCTATCAGCATGCAACTAAACCCGCTGCACTAGATGAGGAGACGAGAAATTCCACTCGCACTGCTAACGCCGTTTACCATTTTACCATTTTGTTCATCTAAATCTCACACAGTTGGGCTCTGTTTGAATACAGGGAGGTGACGGCAATATGGACCCCCCCTGAACTGGAGTCAGGCTTTTCTGGAAGTGTGAGAGAATGTGGGATTGCTCCCATGGCCGATTTGTAGTGACGGCGCCCCCGGAAATGGGATCTCACCGAGCGAAGGTCCCAGGGCGACCATGCTGGGGTCCAGGTGGAAGCTGCTAAGCAGGAACTGGGCATCGGCCCCAGATGGGTCCATCTTGAGGCCAGGTGGCAGGTTCATGTTTTGGGACAGGTAGTACTGGTAGAGCTCCGCTTCAGAGGGGGAGGGCAGCCCTCCCAGGCCCAGGCGGCCATGCTGTATCTGCGCCACGTTCTGCTGCAGCAGCATGACGTTGTGCATGTGCTTCTCGCTGGTCATGTGGATGCGCAGGTTACGCGCCACATTAGTCTCGTAGTCGCACACCTCGCAGCGCCACATGGGCTTGCTTTTTGGCTTGGTGGGGGAGGGCGCACCACAGGCCCCGCCCACATGCCCGGTTGATTGGGCCGGGTGATGTGGATGGACAGGAGGCTGTGCGGCTGGGGCCACAGGTACCACACCCCCGGGTGCATGGCCAAACACCTGCTCGCCGGAAGCGGGGACGGAACCACCGTTCTGCAGTGTCTGCATGTTGTTGAGGTGCTTGTCCGACTGCATATGGATGCTCAGGTTGCCCTTGGTGGTGGTGGAGTAGTTGCAGACCTCGCAGCGGAAGGGCTTGTAGCCACAGGTGTAGCTCTCGCCTCGCGCCAGCCGCGGGTGGCTCTGCCCGGTGCTGCAGTACATGCAAGAGCCCCCCGAGTCCGGGTGTTTCTCCTTCATGTGTGCCTCCAGCGTCTGCTGGTACTTGTAGTGCCAGTTGCACTTGGGACACTTGAGCGTCTTGCACGAGTTCCTGGAGTGCATCATGGTCATATGGCCGCCCAGGGAGCGGGAGGAGCCCAGCACGGTGTCACACTTGGGGCATTCAACGCCACTGCCTCCGGCCACATGATTCTGAGGGCACTCCCCTACCCCAGTCAGGTCGCACGGCATCCCAGGGTGAGGATACGAATGACCGTGTCCATGTGGGGAGGGATGGAGGTGGTGGTGATGGTGGAGGTGGTGATGGTGCAGCAGAGCCCCGCTATCCTCCTCCCCCTCAGCTGGGCTATGATTTGGTTCAGGAGCTGTGGCACTATCTTGATTGGCACTTTCGTCTGAGGCAGCGTGGGGGGGTAGAGGGGGGGAGGCGCTACCTGGCGAGCATGCCGGCATGTCGTCTTTGCCCCCTCGGCTGGTTGTGGCCGCCCCCGGCATGGGCAGAGAGGCCCCCTGGCAGTTAAAGCTGAAGGGTGGCTCAGAGCTCCTCCCTCCGTCATCTGCTGAAGCCCCGCCTTCCGACATCCGGCCGGAGGAGGAGGTGGAGGCAGTGGCCCTGCCCGCATGTGTGGGGCTGGCTGCAGGACAGTGGCCAGAAGGCTGGAGAGAGCTACTAGGCATTAATAAAAGAGATTTGGAAACGCTTTGGTTTGACACAGCTGGTCTCCCCCCTTCTCCACCAACGCTACCACTGCTGCCACAGGCCTTGGGAGTGCCTTCCTCATCTTCTCCCTCTTCTAATGACACTTCCTCCCCCCCTGAGACCGCTTCCATGCACCTCACGAGTCCTCTGCCCTCCCTCGAGTCCCGTTCTCTGTCTCCGCCCCTAGGTGTGCCATCTCTCCCAGCAAGCCCGTCTGCTCTCCCTGACTGTGGAGGCTGCGCACTGGAGTCTTTGGCAGGGTCTGAAGCTGAAGTGAGAGAAGACGACTTTGGGCTTCCCAGTGCTCCCAGTGTCAGGAGAGGCCCCAACGGGGACTGCTTGAGGCCTAAATCAGAGTCCTTGCTGAGGAGAGCCTCGCTCCCTCTGCCGTTGCTCCCTGGGTCTAAGTGGACCCCACTGAACGTGCCATAGAAACTCTGGCCCGAGCTGAGGGGCATCAGCGTGGGCGGCGAGGGTGAGCTTCTGTTTTTTGGTTCCAGGAAGCTGATGAGGGGCTCCTTGTCCTTCCCGATGCCCTGGATGATGGCCGAGGCGTGCTTGTGGCCCAGGAGCCGCCGCTCGTCCTCATTGAGCGTCATGCGGTGGTCATGCACGGCATGTGTGACAAAGGAGCGCGCGTAGCCGAATGACAGCTTGCAGAGGAAACACATGAGGATGGGTTTCCCTTTGCCATATAGGGCCAGCCCGTCGAATTTGGAGAAATCCACATTGTTGGGAACATCTTTGGACACGCAGGACTTCTTGGCCGAACCATCACTGTTCAGGTAATCCTTGTTACTTTTGTGCCGCACGTCAAAGACGCGGAAACTGTGCAGGACAGGGCTCAGGCCGGCCAAGGTTGAGGTACTGGGGAATCCTTGGTCTGAGGGGCCGAACCACTTTGCAAAAGATGAGGCTATGTGGAACGTGTTGATGATCTGAGGGTAGACCGAGGGAGAGGTCCCAGCGGCCTCCCCCAGCTTCCCTGTCCCAGGCAGGGAGTTTGCAGGGAGCAGACTCGACACTGCACCCCCATCACTTTGGATGAGCTGACTGAGACTCTCCACGACATAGGCTGAGCCATCAGGCTGGTAGACAATCTCCCCAGCCAGGTTCTCCACATCGCTATTCTCCTCTCCCTCCTCCTCCTCGCTCCCACTATCTGCCATGCCTCTACGCTGCACCTGCCGTTGGCGCACAAGAGTCGGCATGGCTCCTTCCTCAGGATCTATAGGCAGCAGATTCGGGAAACAGCCATCTATCTCCATTTCATCCAAGTCATCCAGCTCCTCATCCTCCTCTTCTCCACAGCCAACCCCTTCGTCCTCCTCTTGCAGCCCCAAATTTCCAGACTGCTGATGCCTTATCGCTGAAACTATGCTAGAGGCTGAGAGCACAGGCGGACTCTGGGACTGCTGCTGCTCCTTCAGACTCTTGTGGGGTATGCTGAGACCTTGGACTTTGGAGGGGTAGGGGGCAGAGAGGGACAAGGGCTCCAGGGATGGGGTCTGGCTGCCAGGAGGGACCTGCACGTTAGAGAGACTGTTCCAAGGCTGTGAAGGGCACTGTTGCTGCTGGGATGTAGAGAGGGCGAGCCCATCGTCTGTCCCAGAAATCACAGGAGACTCACAGCTTTCCATGCTGACGCCTACATGAGGTGTTCATCGCACCCAGGCCTACGAGAATAAAGCAGAAGAGAGAGAGAATGTTACAAGGTTAAGCACTGCTTCATGACATATGAGGGTTGGCTTCACGATTCAAAGTACTCAAGAGCATCTCGGCAACTTGACTCGTTCTACGAAGAACACGCTTTATGCATGTGTAAGATTGAATTAGTCAGACAACACACATCAAATTAGGTACTTAAGTGCAATACTTATTAAGCAATAAAATATCATCTGCTGTTATTATTCTATATGTTGCCATCCATCACCTTCCACTTCCAACCTTGTTTTGCAGACCCATCGTGAGCTTCTTTTAAATAAACATCCAGTGAAAAACAAATTATGTTCATGCATTAATAAAGAGGGCTGACTGTGATTACGGTGAAGTCTTGGGAACGTTGTACCTTCGTATGATCCATTTACATAATTGTGCAAAACATTAGTGCTGTTAAACACAGTCGCTGTAATGTTCCTTCACTTTAGAGTCCCCACACACGGCACTTAAGTCACACAAAAAGGCTCACAGAATATGCAGAGAAAAAAAAACGACTGCACTAACATGCCCTTTAACATTCCCTTTAACTCCTGTCACCTGCCTGTTGCTTTGCGGTACACATTCATGACTAACGCACTCCCATTGGCTGCTAGAAATATATGTTCCAGGGGAAAAATATAGCCATAAACGCAAAAATATACCAGACCCTTTCAAGAGTCTCTGAAATTAATCTGAAATGGTAAAAAAATTAACCTTTGCTCGTCACTGGGGGTGTACCCTCGAGGGTCTGCCAATTGTACTCTTAGCTGTTGGTAATTGTACCATTTTCAGTACAAAAATGGACTCTGGGGAACATTCTCCATACCTTTGGGATGTTCTTCAAAGTCCATTTCTGTACCAAAAAAGGTAAAATTACAAGGGTACAGCCCTAGTGACAAGCAAAGGTTAAATTTTTACCTTTTTTCTGACAGTGTAGAGTCACTTCAACAACAGGAGACCCATGTTAGCAAGTGATATGCTGAGCCAATAGCTTTATTAAAGGAATGCAGGCGGCATTGATTAAGGGAGGTGACTGGACGGAAAGCAATAACTCTGCTCTAGTCTTTAACCTTGAATGGTGAATATTAAATGCAGAAAGCTTCCCAGAACAGTGCGACGCAGAGGCCTAGCCTATTAGCGCATTAGCCGCCTCTAGCTCATTGATTTTCTTACAATGAAACTGTATGCTTTCTGTGAAAAAAGGACACAAATAAAAAAAAAACATTAAACAAAAATTTGCACACTACTGAAAATAAGCCAAAGGGTCATTACTGAGGAATTTCCAAGCTCCCGCACACGTAGCTAAATTAGTTTGATGAACTTTTAATGCGGATTGAGCATGATAGGATAGCCAGTCACGTGACTTTCGGCCTAAGGCCTGAAGCTCCGTTTTCTCAGTTGTAAGAGAAACACTCTGACATGTACAGCACCTGTGCTTTTCCTGGGGGAAGGGGCTTCCTGCATGGGACAAATGCACTGCATGCATGACCTCAATAAGAAGCAGCTGTGACCATCACTGTCACCCCCCCCCCCCCAAAAAAGGATGCACAAGCCAGGCGTGGGGGTGGCATACAGCTCAGTGAGTTAGGATGCTGTGTTTTTGATTGGGAGGTCACTGGTTCAAATCCCAGGGTCAACAGAGTGATTTCACCATTGGGCTCTTAACTCCTAGTTGCTCAATGGACTGTGGGATCCTGCTTCCTCAAAAATATATGTTGCTGTGGATAAAAATGGCAGCTTATATTTTTAAAAAGATAAAGGTAAGTAGGCGCATCTTAAAGCACGACCAATACAGACTAGCTAGAAAAAAGGTCTCCATCCCCTTAAGCTTACATTGTACATCCTCCTGCTCTCAGCATAATCATGGAGTCCACCCAAACAGGAACAGTAAGCCTTTGTGATGGATAGCTGAAAACATTTTCCAGCCTATGCTTCTAATGACTAATAACAGAAAATGATCTTGTTCCTAAAACAAACAAAAAAAAAAGAAATCCAACAAACTAACTCTGACAACGTTCAGTCCCAGGGGTCTCACAGTCATTCAAAGCAGATGAAGTGATTTTGTTATTATTATTTAAAAAAAAAAAGCCAACATACAGAGACAAATGAAGGCCCAGAATCCTTCCCTATATAAATATGAAAACCCTTGTGGCTCGCAGCTGGGCACTTGCTGGCGGTTTGCTTTGTCTATGGAATGCATTATGTGAAACTCTGGCTTTGTACTGCTCAAGGTGTGAACTCTCGCCTTGCCCCTAATACTCAGAGCCATGTTGGAAAGACACCAAGACACAGTGAGACGACCCCCTACACACCGCCAGCACCACCATATCAGTAATGAGCCCTTGCACTGCAACTCAAAAGACAATGAGTGGAGTTCAGGATGCCGTTGATATGGTAGCATTTGATGTTGCGAGACAGCAAACCACTGTGCTCAGTGGACAATTATTAATGCACAATAATGCTACCTTTTTCCAAAGACCATCAATATTTTTGTCACCCATCAGTTGTTAGACTGAGATCTTTCACCAATGCACCACCAGCGCACCACCTGTCACCGTCTTTCGCCCAAATAACCACCAGATAAAACTGCACTAGAAACTCTGCAGAGAACACGAGACTAAAATCGCATTTTTTGGCAAAAATCCATATTCCGAGAAATATAAAAATTATTCAAAATTAAACACATTAGTCCACACTAATTCATTCATAATTCAAAGCAACAGTAATAAGTACCTGCTCTTCCAATAAGTATGCTTTTCCCCCTTTTCAATTCTGAAAAATAAAGGATCTAATCTGTCTGTAGAGCTATGTGTGTCTGTCTCCATGTCTTGATCAGCCCTTAATATAACTGCAGGGCAACTCTGCTTCCTCTCCTACTTAAGGAGGCAAAAAAGTCAGCTCAGGTCGATGGCACTCAGTCAGCAGACAATGCTTCCCGTAAAATCAATGATGTTCAGGTCTAGCTATCAGTCTGAGAAGCAAATATAACCGTGCCTGCGACGGGACTGCAGGGGGGGGCACTGCCTCAGTAGAGAGAGCGCAACAATTCGGGAATTCTTCAAGGGGCATGAAGTGTCTGACACCCCCCACCCCAAAACCACTGTACTGCCCTGCACTACTGACATTATAAAACCCAAAAGAACTTTCAAGGGAACTGAACTCCTTTTTTTTTTTTTTTAAGATTAGTATGTTTCATTAGTAACTATTAGGCGGAAATATAAAACAGCCACAATGAAAGATAACCTGCCGAACCACTGCGTGTGATAATAAGGACGCTCACTTTCCAACGGGACACAGAGTGCAGAGCCAAGCGGCTGAGACGCCGAGAACTTCAAAGCTAACGCTGCCCCCACATTTCACGCCTGTTAAAAAAAAGCCTGTGAGGCAATTACAAAGAGTTAATTAGCCATGGGTTAATTACCTAATTCTAAAGGAAGTTAGTTAAAAATATAGTGTGTAGGGAGACATGGTGAGGTATGGGCACTATGTGGTAGGCAGGAGGCCCCCAGCAGAGGGAACAAGCTGCAGGAGCAAAGGGGGGGGGGGGGGGGGCATGTTCAGGTTTTAAACGACATTTACTTCAGCTTTCAGATGTTACCTCACAGATCAGCCAGTTTTCCAGTCTCGGCAATGCAAATCAATCACAGATGACAGTGGTCAAGAAATCACTGCTGCTAAATTCCCCATTAAAGTGAAATAAATAAGTAAAGTTCAAAGCGGTGGGTTACCGCTTTCATGATACGGAGCCCCAGGGCAGCACATGGCCATGGGCCGCACAGCGAGCCTCCCCCTGCGGACCTGTGCTCTCTAAATGCATTACTTATCTGCGGGATAAAGGTATCGATGTATGATCAGAGATGAGCAATTGCACTCCTACCACAAAACCTTCATTTGACCCCAGGCAACTTGGCTGACACTGCACAGCATTAGAGAGGAACCCGGGGGAGGGGTGACAGGGTGTGAGAGGGAACACGTCAGACTGCGTGTGTATGCACGTGCGTGTCACTGCGCATGTGTAGGAATAACTCGCAAGGAATGCTATTTCTCTGTGACAATACCCAAGGACTGTATGTGGCGTTAACCCCGGAAGACGGCCTCACGCTGAACCAGGTCGGGCTCCCCAGGGTAACTCATCCCCCCGTCACACTCACCTGCAGTTCCCCCGAATATCAGCTGATCCCCCAACTCAGGCACCCCCCCCCCCCATTCAACATCAGCTTTCCCGTGAAAGGTCACCAGGCAGTGAGGCACAGAGATTAAAGGCAGCCAGGCCTCACACTTTCAATTTCATTAATTATTCAACCACCACTATTTCTGTCTCTGGAAAGATCCCTTTTTTTCGGCCAAAGTGGGAGATGAAATCTGCTGACCGCTAACGTGTTTCTTTATTTTGGCTGTAATTTTATTAATGTATGTACTTTAACACAGCATTTTGGCGCGGGAATAAGAAAAACAACACGACTGCAGCACGCAGCCACCCGCTTCTTACAAGGGCTTTCCTGATTGCCAGCAATCAGCAGTTGTGTACGCCCAAGACAATACTGCAAGCAACGGGAAAAAACAAGGGGCGTGGCACAGATACAAATAAGGTAACCTTATTTTCTCCTCTGTGCGACCCTCACCTTCTGCATGCAAAGTTCATTTTGTCAAACATCTGTGAGTCTTTACGCTCAAATAACCATAAAAAAATCCAATCGATGTGGAGAATGAGTTCACGGCATCGAGGGTGCGTCGCCACGGAGCTCACGTTGCCACTCGGGGCGGCGACAGGCGGGGCCAGCCCTCACAATGCGGAGACACTAGACAGCTAGCCCCACTCCTCACCGGCACTAAAGGAGAAACGGTTTCTCGAGTATGATCTCAAGGCCTTTGCTAGGGCGATGTCCACTAGGCCACTAGCCGAGGACAAAGCTGAACTCCATCCACAATAATAGACTGAAGACAATGCTCCGATTTAATCTTCATTTTTAAAATCGCTCCCGGCACTATGGTTCTGTGATGCATATGAATGTAACTGTCTAGGGCTGCAGACTATATGCACCTCTGCCCACAAGAAGGTGAAACAGAGAGGGACACAGGGACACTGGGTCCAGCTGAAAGCTGATAGGCCGCTGCAGTGTCCCTTGCCCTATCACTCACAAATTCAAAACATATCATTGGTCAATGAGAGAGATGGCCATTCTGTATGACTTAGGACCCCTCTTACAGTAAGCCCTTCCATCATAGAAAAAAATCCTAGAATCTCCCCTGCTTCTTGGTAAACGAATGAACAGTGCAACCTGCCTGCATTCTGTCCTGCCAAGCAGAGGACAACAAAGTGATGTGGATTATCTTTCCAAATCCTAGATCTTTTTAAGGTGAGCTGTCACGACAGAGGCTCCGATCTGATAAAGCAGCACACCTGATAAAACAGCACTGAGTAATCTCAGGAACTTTAAATTAGCAGTCGCTGTTCTTTGAGCTCTGCTGTAACACCAGCAGACAGCTGAGCAAAGCAGCCCAGCAGATAATCAATGTAAGTTAGGGGGCTACATGTAAAAGACAGGATAAGAATAGGGTAAAAGAAGGTGTGCGGGCAGAGCTACACATTCCTGCGGCCTATAGGCGCCCTGCAGTGCCTGCTCACCTATAGCTGTATGAAACTCTGAGGAAAAAGTCCAACAAAAAGACTCCCTGAAGGGCAAATTATAGATTGCACTGGTATTCACTGGAATTATTATTATTATTATTGTTGATGTTATCATCCATATTAATCATTATTGTTGTCATCATCATTATTATTATTGTTATTATTATTATCAATAATGATAATAATAATAATAATAATATTTTTTTACACTATTATTATTATTTTATTCCAGTGAATATTAATGCAGTGATTACCAGTGCAATGTATACTTTGCTCTTCAGGGAGTCTTTTTGGAAGGTGAAGGAGAAGCTAAAGAAAAGGGAGGGAAGTATATGAGTAGAAGGAGATGATGAGGGAGGAGTTGGAAGTGGAGGAGAAGAAAAAGAGGGAGGAGCATGAGTGGAAGAAGAAGAGGAAGGAGTAGGTGGAAGAGAAGATGAAGGAGGAGTAAGAATAAAAGGAAAAGATGAGGGAGGAGATGGAGGAGAAGAGGCAGGAGTATGAGAAGGAGAAGGAGGTGGAGAATCAGAAGAGCACCTGTCTTTATGTGCTTCATAGCTCATCCTGTTCTGCTGAAGCATCACGAAGGCAGAGAGCTGCAGTCACATTAAACAATAAAACCTCAGAGGGGAGCTGATCTTCACAGCTTTCCAGAAGCTTTTTCTTGTTTATTAAGGAGCATTAATAAAGAAACTGTATAATGTCCTGCTTATAGAGCACACAGTGGGATTAGCACTGCGAACGCTGACACATTTATGAGAAATAAAAGGCCCAAATGTATGTTTTTCTTTGGGAGCGCGTTTAAAAGAAGTCAGGAGAGGTCAGCCTTAGCCGAGCTGCCAGTGAGAACAAAAACGAATCCCGACGACGGCCCCAAAGTCTAAATGGTTCCTGTACAACAGTAGGGTTCATAGCCAATTAGTTTCCAATGCTCACACTTGCTCAGTTGCTAAAATCTTTTTAAAGAATGCATTACAGCCACGCAGCCTCATTTTCAATGGCAAGGTAAACAGAAGAGAGCTGACAGCTGTAATCAAGTCAGCTATATCCTGTTCGGCTTTGTTTTGTTTTGAATAACAGTGCTTGTCTTATAATCAGACATTTCTTTGACCTGGTTCACCTTGACTTCTCAGCCCTGAGAGAGAGCTGAGGCAATTGATGGCTTTTTGCGAGAAAAACAACAACAAAACCGATACGATCTCTCTATGGTATTGCAGTCCTTCTTCCTCATGGAGCAGCAGTGCAGTTTGTTATCTGAAGCCCCGAGGGCCAGACTCACGTGTTCTGTGTAGAATCACACAAAAAAAAGCAAATACAGGAATTTAAAAACACCAACCAGAAGCCTCTCCCAGACCACGTGACCTTGCTACTCACTTTTAAATGTAATCAAAATTCATATTTAAACCACATTCCTGCAAAGAATATTTGGGATTCTTAGCAAGGTATCCTTATGTTAATTTGCAAAAACAAGGCCCACAGAAAGAGACCACAAATGTTAGAGTTTAGCAGAGCAGCAAACAGGCAGGCTGATTTTAGTGGCATAAGTTAAGACTTATCCCCACAGTAACAGTTGTACTGCGCATTACCTACATGCATCGACAGAATGAATCTGGGTGCACGGAAATGTCAACCAGAAAGAGAGCATGGCAGTAATGAATCATTTAAGGTCCTCCTTACTTTGATGGAGCACACAGGGTTGTTTTACACTGGCTGATTCCTCCCCAACAGCTATGTCAGGGCAATAACCACAAATTACACTCATTCTTTTCACGAGACCAGGCAGCAACATAACATACAGGTTTAAAAGATGCCAACAATAAAAGAAAAAAAAAGAACTGTTTATTTTGGATGCAGCTGTCTATGCGCAAGAGTTTATTAGGATGGATGCTAATGCAGCCTTCAACTTGTTGAAGTAAAAGTCCCTTAACTGAAATAATAGTCTGTCAGCAGAGGGGAAACAGAAAAAGAGGCTTAGCATGCACCTTTGAAGGCACCCCCCCCCCCCACCCCCCATCGTCCAGCTCCACAGAACAGAACATCAAAGACAGCACTGTCCTCACATCTGAGGAAAGGAAGCACACCGGAAGACATCAGCAGTTCTTCAAAAAAAAAAAAAACATATAAACAGCGTGTTCATTACAAAGTTCTGCAGAAGGAATTTCGATACGCTTGTTTTAATGAAAACACATATGGTCTAGGCGGCAGGTGTGTGTGGCGCCTAGCTGGTGACCATTTTTCAGGACCATGGCGGGGCACAGAACGGGCGGATGTCGAGGCGGCGATTTGAAAACGTGATACGACCACATCCTAACCTTTCCTTCCCGCGTCTGCTTCGGAATCTGCACAGATCGTCCAGTGAGCTTTTAGCGGCCGGCTGACTGTCAACAGGTACTACAGGAAATGGCAGCTGAGACACGGGGGTTCCTGAAGGGATCGTGGGGGCGAGGAGGGGGAGAGAGACGGCCTTCAGCCGAGTGGAATAAGGCGACCACAGGGCTGCGTCAGGACTGCCGAGGAAAGCTGATACCAGAGCAGCACTGCAAACACAAGATGATCAAAGTTGCTGCCACGTCAAATCTGAGACAATGGCAGCATTGTTGAGTGGCCAGTAGCAAGGGCTGAAGAGGCTTACAGGGCTGAGGAGAAACTTCATATGGAAACGTAGTTATAGGGCCTCGAGCTGCTCCACTGTGTGAAAGAATGGAAAAAACCACAGTTGAGCAGAGGAGCCAAGATGGTCTTTTGTCCTCTTTATTTACTGGAGTTCGACAAAGGACATGATGCCTAATTGCATTAATCGGTGCTCTGCTCATTCAGACCAGCACATCCTCAACCCCCCTGGTCGTCTCAGTTCCGTATTTATGCTGCTCATCTGTTACTTATAAATCATTCCACAGAGCCGCATGTGGGAAGAGAGGCATTAGGTATGACACGGGCTGTGAAAGTTTACATCGCGCCAACCACAGCAGTCTTAAGACAACCACGCGGTCCCCTCTTTCGACTCTGCGGAGAGCAGCTTGAACCACCGCAAGCCAGATCTTGACCAAATAGGCCTCGCTTCTCTTATCTCCTGCCTCCCAGCAGCAAGCACAGACATCTGGCCAACAGCTGGGTTGGTGAAGAAGCAGGGAGATGAACTACCCAGACTGCTCTGCAGCGATACACTGTGACAGGGCCTGTGCTCACGAGGAGAGGTAGAAGGGGCCGGAAATGCTTTCCATCTCGTGGCAGTTACAAGCCTGACACTGTCAAGGATCTCAATTGTGGTCTCGGCGAATCAGAGGAGAGAAAAGAGAATGCGAGGAAGCATTCGACTGCAGGAAGACTTAGTGTAATGCTTCCCAGTTACAACTGTGTTATTTAGGACTGTCATACGTACCAGCTTTCTGTAGACTCTGTTCTCCGGGGCCAAACCTAACTAAAGAGGTGTTTAAATTGACGGGACTGAGATGCTAAAATGTAGAGGAAATTAAAAGAGTGAAAGGTAGAGTTTGGGGCAGTGGGACATCACGGAAGGGTCAGAGGAGAGACGTGGCTGGCTGCTACTGAACACGGCCCTGCCGAGGTTTGCATGGCTGGGTAACGATCACCAGAACCTAGGGCTCTGGTGGGAACAGGCAGAGTAACACAAACTCTACAAAGTGCTGCTCAGCTCCTAGCCAGCATTGCTGCTACTCTCCCCAGTCTCTGTCCTGGGGCTCATTTTCCAAGGTCTTACAGGGGCACTCAGATCAGATAAGAAGGTAATGGCGAGAAATGGATCACTGTATATCTCTACAATCTCTAAGACGCAATGCTTTAATTATATGGAAGAATTACCCTCATATAGCAATGTGTGCCAATTCTGTGTGAATGGTGTGCAACACTTGGGATTCTGCATTATAGAACTGTTACTGTATTAATATCAAATGCTGTACTATATGAAGGCTGGAAGGGAGAAGGCACCAGCGGGCATGGATGGCACACTGGCATATGTCTGAAACCATGGCAAGAAGCTAAAAAATACAAACAAGATCTATCTTTATCAAGTTTCATTATATTTGTGGAAGCATTTAACCTAAAAATGTTCCTAGAAGGTTCAGGAAACTGTACACAAAATCTTTAAGATTCTTCCATTACTGCACACAGGAATGAACATGCGCCTTGTTTGGTTTGAGACCGGTAGGTTGGTTCTTCTCCCCATCGGTATTCTGCTGGGCTGTATTCCCCTCGACTTTGAAGGAGACACTGCTGACTCCTGGATTTTCACCGAACACAGATTCGGATATAAGAGCATTTCCACGCTCTGCCGTCCCAAAAATACACAGGTAGAAAGGTCAATGCAAAGCAAAGGCACCACAGAAGCCGCTGTATGGAAATGGCGGTCTGCCCGCAGCTTGGCCACTTCCTTCTGCAGGAGGATGGCGCTCTGTGAAATGGCTGCCGCATCTCCCAGAGCAGCCCTGCCCTGACAGATGCCCTGTCGCATGGCCCATGTAAGCGAAGAGGGCGACTAATTGGCCCATGGCCCTTAATTGGGAGGCATAATTGCACAGGAGTCCACAAGGCCAGGCGTACTGCGCAATGATGGGCCAAAGGTCCGGATATTTGCCACCCTATGGTACAACTGACGACCCCAGGGGACAAAGAGGAGCCTGACAGTGCCTCTCCCACACAGCGGCCAGAGGGAGCCTGGTTCACCGGGACTCCCTGCCCAGAGACCTCAGGCACCATCCCCACATAAAGCTAAGCATCTGTTGTGTGACCCGCTTCTAACATACCGTTAGCAAGAACAGCTATAGAGCTCTACAGAGTATGAAGACAGAGCTCACAGGTGCTCCATCAATGCCACATAGAATGGGCATCAATCTGGACGGCGAGAAGCAAATTAAATCACACATCAAGGCCAAGACCCCAGCTGAACATCAGTGCCAGCGTTTCTAATTATGCTGAGAAGTGCTTGATCTCTTGCACCATGCTATGGTTTTTATTTGAAATCTCATCAGTCTAACGTTAACTAAGCGATAGTCCTGTATGTCAGAAAAGTCAAAGGGCAGCGGGTGCCGGTAAATCTGGCCACTCAGCTGTCCCTCGTGAGGTCGGACTTGGCACAGGCACATCGATTCACCTCCCAGATATCGTCCCACCAGCACAAGCCCCACGTGAGCGGACATACTGCGCCCTCACGGGCCAGCGCGCGCGGGGTTCTCTCGCGAACTACACGAAGGTCATGGTGCACTTCTGCAAACGACCGTCGCAGTGGCTGCCGCCTTTCATGCGGTGGAGGCGGGGGCAGTGAACACCGAAGGCACCAGGAACACCTGTTTGCGCTGCTGTCACCATCTGGTTATTCACAGTCGGCAGCGGTGCCTGGGGCGACGCTCGGCAGACATGTGCAATCTCGTCTCCTGGCAGGTATGCGCGCGGTTTGTCAAACATCCCCGCGCGCGGCAAACGTCTGGCCCCCACCTCTACCCGCGGGAGCCGTGGCGATAAATAACCCAGCGGCCCTTTCTATGAAGAAATTAGCAGGATTATCGAAATATATACGACACACAGACTTCTGAAACAGATTATGACTGAGCGTGTAAGCAGATTTTTCGGCTTTCGCTTGTTGGGAATCGGCTGAGTGCATTTTATAGCCCGCTACCAAAAAAAGACCCGCCAGGTAGATTCTGAGGAGGCCTTGAGACCTAGATGAGCTTCGCTTTCAATCCTGTTTGAAGACGACTAGAGCATCCGCTTCAAACAGTGGACACATCAAATCCCGCGGGTGTCCTCTCCTTTCTCCGTCGCTTATCAAAAAAGACACTTAACATAACAATAAATAAAACGCTCTGTGAAGAGCAGCATGTAGAGGGGGCTGCAAGGGCAGGTACTTAGAGATGATTCTCTCACAGATCATTTAAAAGAGATTTATTCAAACTGGAGGATCTGACGGTTTTATTTAAGGTGTTAATTAAAAGGAAACTAGGAAGCCACTATTAAAGATACAAAGAAGTTACAACAGCAAGAATGGGAATCAGAGCGTAGGCCACCTATTTGTCTACACATTAGATACAGGGACCGAAAGCAGGATTGTAAGCAGACACTATTACGGCTACACTGCATTATGAGGACTATGAAGTGTTTTCCCTCCTCATCCTCCCGCTAGGATTGCTGCACCTCTACGATGGAGATCATGCTCGACTGCCTGACCAAAAGAGTGAGTCTTTATGGAGTGCGGTGCCATCAACTCCAACGTCTCAGCACGCGTCAGTCACAGAAGCTTATTCCGAGGTGAGGATGACCGTGATCCTGAGGTTCCTTTGGGGTCAGTTTGCGCTCCTTGTATATTCGAGTTCGTTGCAACACAAAACCAAAATAAAAACAGGCCTGTCCAAACGCACGTGCTACTATGTACGCAGCGCTCCACAGAACTGTCCCATCTGTGAAGGTGTTTTATGTGAGAAAAGATCATAAAGTCTTTGCATGTTTACACATGTAACAGCAGCTACAGTTTTATTATGTAACCCAGTTAGTCAGTGTAAAATGCAAGAAATCTATTATTTCATTGCAGGTGGAGAAATGGCAGGCTTTTCAGCGCTGAGCCTGATTTCATTGTTCATTTCCAGCATCGCACAAGCGATCTAGCAGCATTAATGAATGTCTTCTGATAGGCGTCAGATATACTTTGACTTTGCATAGGGCCTTTTGACAGAATGACCGCTCGATTCATTTTGGCTTGACGCATAGCACTGTCCGGCCCAGACCTGGAAGTGGCTGACATTCATTCTCTTTATTTCCATATCCATTGCTAATGGGTTTTCAATAAAAATTAGCGTTTGTCCCTTGGTAACTATTGGGGTTCGATACAGGTACAAACTCCCAGTCCCCATAACAGGTTGTATGAGCGGAGCTGTGAACAGAGGCAGCAGCTCGGGAGGCTGCCAGCCAACACAGAGAAACGGTTCATTCTTGGCCACCATCCCTCTCCACCTAGAGGAGGATATAGAGTTTCTAACAGCTTTGGCTGACTGGATACAACTGAGATCTCTGGCAGCAATCCAGACAGGTGAGACTGCTGGTGGCCGCAGAACAGTCCACACACACACACACACACACACACATTTGTATTCATATCTTTGTGGGGACTCTCCATTCATTTCAATGAGAAAACCCCTAATCCCAACGATGACAATCTCAGCCTCTACCCAGGCCTAGCAGTGTCAAAACAGCAGGTTTATATCACACTGTGGGGACAATCAGACCCCACAATGTAATATACACACAGCACAGACATACACACAGGTCTGCAGCTCAGCTCATTTGGCCATCTCCTGCTCTGTCTGTCTGGCTGCATCTCAGATCACACAGACAATTCCAGTCTCTCTCTGACTGGAATCACGCTTAGACGTGTTTAATGAGAAACCCAGCGTTCTCGAATCCCACACGGCGGCTCTGATACATGCTGCTTGACTCGCGGCCACTCAGGGGCTTCGCTTTAAACAAACGCAGCGACACATTCCTTCTAAGACTACCTTGACTTTAGCACTAACAGTCATTAGCTGGAGTAATCAGCATACTGTTTACTTATTCTATTGATCGCGCTTCATTCATTAAGATTCAGGGAATATAATTAACATCCCAGCTAGCTGCACCTCCTCCACTTTTGCTCCCCCTCCAGGGATTTGCTAATTCTTCTGTTTGCCGAGGGGATTTTCTGGAAGCGGCGCAAGTGGGCTTGGCAAAGTGGGAACGGGGCCAGTCCGAATCGGGGACCCGTCCTCGCCTCTCTCGCCGCTGACAGCGGAACCCAGTCCCCTAACAAGGGGAGCCTTCGTCAGCCGTGTTAACTAAAAGCACAATTATCTGGAGAACAATGGAGCCTTTCACGGAGCCTGTGTTGTCATTAATGCAGTGGATCCGGTTACAGCAGCCAGCTTAAGCTCATTAAGGAATGCTATCTGTAGATTCTCAATGCTTCTTAATTAAGTAGGCCTCATTTCAAAATGGGGACAAACAGAGCAAATTGCACTGCTCTGCCTCATATTTTCACTTTTTCTTGGAGCAATACTGATTAAAACACATGCATGGCCATCCACAATCTTCTCATACTGATGTTCTGTCATATTGTAATTAAGCAGGGAGATAATGTACTTTCCCATCCCCGAGGACAGAGAAGGTATAGCTCTACCTGAGCTTGGCCCCCCGTAGGTAACAGGACACCTGGCCCTGTCCGCCGGCCCCCTGTGTGTCATTCAGCACCCCCTCCCCTACATGGACGCGCTGCTTAGACCCAGCAGAGCTTTTCAATCAGCATTTCTTCCCTATTACACCTGATTAGGACATAATACTTCACGAAAGACCACAGATGTACACAGACAAGAAAGCCCTGAGTCATTTATCAGCTGTCACTGAATGAGCAGCTAGAAAAGCCACAAAAGCACAAAAAATCATTCCCCCAAAAACAGCCCCCTGGCATTTACATATGATTTAGGGCAATGAGTTTTTTTTACGCTGCTTTTCGGGAGGTTGGGGGGGGGGGGGGGGGGGGGGGGGGGGGGGGGGGGGGGGGGGGGGGGGGGGGGGGGGG
>JAABNX020000021.1:1939137-1958280 GCA_015163995.2 Mormyrus lacerda
GTCCCCCCCCCCCCCCCCGCCGCCGTTAAGCCCCCATCATCAAACTTATTACCCCGACAAATCTAACCAGATCTACGCCAGGAACTCTGCCAAGGTGGCTTGTCACCTGGCATGGGGCCAAAGGGCCTCTGGGGAACAGGGAGGAAAACAGCAGGCAGGAGCAACGGCACTCAGGAAAAACAGGCCTTGAGGAAATCAATAGGGATATAAATGGCCGAGAGAGAGAGAGAGAGAGACAGACAGAGAGAGCAGGAAGGCCGGGACAGGTTCTATCGTGGGAAGGAAGCTATGAAGCTGTAAGAGGGAAAACGACAGGAAAAGCTGGAGTAGAGGAGGGAAAAATAGCAGCTCAGCCATCACAAAACTGAGAATGAGATAAAGTTTCATTTGGCTGAACCCAGACAATGACTGTAAAGGAGAAACAGCGACAGACAGATTAGGAACCCGGCCACCTCACTTACGCTCACAACAATAAAGCTAGCAATGTAATCAAGCCTCAGGATCACCTCCCCCCCCCATTCCCCCACCCATGTCACTCACACACACACACACACCTCTATTGCCTTTTAATTTAAAGGCAACACACTTTAATGGCATTACATTAGTAGTGTTGTTAATGCCGTAAAGCAAATGTGCAAAAGTTTCTGAAATCATAACAACGACCAAACGCAATACGGAGACGTTAAGTCACAAAGCTGAAATGACTGGCGGTCCTTCTCATGCACCCCCAGTGTTCAGGGGTTCGAAAAGGCTCTAGATGAATACCGTGGATGGGTCAGCTGAAGCATTATCCCACTTATTGATTTTGGCTGTGGGGTATTAGAGAAGGAAGAGGCAGTTTATCAGGGAGGGCTCTCCGCGCATATTTACTAACTAAACGAGTCTTTCGTGGGCTTAACGAACAAAGTCTCCATTACCAGTCGGTACCAGGACAGATCCTCCACTGCTCTGGGCCTCTGGCTGCTGCCTCTTGTGCTTAACTGTTCCCTTTGATGGCCACGGCCTCGACAAGTAGCCCCCACACCCCCCCCCCCCTTAAACCTTCATGCCAGTGCACAGTGTCACTGAATTCACACTGACCAGCTAAAACCATCCCCACCACATCCCAGTCTGAAGCTGAGGCCTTGCTGGTTTAACGTAATCCTGCTGGCTCCTGAATTTTCAGGAACGTAATCGCAGAGATAATGAAGCTAGCATAATCCCAAGGAGAGAACTAATGCTTCCACTAATCACTGGGAAATTCACATTTTATTCACTGCGAGAAATGGCTCCGTGAAACATGTGATGGAGTGTTTGAACATTTCAGTTCAAAACGATACCAAAGGAAATGCATCGTTCACTTTTGTTAAAACAAACGTACGTCAGATAAACGCATGAGTAATATGACAGCAATTCACTGCAAAGCACTTGTAAAATGCGCTATACAAGTCAAACAAGTAACAGTCAGATGCATCCTGGAAACTTTAACGCACATCACAACATTGAAATGCAACAGATGAAGTTGCGAACTGGTGATCCAGGTGGTTTTGTGTAAAGAGAAAAATCTCCATTACCCTTCACAGAACAAGTATCGTTCTTTGGAGACGCGCCCTTAGCGCTGTGACTGAGGACAGCACAATGAGATGTGGGAGGGCATTCTCCTGACTGGCAACGCTCCTGCTTAACATTCACATCAGGGATCTTCGGATGACAGGTGTGCTACAGGTTTTCATTTCATTGCTCCCCCTGCACTCTGTGGGAGACGCTCTTTCCTGAATGTAAATAAAGAGCTAAACGCTTAAGGGTACGTCTTACAAATGCCTCCAAGCTCATTTTATCCCCCCCTCAGAGAAATGTTTACCTGCTTAGTTTAAAAAAATAAATAAATAAAAAAAAAAAAAAAAACAGCAGTGTGCAGTGTGTGTGCATGCAGCCCAAAGATGTTAAAAACCCTCTGCACTTCTGAGTGGTTAAAGTTGCGTTTGCTATTCCTTGAAGTTCTGAGATTTCATTTTAGCATAACCACATGTAACTACAGAGTACATTTAAAGTACTTTTAAAGTGTCTGACCTTTCAAAGCGATATTTCCAGTCGGCTGGTCACATGTCAAAAATCTAGAAACATTTATATGTGCATTTCTTAAAGACAAAGAGAGCTTGGACAGACTAAACCAGGTAGAGCAGGGAAGAGATGTTTTCAGTGTAGACTAACCCAAGAGAAGTAGGAGGAGATACCTTTAGTGTGGACTAACCCTGGAGGAGTAGGAGATGTCATTAGTGTAAACTAACCCAGGAGGAGCAGGAGATGACTTTAGTGTAGAGTAAGCCAGGAGGAGATGACTTTAGTGTCGAGTAAGCCAGGAGGAGATGACTTTAGTGTCGAGTAAGCCAGGAGGAGATGCCCTCAATGCAGACAGATCGAACAGGAGTGAGGTATCATGCTAGTCAGAAAGGTCAGTGCTCCTTCACAGCTGACCTGCGTACCCTGACTCAGAGCCAGCCCTGTAATTTGCCAGGGGCGGAGATAAGATTTATCTCAGTACCTGATTAAGTTTTTAAATTTACACTCCAATCAATAACCGGGGTCTATTGGCAATGTGTCTAAAACTCTATTTACCAAAGGATTCCCTGCTATCAATTGATCAAGGATCCAACAGCTATAAATTATGGGCAAACATAAGTCCATGCACTGGGGAGGGTGTGACTTTACAATTAAAAATATTATCTAAAGGGTGCAAAAGAGATGAGAGAAAGTTTTCACTACATAACAAAAATCGATATCCCCACCAGGCCTGATGTTTGTGTACAGCACCCCTTGAGCAGCAGAGATAACAGCTGCCCTGGGAGCTGAGAAGACAGGTAAGGCTGGGTGTGGTGCTTTCGGGGCGGGGGGGCGGGTGAAGTATATCACAGAATGTGACCTGTTCAGATCTCTCCTTCTGCTGCTGATGTAGGATAAAAGATAACATTGAGCTGCCCTCCTCTTCCACGTTCAACGAAGACAATGCAAAGCAGGGCTAAATGCTATTTCTACTGGCAGCTTGAGCATAAATTTAAAGATTCAGTCACGCTGGTCCCCGTTCTGCTTCCATGGTGGAGAATTTCCATCAATTCTCCTCCACCTCACGAAGCCTCCTCTATAGCTTTTGGACCACAGACCTGAGTCACCTTTTTGGAAATTCCTAATGGGTTGTGCAAGTATTGGAATAAAAACTTTGTGTAAATGTTCATCAAACTTCTTTAGCAGAAGTAAAACAATTAACTGTGACAAAGTAAACATTTGTAGCTGCTTTTCTTGACTTCATTCCCATAGTGGCCTTGACATTTCTATGAGGCTCTCTGTTCTCAGAGTGACTACTCTCTACCCTATTTCTATTTTATTCTTCCTCTGCAGAAAACACCGTCAGGAGAGAAGTGCTGATTTGATTAATAGTTAACCAAACAGTAAGGTGTCTGTGCTTTTTTTGTTTTAACACTAACAGAATTTATGAACGCCTGGAAAATTCTGGATCACAGAAGTGAAAGAATTTGTATACATATGAATATACGAGATTTATAGGCCTATAAATGAATCAAATCTGTCATAAGACATTAATGTAAGTAGAAGTTTAACTGGGCCAGTGGAGATTATGCCCCATCTTCATGCAAAGGCACACAGGTGCTACCAGGCTTCCAGTGGTCTTCGGCAGGATCCCAGCTTCCACTGAACCATGCCGGAAGTTCAATCCCGACTGTCAATCACCACAGCTGGACCGTTCTCCAATTTTTGGTGGAATAAGTTAATATTCTACTTATAGATCATAAATTAACAAACAAACAAACAAAGAAATAAATACTACTGTTGTTCTACATCTGCTGCTGTGGTATTTCCTTCCAGACTGTCCCGTGCGTCCTGCCACACTCTCCGGACGTGGTTCGTGTTTCCAGCGCCTCCCTGAGGAATCCCCTCTCTTGTTTTTGGGTGATTTGGCTCAGGCAATTAGTTTGAAGTTCAAAGATATGACTATAATGGGAAACATTTGACTGTCTTGCTCAGGATTCTAATAGCAACTATAATTAGCCAACTTAATTTCTCATTGAATATCAAAACAAATTCATTTCCATATCAAGATCTTATTCTGCACCACAGAAAAGCAATTCCTTTGAAACCATTTAGAAAACCCTACTTTTAATACATCTAATAAACAAGCTGGCACCGTAAATCTAAACAGTTTATAAACACGCGTGAGCATGCGAGCGTGCACGCGCACCCACGCTCAGGTTTTACAACCTGTCCGTAAGCATTCTACCGTTCTCCTGGGCTCCGCCGTGACAAACGGCCCCAGCCGTATCGATGCTAACGAGCCCAATGGCACTGGAGTGAAGTGGCGGCTGTGTCCCCAGAACGACACTTTGCTGAAGGAGCGCGTGCGGGGCCTGGATAAGGCTGCGCTCGCTCCAGGATGCTTTCAGGATTAACATATGTCGCTGTATTTCAGGCTTTCAGCAGCAAATGAGGGGATTTCATAAATATGGCATGAATACACACCCCATCGATAAAATAACAGCTTGGCCACTGAAAAAAATCGAACAGGACGTACTCTGCCGGATGAAAATGGGGTCTTTTCACTCGTGATATTGTAATAAAGAAATGAGTAACGACAGTAATAAAAAATGTGAACCCCTAAGTAAATAGCTGTGTTCTTTAACCAGTAGTAAATTTACCCAAACTTTTTGTTCTGATTCTTTTCAAGTACAAACGGCCCTTCAGAGCCATTCGATGACCCCCTTTGTTCGGAGGTCCAGTAAATGGGGGGGGGGGGCGCTGAGTGCCAGCAGACGGCCGGGGAGCAGGATGAGGTCTGTTCCAGCATCCCCCTCGCCGGTGGAACAGCCTCGCCCAACCCAGGCCTGATGCTTCCAGCTCGCTCCCTGCAAACTTTTCTGTTGATATGCAAAGCAGAGCGAATCATTCCGGTCACCATGGTGAAAAAAGCCCCTCCCTCGCACAAATGTAATGATTAATCGCAGCTTTGATGACAATGGCCAGCGTTGTGGTTCCTACAAGGAGGCCGGGGGGGCCGCAGCAGCAGGGGGAGCGTCCTACGCCTGATCCCCCGCTGCCCCTTTTCCCTCTGCTCATTATGGGATGGGGGACACACGCTCTCTAGCACCATGTGTCCTCAGAGTCGCACAAGAGCAGAAGAACCACATGCTAATCAGCCAAATTATCCAGACACAAAGCACCTGGCATTTTTTGTTTTTTTTTTTGATTTTATTATTGCTACCCTGCCCCATGCAAAACTTTTATTGCACAGCAAACCGGAAAAAAGGCAAGTAAACAAAGACGAGCTGTAACGGAGACAGTCAAGGGCTCATGAAACGTCAGAGACAAAAAGTACGTTTTTAAAAAATACATCACAATTGTTAATCACTTTCTGCTGCCTGGCATCATGCCAGAAGACAACCAGGACTGTGGAGGTCAATAACTCAATTGCCATGTTCAGGTTGCCAGTCCAGCTTTCCCAAGAGCTCCTATTCATAGGGAGGTAACCCAAAAGCTTCGTCATCTAATGCCCTGCACGGTAAAATTTTAATGGCAAAACTTTAATACCAGTGTCACATGAAATATCCTCCCAGACTCAATTGCGGGTTTAAACTGATGTGTACAGGCATGAATTGCTGCGTCTCACATTCAAACATAACTGCCATTAAAAGCCATTAATGCGTCATGAAAAGACGAGGTTTCTAAACACGAGGAAAACAAACAGCGACCAAAGAGCAGAGTGAAAGGAGGCCTATCAGTCAAATGAGCTCCTTTAGGCTCCTGACCATCTGCAGAAGGGAGGCCGGCAGCCCACCTGGGTAACCCCACCAAGACGGAGCGAGCCCCCCGCCCCGTCTCTCTCCGCCTAAGCAATCACATTTGCATTCCTGATGGACTGAGGCAGGGTTAAGGCCTAAATGGAGCCCTCGCTCGCTCGCGCATTCGCAGACACACACAGGTTCTGTGCAGGGACCGTCCATTCATTTCTATGGACACAACCCTAATCCAAACCTGAACCCCTTCCCAGCCCTAACCTTAACCATAAGTAACCAGACGAAATGCAAGACTTTTACCATTTTCATTTTTTTTTTTTTGCATTCACAGATTACAAAAAAACACAAATGGTAGTGACTAAGAGAGAGAGAGAGAGAGAGAGAGAGAGAGAGAGAGAGAGAGAGAGAGTGTAAAGAGGACCGCAGGAGTTTGAAACAAGCTAGAAAAAGAGGATCGAACTATTTAGGAAGCAGGATGGGAGCGGAAGTAGAAAAGGAGGAAGTGACAAAATGTTTTGAAATGGCTAAAAAATACACACAGTGAGTCTGGGAAAGATTTTCCATGGTGTTCGCATCCACATGGATATCCAAGTGTATTCTGGTGTGTGTGGAGCAATGTGACCTGTTGCCCTCGCCTGTTGCCCTTTCCCAGGACAGGGGTCTGGGGGAGGGCTTGTATTTTTTGCTGCTATCAAGCTGGCAGGGTGGGAGAGTTAAAGGAACGGCGGAGAGCAGCTGCTTTCAAACGGAGATCGCAGACACTGACCCCCGGCCCCCCTGAAGCGCTCCCTCCCCTAACAGCAGCGGACAGGTGTGTGGCTACACGCGAGAGGAATGTAACACGGCAGGGAGAACAAAGGGGGGCATGTGGCTGGGTCGCTCTCACACAGACCAGCTCCCACTCCGCCTCCGAGTGACGGAGGCCCACAGCTGCCTCGCTAGCTGGCTGAGGCATGCAGACACGCTCACTTATTCCCTGGCTGTTTATTCAGAGGGGCTCCCCGGAAGCCACGGGCCTCCGAGACGCCACCACGCAGCTCGTCAGTGGCGGACACGGGGACTCGCAAGGAGCGGAGGCTAATTAGGCTCGGCCGCCAGGAGCGAACCCGCACCTCTCCGCTACAAACAGAAAAGGACCTGAAAGTAAATTATCCAGCAATGCTATATGAAAGGTCAGCTTTCAAAATATGCCAACATCGGTGAAAGCAGAATTCCAAACATATCTCCTGGCTTGCACTGAAAAGGTTGTTTTATTATCATAATTGCATTACTGTTAACAACTTATAGCACCACAGTTACTCATAGGGCAACACTCAGCCGACAATGCTGATTCTCGAATTCTGCGAACCACCTAAACAGCGAGTACAGACCCTCAGGATGTGGCCCCCACATGACCCCAGGGTACTGGGTACGAGGCACCTAACTGTCATTTGCATAGCAAAAACCACAGAAGTGAGTACAGCTCTATGGAAATTTCATCTCTGCACAAATTAGTGCACCAGGTAACCAGTTACAGACAAACTTCACAAAATGTGTTTTACAACTCTTCCACAATCAGGCCTGGTGAGGAACCTCAACTAAGAATTAGGGTTAAGGGTTTAAACCCACACCTTTCTGAATATGGGCATAAATCCCTATAGTATTGATAGTACATGTTTGGAATGTATTTAACCATCTTTGTTAGCTATTCTATACTTCAGCAGCTATGGGGAGAGGGTGGTTGCGTGGTATCAGGTTAGCACTGACCATGCTTCTCACCAAAAAAGAAAAAAAAAAAAAAAAAAAACATACATCTTTGGATAAATGTCCCCACTAAGTAAATTAAATGTTTAACTGTTTAAATGTTTGCATTCTGTGAAGACAACTCAACTCTGCTTCAACAATCACCAAACAAATGTTCCTTTATTATGCAAGTTTCACACATGAGAAACACAGATCATACAGCGTTGAAGGTATATGGTTTCACGCTGGAAATCAGAGCTAAACAAAGGCAGAGCTGTCGCTGCACAAAGACACGTGCTGCTGTTTCAGGAGAGAAATGCTGCACTGCAGGAACACACGGCCTGAGAAGAGGCTACTCCCGCAACAGGTACAAGGCCTGCAGCCAGCAGGAGCGGCCCAGCTCATCCTGGGTGTCAGGTGGCGGTCGCAGCAGGCCTGGCTGCCGCTGGGCCCTGTATGATGCCGTCTGGGGACGGCAGGGTGGCTGCGGCCTCCGGGCGCTGAAAACCGCAGCATTTGTCAGTTAAGAGAGATAATGGCTGCCTGTGGCTCTACTGTTAATATTTGCCTCTGTCTGCTCATAAATTTGCATAAAATTAAAATGTGACCTAAATGCATTTTTTAACACTCACAGAGCAATTAATTTAGCATTCGTTGCAGGAGGCTGGAAGCGAACTGGCTGCCTGTCTCTGACCGGAGACGGCAGCACAAAGGGGGACGAGAAGCTGGGGAAGGAGCAGGCAGGTAAGAAGGGGCCACATACACACAGACACACACACACACACACACACACGCATACAGAAACACATACGCGCGCACACAGAAATATAGACACACACACACAAACACAGAAGCACACAGAAATATACACATACACACAGACACACACAAAAACATGCACAAACACTTGCACAGAAAAGAACAAACACACAAACACATACAGAGAAACACTCAAACACAGAAACACACAGAACAGGGCTGAATGCTGCCTTTAATCTCCTGCATCTCTCTCTCTCACACACACACACACACATACACAAACTGAGTAACGGGGAAGAGATTATGCAAAAAAAAAAAACAGCATATGCTAACAGAGAGCAGGGTCAAAGGGAAGTTAATAAGAAAAGGCAAACAAACCAGCGAGCTGGGAGAGTCCACAGCGTGTCAAGAAAGCTGGCAGTGCTACAATAGGCCTGCTGTAATTAACCAGACAACTGCTAATTTGCATTTGCATGTAAATGTGCTGACAAGCAAGCGATAAGCCGACACAAGCCACGCTCATCAGTAACATCGGACCCGGCTCTGCCCCCAGGGAGGGGAGTGACCCCCGGGACCCCCGCTGACGCGGGAACGGGCCCACCTCGCTTCCTGCGTGTGCAGAGGCCCCCAGACCCTGGCCCAGGGAAGTGCAGGGATCAGGGGTACGGGGGGATTATAGCAAATGAACACAGATGTGAGTCACAGACCCACGGAGGAAGCGGGGGGGAGCTACACACACATACGCCAGCAGGGCCGTTCATTTTTAGAACTGATGATGGTGCGTTTTGCACCTGCTTACACCACAAGTCAGCCTCCTTCCTGTCTCTTCCTTATATACACAGAGTGCATAAATGATGCATCTTCTTAATTTACTGCATTTCCTTAAATCCTCTGCAGTTAAAACACCCGCGGGATATCCTTGTTCTCCCTGGGAAATTCTTATACATTCTCCCCTTTCTCAGGCCCCACGGAATTAATATGACAAAAGCGATTGCTAAAAGCAGAGATGAACAGAGGAAGGAAGTGATGAAAGTTAACCCCGCAGCCGACGGTTCGAGGCGCTCAGGCAGCCTTTGGCCTGGCTCCCAGTCGGGACGCGCCAAGCAGAAACACGCCCCACGCGTGCCAACGTGGAATGTCGCAGTGTGCCTGCGGCCGCATTCCAACAGGGGCATGGGTGCAATCGCTGACCTGCACTGATTGGTCGAACAGATGAATCCCAACTATCCTAGTGGCACATTTCTGCGTCAGCACTGGGACAGTGTCAATTATAATGGCTTCACAAACATTGCAACTTCACATATCCAGCAACCACAGATGACTAAACCAATTTCTCCAGTGGGGTCTTAAGTTACCCACTGGGAGGGAGCACAGGTTCTTGGCAGGGAGGGGGCAGACACCACCCATTCCATCAGGTTTGCTGTCATATGCGATTCTACCCCAGCTCAGGTATTGATTAATAAGCAAAATGTCACTAAAATACTAATATTATAACTAGGCTGCTTTTCATTTGTTTCTTTTTGTACGGTTTAGGTATCTCAATAACCCATAATTTCCCTGAGCTGCCCTGGAAGCCTCACTTTAAAAAAAATTTAAAAAGGTAATACTCATAACATTCAAAGAGTGTTATTCACATGGTGATAATATTGTACGCAGTAACTGCAATCCACAAATGCAAAAGCAGCGAGCTAATTTAAGACAGACAGACACTCAAAGCACTTGTATAATCAGCTGTTTGTATTACACCATTTGTGTCATTAAATTTGGCTAATTTATTACTTCTTGGAGAATATTCATAAACATAATACTTGCGGAAATCAGTCATGAATGAGCCACCCAAAATCTTTATTCAATTTCCAGCTGAAGCTTGCTGATTTTGGCACGGGCCGGCGAGTGAGTAACCAATCACGGAGGTCCACAAATCATGTTTAAATGTGAAATGTCCATGTTCCGCTTACAGTGAATGAATCAACAGTTTTAACCTTTGCTACTGAGCCAAATGCCACTAAATTGGTTTAAAATTGCCGGGGGAGGGGGAAAAAAAAAAAAAAAACGCTGCAGTCATCAAAGCGATAAATCCCGGTGAAAATGGAATCGGAATAGAGTTACGGTTGTGCTGACGTGATGCGGGTGAGGCAGCAGCATGGAGGGACATGCAAACATCCGGAGCCTGGTAGGGTATGTGCCATTTAGGGACCCCCCCCTCCCCCACCACACACACACACACGAGTTCCCTGGTTTACTAAAAGTGAACAATGCATGTTTAGGTAGCTGTCCGAGGCGTGAGAGGCACCCTACAACAGGATGGGTGCTGTCATGCAGCTGACAGGAGCTGAGGATTTAATTGAAGGCTGGGGTGATGTTTATGGCCTGCAGGACACCTGGTATTAACAGGTTACACCTGAGAGGGAGCTGGGACAGTGGCCAATCAGAAACCTCCAGCGGGACTCCAGACAGCCAGACGCCAATCAACACGGCCCTACTCCGCTCCAGTCTAACCGAGTTACAGGGCATGCGGACGGACAGGGTTTCCTTCTTAATTATAATGTCTGGCAGGTGAAGACACAGCGACCGGGAAGGGGGGTGGGGGGGGGCAAGCAAGAAAAAATATTAGAACTCTACCTTGAATTAAAAAAAAAACCAAAATATTAGTGAATCAGCAAAAAAATCATCAAACACAATGTAGCTGCTATAATGTTTGCTAAATATGTGGAGGTTACCCTTGTAGGTGTATAACAGGTTATATATATACAGTAGGGCCATGGTGGTGATTTGCTGGCTCAGCGACGTTCAGACAAGCTGTACAAAGCTCAGACGCACAGGTATAGCAGCAGCGAAACGAGGAGGGGCGTCCTCAGACTGACCAACCGACCAACTAACCAACACACACACAGAGGGGCGTCCTCTGCCAGACAGACTGACCAACCGACCAACTAACCAACACACACACACACACACACACACACACACACACACACACACACAGAGGGGCATCCTCTGACAGACAGACTGACCAACCGACCAACTAACCAACACACACACACACACACACACAGAAGGGCGTCCTCTGACAGACAGACTGACCAACCGACCAACTAACCAACACACACACACACACACACAGGGGCGTCCTCTGCCAGACAGACTGACCAACCGACCAACTAACCAACACACACACACACACACACAGAAGGACGTCCTCTGACAGACAGACTGACCAACCGACCAACTAACCAACACACACACACACACACACACACACACAGAGGGGCGTCCTCTGCCAGACAGACTGACCAACCGACCAACTAACCAACACACACACACACACACACACACACGCAGAGGGGCGTCCTCTGACAGACAGATTGACCAGCCGACCAACTAACCCACACACACAAACACTCACACACACGCAGGGTGGCTAGGCCTTGAGCCCCGGTTTACAGGGCCTGAGTCCGGCCCAGGCAGCCCCCTCCACAAGGTGCCTCTTTCCATGGCAGTCGGCATCCACACACATTTTCTGTGTTCATAATAATAATTGTTTTTCTGTACTTTGTTGCTGGATATAACGGATATAATTACATTTACAGAATTCCACTGTTCATCTATAAGCATCTTCATGTAATATCCCCAAAAACAAGAAAAAGTGTTAAAACAAGAGAATTTACTCCAAAAATAAAACGTAATGTATAAATGCAAACATTTGTGACCTGCTTTAAAAAAATAAAAAAAAAAGGAAAAAAACAACCATCAGCAATAATGATCGGCATCAAGACTTTAATTCCAAATATGAGGAGTTATTGGTGACTGAAACCCACTGTGGCTGATGGCATGTCCTGCACGTTGGAGGGACAGAGTGCAAAGGCCATGAGGAGACCAGCTGTCTGCAGGGAGGGAGGGAGAGAGAGATCCGCCCCCCCCCCCATACCACAGGCCCATACAGTTCGCCCTGCGACCAGACACACACACACACACGGACTCACACGCACGCCGCCGCCTTCCGTAAGAGTGAAGTGGGCTTCCATTTGTGCCAAGGAATCACTGGAAGAGATCCTGACACCTACAGCACATTCCAGGACACAGAGGCCAGTTCTGGTGCTGCTCCAGAACCCATCTGTGCCTCATATCACCGCTTGTTTCCCTTTTAAAATGGCTTCATTCATGCCGTTTACAGCTGCGATCCACTATTATCCACTAATAAAGACTAAACTGGCCGTAACCAGCATAAAACAAGACAGTATGGCCAGGTGCCCCTTTAATATCCTGTACTTAATACTTCCACCATATGCCAGTGTTTTGCTTTTCCCAAATTTCATTTACAAAATCAGTAAATTTAGTATTTTGTGCAATCAAGGAATGATTCTATTTTTTTGTAATTTGTTGAAATAAATAATTAAAAATACACAGAGCAATAGAGACTGAAAAATCCTGCCCTCTGATAAAAGGGTATGCATGTACACACACACGCACACACACACACACACACACACGTTTGTACTCATATCTTTCTGGGGACTGTCCATGCATTACTATTGGCAAATCTCTATTCCCAATAATGACAACCTTAACCCTTACCCAGTCTTAACCTTAACCATAAGTAACCAATGAAAATATGAGACTTTTGGCATTTTTTGTTTTTCTGCTTGCAGTCGCAGATTTTTTTTTAATTGAGTTTCACCTTGCGAGAAATGAAAAGATGGTCTCCACAATGCTGATATATACACAACCCACATATACACGCAGCACGCTCTGCGGTGACCATCGCAGGCCGGGAATGTGCGCTGATGTCCCGCCACCTATGGCGGCAGACAGACCCAGCAAGATTAAGGCCGCACCTGCCGTGAGCAAGAAAGAGGGCCGAGGGAGAAGCGGGGGCCACGGAGAACCAGGGAGTAAGAAAGTGCGTCGGCGTCATATGGCAGGGGCCTCACGCATTGTTCCACAGCTCAGCGGCCAAGAAAGAAAGGCGACCCGGTGCACTCGGGGTCCATGTTTAATGCATGCTGCCCTTTGTGGCAGCAGCACGGGGGCTGGGGGGCTTGGCTTGGGTGTCCTGGGGAGGGGGCCGCTCGCCGGAAGCTTCTGGCCGGCCTGACCGCCAACACACAAACGACAGGCCTCCGCTAGGCCGGGGAGAACACGCCGGATCCCTGGCAGCCTACAGACAGAAGCAGCAGGAACTGTAATGCGATTAAAGCGATGCAGTTCAAGCTAAACCGCATTAAACGCAGAACTGTGAAGCCGCTCGTTTTAAACGTGCGATATGGGGTCTAATCTCTGCAATATGATGCCTAAAAAATATCTGCAAATGATATTCTTCATTAATACTTCAATGTTACGTAAATGAGTTTATTTAAATGAAGCCTGTATAAATTACTACATTTTGAAATCCTTTTATAACAAATAATAAAATTAGGTAAAATATTAAACATGGCAGCACACAACTGAAATTTGTGGCAGGAAAAAAAACCCAGTTGAAATAATGATTATTTTTCATATCGGTAATGCAAATATGCAAATCCGATAATAAGCAGATTCCCAGAATGAAAAAAGGGGCAAAGGTGGAGGGTCCCAGTAAAAAACGCAGCAATTAAACTGTCTATATTGGAAACATGCATAGGTGTCAGTATCTGCAACACACGTATTATAGCACGGGTGCATTTCTGCATTCGGTGCAAGAAATATATTTAGTTCATTTTACACAAATAGAGCACATGACTAAACAGTATAGGTGTGTGTCTGTGTCTGCGTGTAGACGCATGTGCCAAACGCACTCGCATCAGGGAAAATTTAAATCAAAACAGGGACAGAGAGACTGATGCTTCTGCGGCCACAGCGACGCAGCGATCGTCAGCGCGATAACACACTGAGACGGTAAAGCGCAGCGATCCCGCCAGGCTCGCTCGCCCGGGGGCAGTGATAAGAGAGTGAGGTGGAGCAGGGACACCACAAGACAGAGAGGAGGACAAAACAGGATGGGGACGCTGCAGCGGTGGCACAGGCCGCACCTTAGTGCCCCCCCCCCAAAAAAACCTCACTGATGCCCCACAGATGCCGGTGACGCACTGGGGATTATCTTACGTTTCCTAACTGGAATAACCAGTCTGGGCCACGGCGACGTGCATATTGAAAAGTATAAAGTGTAACTGGACACCCCACTCCTGTTAACCTAATTTACACGCGGAAAAACGCACCCGCCGGCCTTTTCACTCCTCCGCTGGTTTCCTTAATTTGATACCCCCCCCTCGACACCCCAACACCAGCCTTAACTGAGACACAGAGTTGGCTAAATCACAGATATAAGGGGGGATAAAAGACAAAGGACTGCAGTGCGTAATTAATGAAGACGACAGGAAACAGGCACCAAAAAAGGAAAAGCCACCTTCCGGAGCTCCGTCCCTTATAACCATACTCACTGATAAACATTCGCCAACACAACACTGTTTAGTATTTATACTGTATGCAACGGCAATAAAATAATGATTGCACAATAAACACGCTGCAGAAACGTACTTTTATCCATGCGCTGAAATACTCGACACTGTGTCTGGCTCCTTCAACGAAAGCGAGCGCCGAGAGGAGCGATACGCCGCTTTTATGAGCCCGGGATCGGGCACCGACTGCAGCTCTGGCTCCGGGTCACCCGGGCCTCCCAGCGACCCCCGTATGGCTCGTTACGGGCCGAAGGGCCTCCGCCACAGCCAGGGACAGAGCGAGGAGGACTGGAGCCAGGTCCCCACGGGGACACAGGGAGCCGCAGGGGAACGACGGCCGGCTTGGCCACGAGCTGCCTCGCCCCGAACTCCCAGCAAACCGCTGCACTGCATGACCTGTCCAAACTGGACCACATGTCATTCCCATACAAAGGAGCATTCTCAGGAAATTCTCACTGCAGCTCTACTAACGTTAAACTACCATTTGCAAAAATGCCTTTTTGCTGTGCAGTGAAGACATACACAAAATAAAAAAAAAGCATTTTTACCATCCCACTGTACTAACTTCTCCCTGTGACCCTGAACAAGACATACAGTTTTAATGTTTTTTAAGTTTTAATACCAGCAGAAGGATCACCATTGCCCTACGTCCTAAAACATTTATTTATTTTAGCCATGCAGCAATTCAACCGAGAAAAATGTGCATGCAAAAAAAATTAGATTAGAATATTAAATATGAACGCCAGCAAAACGTATAAAATTATTCAAAAAATGCATTTTTGTAGCGACTAGTACAGCCATAAAAAATATCAGAAGGCAAAAAACTACTGTATGTATTATTTACACTGAAATGACTGTGGCAAAAAGACAAAGATAACTGTGAGTGACCTGCTGAGGATAAAACACGAGGGCCTTTGTGCCTTTTAACCTCCGTCCTGTGAAGGATTAGGCCGACCTGACAAGCCAAAACCTGAAGAAAATCGCCAGCGCCCAGGACAGCCTGTGGTAATTACGGTTTGTACCTCCCGGAAAACGCAGAGACATGCTCAGTATTGTGCATGTGCAGTCCAGTCGGCAGACGCTGCCCTGAACAGATAGCAGCAGACTGGTGCGTCGCAGATGTTTTTAGGGATCTTTTTGCTTTTTTTGAATACTAGATAGACAGCAAAGCCGGTTTCCGTTTTCCCCGCCCATCCCTAAATCCAATATCAATTCACCAGTTTGATCCTGGTACATAAACATTCAAAATGGCCTTGATCGACACTGCATCAGGCAGCTAATCTCTGAAAAGCAGAACATTTTTTTTTTTTTTAATGACAGCAATTTTTCATATCAATCAGAGCCAATAGGAAACACTCAATCATGGAAAATACACAACATACCTCTGTGAAGGTGCAACCAAATACTGTACGATAGGACAGCCAGAAGCCTACGAGTGAACAACCTTTGGTTCTCAGTGTCCTCTAACACTGTGCGCATTGGGAAATTTACGCACAAAACCGCTCCGTTTGGATGGCGATACGTCATTTTGTCCAAGTTACAAAAAAAGACATGTATTGTGGCATTGTAATGACTGTTGGCAGATTCGGACGGCCTATAATCCGGGAGTAAACACAGGTAGAGTTTGGTGCTTACTGAGCGCTTTGGCGTTCTTTGTCTGCCAAGCTGAGCAGGCATGGAGGCCAGAGCAGAGCACCCACGATGCACCACATCCACGGTCCGCGTGATGCCTCTAATTGCCGCCCAGCCTTCGAGACACTGCGTGTGCGCAGACACACACAGTCCAGAATCATCTCTTGCACAGTCTCCCACTTTCAGTAACGCTCGCGTGTGGATTGGGTGAAAGGGGGGAGGGGGGGCGAGGGGTGGGGAAACTGAAAAGGTGATGTACACACACTTATTAAAAACAAAAAAAGAAAACACTCACTACCCATCCTTTCAGAGTTTTTAAAAAAGCTAAATATAAATTAAATGTTCCAGGGATCTTGTGGGTTTAAGGCGCACACTACAAGCATTTACTCCACGACTTTGAATGGACTCTGTTTTTCACGTATTTTTAAATTCTGCCCTCCTGCTCCATCCACTGACAGTCATATCCGCCACCCTGAGGTGTGTGTGAATGGCTTTGGCCCTGGTAGACAGGACTAACAGAGAGGCCAGTATCGCCCCTGTTTCAGTGAACCCCCCCCCCCCCCGCTGTATTTTTCTCCAGATCTCACTGTGATTTGACTCATCCTGCCTTCACCTCAGAAGCCCAGCTGCAGGTCACCCTTCAGGGACTCAGACGCTTCCATCTCAGGACGCCTCACTGTCCTTCCACTGCTTTTCTCACTGACCGTCTATAGATTTATTTTTTTGCCATTTTTCACTCCCTGACCCTCACAATCTATGCTCAGCTTTGTGTGACCCTATAACACAACCCCCTCCCTCGCCTCTTTCTCAATCCTCTCAATCTTTCACTCTCTCCCCCAGGCTGTTAATTGAGGGTTTTCCCTTCACTCTCTTTTTATCTCTTACATTCAGTGACCCCTGTTCCCCTATTTCTTGCCGTCTGACCCCCAGCCTTTCAGCTTGCCTCTGTTATTCTACCCAGACCTCTCACATCCCTGCCTCAACACTCAAAATGCTTCTTCTTCGCCTGCTTGTCTCAAATGCATGCTGCTCTCCGTCTTCTCCGAATGTGCTTTTATTCAGCCTGACTCATCTAGGCTTTATTTTGAAACTTTGCCTTGGCGTTTATGTGCGATGGGAGACGTCTGTGCTCTTTCGTGTCTATCAGTCCGTATCTCCGAGGGACTAGACTCTCACTACAGCCGCGTCCCCCTTCTTGTCAATGTATCTACGACTACAGCAAACTGCAACCAATCTTACTTTCCTCCAGTGTTTCATATTTTTCTTTTTTTCCTCGTCCGGCATTTTTTTCTCTCCAGTAATTTTACCGTAGTCGGGCGCTTTCTTATTTTACTATCCTTACGGCAATTACTCTCAAGTTTCTCTATATATAAACAATTCGTTTAAACGTCGTAACCAACATTTTTAATCGGTAATAAATAGAATAAAAATTGCGTGATATTTAAAAATATTGTAACAATCGAATCATTAGTCTTTTTCTTCGTTTTATTAATACTGAATTTTTTGCAAATCGTTCTCATCTTGTTCCTTTTTCCTGACAATTCAAATAACTATTCTGGTTATCGTCTTTGTCAAACTTCTGTCTTCAACCGCATTCACTTCCCGACTTTCCGTCGCAACTAGCGGCTCGGGGCTCAGCGATCCCCCGTCCCCGAAGTCCTCCTGATCGGCTCTTGTCAGGGAGACTCGGGACTCCGGCTTTAAAGGCTCCACACTCACAAAACACTCACACACACACAAGCCGATCGATTTACATGTGACTCTGTTAGGGAATCGCCGAGAATCGACCTAAACAACACTCCACGATATCCAAACAGGATCTGAAAATATTACGAAAAAGACGAACAAAGTGAAGGGAAGAGAAAGAAAAAAGTAGAAGTGACAAACGCAGAAGGCGGGTGGAAAGAAACGACTCGAGAAGTGAAATGATCTCAAAGCACCGGGATCATGCAGATGTGGGATTTTGGATGAAACTGGAGATAAGAAAATACGACAAAGTGATAGATTCCTAGAAGTGCGGACAAAAGATGTTTCCGTTTCGGCGCACTGAGATGGACACACGGCTGGACTACAGAGTCCCTTCCGAGGCGACACTCCGGAGGAGCCCCCGCTACCCTCTCTCGGCTCGACGCGACCCTTCCCTTTCCGCGATCCCCACTAAAACATGACATCTTGCAATCTTATTCTCCTTCGCTCTTCCTGCTTCAGATATAGCGCACGAATCGGGGTTTTTAAAAAGCCGCGGCTGGCGGCGGTCTGCTGGCCGCGAAAGGAGCCGCTGTCGCCGCCGTCTCGCTTCCAGCAGTGATGAGGGGAGAGAGGACGGAGCCAGATGTAAACACAGGTAAAGATACGAGCAGAAACGGAAGACAAATAAAACAAACCGGCGTGAAAACAAACCGCGACTGCCCGTTATTTCTACGGCTTGGGCAATAGCCAGCCCTCGAAGTGAGAAGGGAAAATGCTGAAACCTTCGGGTAGTAATAAAACTGAGAAAAACCAGAAAAAATAATCGCAGGGAGAAACGGAGAAACCCAAAGTTGAAACTTACAATTTTTTTGCAGCCGCTTTGTGATCTTCGCTTTTTAATCCAGTATAGAGACGGTTTGGCTAGAGATCCCATCAAGGCAGAGTCCCTTTTGGTCAGTTTGCATTTAGGGTGGTAAAAGAAAGATCATTGTTGTTGCGGAGAGTAAAAAACGAAGTATTAGCTAGTTGTAAAAGCTAGCTGTATAAAAATATTTTGGATGCTAAGCAGGCGATGTGTCTTGTGTTAGAGGGAGAGAGGAAGAGGTGAAAGTGAGATCTGATGATTGAAA
>JAABNX020000021.1:1958365-1970616 GCA_015163995.2 Mormyrus lacerda
TTACACAGGCACGACGGGAAGGGCTAATTAGCCACCTTCTGGATCAATAAGATTCAGCAAAGGAGAGAGCGAGGGAGAAAGAGAGAGAGAAAGAGGGGAGGGAGGGAGAAAGCCATTGAGGGAGGGAGGTGGGAATGGATGGGTAGATAGAAAGAGAAAAGGAGAAAAGTGATTATCTGTATATGAAAATAGGAAATTAAGAAAAGCGGAAAGGAAAATAGCCGAGTTTCATCGCAAAACAAAAATAAAAGTTTTCTAATTTTGGAATGAAATGACAGTCGTGAAAAAAATCAAAGCGGTATCATTCGCTATTTCGTTATGTTTTTTGCGATCTTTCTTTTTTGCATGGTTTACACTGTTTCATATGTATTTGTATGATAATTATTTATGCATATGCAATATGTAAAATTCATATTGCACATTCGTCTAATACAGAATTTAATACTTTAATAATAAGTGTAAGAGACAAATAAGAATATTTGATAATTCATAACAAACCGATATAATGTTTTCCGTTGTGCTGGAATATGAAAATGCTCTAACAACCTAAGGACCATATTAGTAAATCTAAACAAAATATACGATATGTGCGTAGGCCTGTATTTGTTTTACGTACAAACGATGTTTTATATCATCTGTAGACGCACTTTTACCGGGTATAATTATATGAATTTTTACTATTCTTCTGCCATGAGCTATCAATGAATTGCCTACACACAATACATCGAAGAATACAGAATATCAAAACATCTTCAGCTAATTCTTCTTAATAAAAGTACGGTAAAATAGATATGTTTATCCAATGTATACATTTGAAGTTCAAGTTAAAGAATTCCTTGAACCCGATTGCATGCTGTAATCAAAACATAACTTTAAAAATGTATATATAAAAAGTTTTTTAAAAGGAACATGCGGATAGGGAGTATTCAATAAAAATACATTTTTACGGTTGTAATAAATGGGGGTACGGGCTACCCATTAAAACATCTGTTTTGTGGGATTGTTAAAAAAACGGCGCGTCTTCTTTTTCTTATGTTACAATCCAATCGGTCATTAAATCGCATTTTCTCATCTCTCACGATGAAATGCAAACAACGTAAAGGAAATTTACAAGAGTGGTAAAACTGAACTAATGTTGTGATATTTAGTACGATTTAAGATACACCGGTGCACTGCGAGTAAACTACAGAGCTTACAGGCGTGATATATTCTTTCAATAATAGCCGAGATAAACGACATTTAATTGTAGCCTATTGTTAAGTTGTCACAAAGGCATAGTCTAAATAATTGTACGCTACTCTGGCACAGTTGCATAAAGCGCGCATCTCTTCACTTGCTGGCGTGTGTTCTTGGCCAGCTTCGCTTCCTTACTGTAGAGTCAATGCGTAGCACAAGTGACACACGGACTGGAAGGCGTGTGAAGCCGATTTTTGTCATTGTGTAGACAACTCAGCCGTAACGACTGGGATCAAATAACCTGCAAACAATTACCAAAACGGAAATTCTTACGACTATTAATGTGTTCCATATTTGCATATTTATTTGGTTTGCTTTTTATTCTTATTTCTTCGTATAATTGTTATTTAATTATAAATAAAATGCGCAAAAAAGGACAATATACGACCTCTGGAGTTTGTATTTGAACGCGGGGCGTTCCATTAAATATAAACGCACGGGGAATTTAACCTAGTACTCATTTTGCATCTTCATGACTATCAACTGTCACGTCCGGTTAAGCGTTTATAGGTCATTCTGGATTGTAGCGTGAATTTTTTATTTATTTATTTTTTTAATATAAGTAATAAATACCTTGTTTTAGAATTCAGCATTAATCGCAATTACAAGTATTGTCACTTTGCGTTCTTTAAATTTTTATTCACTCTGCTATGCATTACTATTTGTTTTATGTACCATTAATTGGGAAAGATTTAAGTTCATATGCAATTTTAACACAAATAGGTGAGTCCGGCCACCACCTCTACCCCCCCCCCCCCCCAGGCAAAATAAAACGGTTAAATTGACATTAACTTTTCCCTAAACTGGTAAGTGTACTCAAGACTTCAGCCTTCGTGGCTATTCCGTTGTCCTTTGTCATGTTAATTCCATTGTTGGCCTCTTGTAAAGAAACGGACAATCCCAGAGAATCTGAATGCACACTTTCCTACTCCAAGTCAAAGGGCTCCTAATCCTTACAAACAAAATTAACCAGCTCACTTTCATTAATTACATATACATAATAATTGCATTCGTTCAAGCAACACCACTACACTCGCGAATATTATTACATATTATTATTATGATTATTAATATTATTTTTGTTTTTGTTGCTGCTGCTGTTGCTTTTGAGTAAATTGTTGTGTCCATTTCACAGGTTAAAAACACAAAAACTGAAACGTCAACATATTCTGGAAAATTAATAGGTTGAATGGATGGATCTTATTCTCATCATATTTGTGCATATATTATACATACATTGTATAAAGCACGATTTTCGTATTTTATCCCACAGCTAAAGTCTCTTTTATTTATTTTTGTAGCAGACAGTTTATCTACCTTTAGTCTTACGTGAATTTTTACCATAACCTAAATATAAACTATAATAAGTATTTTGGTGCCCTTTGTTCAATAAATGAGATTATATTTCCTTCGATCGATAAAGTTACATTTTAGGACTAGTAATATCTCTATATTAAGTTCATTATTACGTCACTCTGGATTTATTTGCACGGTGTCATTTTCTAAAGTGCGGTCGAGGGTATAAAGGCGACCGTCGAAAGTGTAAATTCATTTGCATTACCCTGAATCAAAATTAAAATTTAAACTAAATATTCCTAAATAAACCTCGAAATGCTCACTGGTAGCTGGATCTTTTGCAGTTTTCCTAAAATGGTGTGTTTGTGCTTATCCGATGTAACTTTATGGTTTTAAAAGCATGTATAGAAAAACCTTTTCCAGCAATCAAATTGGATTTTGATTAGGGAGTAAAGGTTATGTGATGCATTGCTGATACATACATTTCGTCATTTTAAATGTCCGGTTTCAATGCTCAGGGTTTAAGTATTCAGTATATTAACGTAATGGTGCACAGTTACGACATTGAGGTAGACACTGGTGTCTCTAAGATTTGAAACATATTCCTTCTCTCAACAGATAGGAAGACTGTGAAAATGAGTATATAGAAAGCAGCGCGTAAGAGGACTTCTACTGAGATAATGAAGCGCTCTGCAAAACAGGCGCCTAGAAGGAGGCGGTGCTGGGTAGTTTTTGTATGTGAAATTTACAGATGTGCAATATATAACGTTTAAATATATTCTCCATGCACCCCTCATTATTCCTCCCCAAACTCGTAAAATGGTAGTGTATTATTGGCAAAAAAAGAAAGAAAGTTTCCTTATCAAATGCTAATCGCGGGTCCGTCTTTATCTTTAAACGTAATCTATTAATTTGTCTCAAATTTAACCGAATCAGTGTCACGGTAAGTGTATATCGCTGTGCCGATAATTACGAAATGTCTGCACATGAATTCTGTTTATTGTGACTCGCACAAGTCCAAAGCTCTCTTACAGCTGTTCCCGACTCATTACTTAGCTGTGCTAGTTTAACTGAGTGGAAGTTTGCTAAATTACATATTTTATAAACAGTCAGGCAATACATATGATGCAAACTTTGAGTAACAGACACTAATCACCGGTCAAATTTCACCGACCGATTTTTTGTTTTTATTGTAATTATATAAATCTGTCTTATGGCACTGAGTGCACACGTTAACGGAGAAGCAGGCACGTGCGGCTGTGTGCGCGCGCGTGTTTGTACGACTATATGAGGGAACGGGGGCTGTCAGTCTGTACAAGCTTGGTTACTTTATCTTTGTCTCATGCAAACACAAGCCATCCCAAAGAAAACGAAGTGTAATTCTGTGTAAACGAAAGACGATGAACCAATTTCAAGATAAAAGCTGCATTCTGGCAATTTCTCTAAACTCTAAAATGGTAATGAAATTTCTAGTTTTAAGGAACTGGGAAATCTCTGCTTACCTACGGAATTAATGCAAGCCAGCAGTACCACTTTCAAACGAGTAAGACAAACCATTTCGCAAAGAAGCAGATGTAGGTGTGTCTCCATGTGCATATCAGTCTTTCACTTAACAGTTATTTGAACCAGATGTCAAACCGAACGCCTCACTCTTAATTGCAATTAATCGCTACTCTTATTAATATTAAGTGACGTTGGAAATGTGATATTTTTACGAAAGATGATGCGGCTGTGAGTTTGAGGAAGAAACTGAATGCGACACCTATTGTGTATATTTTTTCGTTTTAAGAGGACAATCAACACTCAGCAGACTATTATCTGGATTAGAGCGCGTTTGCGATGGGGCTAAAGCGCGTGATACCTCGGCACCAGGTGCACTGGTAGCGCCCTCTTATGTTCACTCTGACCACAGGGATTAACCCGCTTGCCGTATGCCCCACACCCTCCTGCTTTTCAAGACACCAAGTTTCAAATACATGAAACATACATGTATACAACCGATCACTATGGTCAGTAATCTTTCTCTTCCTTAAAACTGAATACCATAAAGTACGCTACGTTTTGATGCACAAAAAGCAACGCCAATCCACAACATGCTTCCCGAGGCGAGCAATTAAGCAGAAACTCAACCAAAGCATCTGCAACATACTCTTTCAGCATCTGAAACCTCAATTAAGTAATAATGATATAACATTTCAACTGAAGTCAATTGAAGAGCAGAAAATGACTGAGATATCTGAGTATGGCTTCTTTATGTTAGTCTACTGGGAGAACCAATGGCAATTTTGACAAGCGATTTCGTTTAGGCGTTAAATTGTAATACATAATACATTTTTTGATATTGTGGGATGATTATAATATAGAATAAGCAATCCTCGACCATCTTCAATTGAAACCTAAAATATATTAAATGTTGTAATCAAGTATAAAATTAAGTTAATCCGTTACCTAAGACATTGCTGTGCTTCATTACCAATTTTGTTAACTGAATGTAACCTACTTTCTTTTACGTGTTAAATATTTAACACGTAAAAGAACATGCATTTAACACTCCGACCTAATTAATAAATGGCAATAATTTGTTCTTTGTACCAAAGAAGGTTCCATTAAAATAAAATAAAACAAAATAAAATAAAAACTTTTCAGCAAACATTTCCGTTCCTTTCGCAGAGTTGGATTTTTTGTACGACTGATTTTCATATTATAAAACAGAGAAAAATACACTGAAATTAATTTTTGGGCATTCAAATAATCCTTTATGTTAAACTGACTCACACATGATTTCCATCACGTGCATATGTTAATCGGTTATATTTTTTAATGCTTACGAAAAATGTTTATCACAGATGGAGCAATTAGAGGAGGCAATTTACAGTTTGATTTTACTGTTTCCGTGACATTTAGGTATACTATTACATAAACTGTACTATATTTTAAGATTTGAAATGAATATTTCTTAGTGTGAAAATATGTGTTATAATGATGTTAGTAAAAAAAAAACCGAACGCCTCTTCAAATGGATGTCCAGCATACAGGAGTGAGGGAGAATCTAACAAATATATGACAGGTTATTCCGTTTTTTATTATTACCATTTTGTTTTGTTTTTTTCAATTGAAACAACTATTCGTCCTGGAAATGATATTTTACATATTCTGGGTGGCACGACAGGGTCATATGAGTACGTTTGAAAAGAAAGAAAATAAAACTGATTAAGTTTTTAAATTATGATTTAACTACAATTAAACTAATTTTATATCTACGTAAATTCAAAAACTATACCAGCTATTGCTAAGTGAAGCAGTACCTATTCTTGCGAACGCTTTAAGAATTCACGAGAGTGGAATATACAGCCGATTAAAATGGTCTACGTATTCGTATATGAAGTTTTCAAAAAGCGGCGATGTTTGTGGTTGCGATAGACATATAAAATGTTTTACATTTCAGAACACTTCAAAAGTTCTGAAACATTTCATGAAAACATTAGGCAGTTAAGAATGTTGCACATAATGAAGAAAAATCCCTTGAATTTTCACATACACACGTGGAAATACACGCATTTGTAAAAAAAAAAAAAAAAAAGAAAAAAGTTCGAGGAAATCTCCGTAGACCCGTTTTTGCGGATACACACCAGCAACACATGCTTGTGGAGAAATCCAAAGACATCCGTCAGCTGCACGAAATGACTTCCCATAACGACCTGTGTAACGTAGGACAGACGACCTTCTGAAATGGGATGTGCGCGCGCGCGTGTGTGTGTGTGTGTGACAGAGAGAGAGAGAGCGAGAGAGAGAGACAGACAGACAGACAGAGATGCTCAAATCGTTTTCAGAACAAATGCGATGTGCTTACATTTTATATCAAGCGTTCAGATATAAACAAAAAACTTGCAAATACTCAGATGAGATTTTAAATTTTTTTGTGGTTGCATCAAATCCCAGTGTGTACCACTATCATTTTTGAGCAGAAAGCAGTTTCGCGGCTGTTCAGGTAAGACTCGTTATGTTTCCGTCAATGGTAATGACGGCTGACACTTAAAGGTAGCGGCGGAAGGACAGAAGGGCGGCTGCTACAGATCCCCGCCCGGAATCCACTGCAGGTTACCTATAATAGATGTAATCTAATTGTAAAATAATTATTAGAAGGAACACGTGTTTTAGAATATGAAGTGAACCGTGTATATATGTTATGTATACCAAAGGCGCGAAAATAAGTGTAAGTGTTGGTACAATCGATCTCTACAATGGAAATATTTTATGAGAAAAAAAATGCAGTTAATACAAGCAATGATTTACAAATAAAATTAGGAGACAACCGTTTCCGTCTTGTGAAATTTGGTGCTCCACAAAGATGTTTTATAATAAGGGCAATTATTAATAACTTTCAAGATCCCAAAAGCTTTTATTTTTCAAATAGTGTATTTAAGTATATAAATAAACACGATTAGGTGATAATGTGAAAGTATATTTGAAAAAAGAAATTGCAGAGCAGTTAATACATGCGTCGCAAATACAAACATTACCTTAATTTTCACCTTAATGGTTTTGCAGTGGTTACCATTAAATAATATAAGAATATAACCTCATCATTTAACGTTAAGTAAACCCGATTACTTATTTTTAATTTATTTGAAAATATATCACCAAATCCATTATGATCTTCTTTTGTTTCTCTATTTTTATGTAAAGCATTCGGCCCTGTACTGAATAAGCAGGACGGAAGACTGCTGGATATAAAATTTCGGTAGTCAATGTACCAGAATTTATGCTCCAGGACACAGTCTGGCTTAAGCGCGGTATAAAATACTCAATACTATTCATATAGATGAAATAGTTTTTACTAGAATAATGAAAATCACCTTACATTGCAATTTAAATGAGCATAAATTAAGAATATTGGCAAACGCCATTGGACCATTGACATGCCACTGTGTCAGTATATTAATAATTACAAATGGAGTTATGCCAAAGCAAAGGCCTGATTCCACATAACTACAAAATGTACTTCTTCTATAACCCCCCAACGGAATTATTAAAGAATGATTATTTTAATCAAGTAGTGCAATTACTTCATTTAGCTGGCATACATACAAATGAAGTGTGTTTTTCCTTGTTCGTTAAAAATAAAGCTACAGTAGTTTGTAACAGGCCACTGATATGTTGGGCCAGGACCCACTCAGTGTTGGACTGCATCACCTGCTGTGTAATAAGTATTGGCTCACACTGGATCAATTCCTGTCTCAGGACAATTCCTGTCCCCCCCCCCCCCCACAGACACACAGACACACACACACACACACACACATTGTACGGACTGATACCATGGCCCAGACCTACTAAATCCACCCCATGACTTGTGATGGCATACAGCTGGGGTTGTGTCACACAGGCGATATCCTTGGGAGGGTCACGAGACTGAAAATGTTTTCTGAACGACACACTCCGTGCTCTACGCACCAGGCACCGATGGTTCTACTTCACGATGTGAGGATTTTACAAGCAACAGTGCAACTGCTATTCTGGCTGCCAGGGGCTGTCTAAGTAGTGGCTGTCTCTTCAAGCCCAGTGGCCAGTGGCTGTTTAATTAGAGCATGGGGAAAGGGGCGGGACTTAACTGCCTTGGGGCACTGCATGCCTATAAACCATGTGATTAGTGGGTCTGTTCCTCAGTCAGGTGTGAGCATGTTAGACAATTAACAGGGGGCATATATAGCCCAGCAGTACATTAACACTGCAGGGGGCTGGGGGGGGGGGGGGGGTTCAGCCCCACAAACGCATAAGGACACACATGGAGGCCTCTGGAAAAGTGAGAGTTACCAGAACACACATAACCCAGGGCAGCTAAATCACAACTGCTTCTTAGAACCACTAACCATATCTGCTCTCATTGCCATACCAGTCTGATACCATCACCACAGGCAACAAGGGTCCGGCAATTTTTCACTGGGGGGGACTGACGAGGGAGAGGCTTCACACCCTGTCTGCCGCTGTTTTAATTATTCATGAAAAAATATTGTTGCATTATCACTCAATGAGTGACGCTGTGTGTTTCGGTGCGGATCTAGTTAATCTCGGCACAGGTGTGAAGATCATTCATAGTCCCAGGGCTTTTAGCCATTTCATCCCACCAAACAGACCACAAGGGACTGCCTGAGTGCCCAAGATTAGGGGCGTGTTATCCGCATATAATTCATGCAAATAAAAACAGCAATAGTGCTACTGTATGTTTCTGTATTTTATCCCAGAGTGACTCCCCCACCCTGCCAAAGGGAGCGGCATTGATTGCTCTGCATTTAGAATTTGAAATGTGCTGCAGCCATCCTGTCAAATTACACCTTTCATGTATGAAATCACACGTTGAGGCCGTACAAAGGCGTGGGGTTTGGAAATGGTGCCGTCCAGCCGATACAGAGCCCGTGCCGCTGAGGCAGCCTTGGGCAGACGAGGCTGCAACAGCAGACGCGCCATCCGCAGCCTCTTTCTCCCCCTGTGAGATGGCTGACCCTTCACGCTGATGATATGTATCTCCAAACACATTATAATTCCAGCTACGCTCCTTCACGGGTTTCACCAAGACTCGTATGTCTGCTGATGATGGTTGAAGGTCTCAGATTTGTACAAAAACAATTTAAAAAATTGGTTTTATTGTTTTACATTTTACCAGTTGCTCCTTTATTTATTTATGCGTTTCCCCTTAAGTTTGCATATATTTCCTGTTTAAAAATAAAACCATATCAAGAGAGCTAACAATCTGATGTCGTTTATTTTATATATGTTTATTATAGTAAAATAGCATAAATAAAATGCTTCGTGTTTTATTGCGAACCTGAAGGTGTAAATATATGCTTGTCTGGCACGATCTGCCCTGTCACAGCCAGGTTATCCTCATCCACCACACACAGCAGCTAACAGCCATCAGTCAGCAGTATGGAAAATTATTTTTGCCAATTAATGAGCACCAATATGTCAAAGGATGTAAAAAAAAAAAGTAATTTGCTGCTTAATAAAAAGTATTATGTACATTTTTTCATTTGGAATATGCATTTCTCCCAAATATCTCTCCCACGTCATTGTAAAGAATAAATGCTTTAAGCTAGAGATAAAGAGAATCAGCACAGGTGAAAAATCAGTAAGGACAGAATGGAAGCAATTGCTTGTCCTTCTTACACAAATGTCTCTCCTTATTCTATTGGACATTTTTTGTCACATGACACACTCTTGCCCCTCAGCTGAGTTCAGAGCACTGGCAGACAGTCACTGCATTTGGGAGGCAGTGTTTTGGCTCCACCTGCAGTTTTGGCTCTTTTCTCAACCTTAAGGAGTGTGGGCACCGTCCGAAAATACACCCAGAGAACACTGTAAGGTTACCGCGGATGTGGACACGGCTGTTCTGTGTTTCACAAGACCTCAGACTCTCTCTCTCCGGTCAGAATTCGACATACAGCCCAGGGTAAACACTTATCTACCCAACAACCTCCAGCTATTTCAAACCTCTTATCCAGTGGGAACAAACTGAGAGTCGTTTTAGACATAGGGAGGCCGGGCCGTGACCCACAGCGCAGTGGCATTCGCAAAGGGTGGCAAAGGGTCCGCAGGCTGGCAGGGGAAGGCAGGAATACAAAGACCTACCTGATGGGGATTTGGGCTGAATCCTCTCGGCTTTCTTTACGAAGCAGGACAGCCGACAGGTGAGGGCGTCAGGTCGGCGTGAGGTGGGGCTGCAGCTGCTGATCAGACCTCTCCTCAATATTCATAAGTGACGGAGAGCTGATCCAGTCTTTCGCAGTGAGTAAAATGTCAGTGTCTGGAAGCAATCTGCTGTATTCCCTAAACGCCAGGCCTCGGAATCGGGAGGCCTGGCAGATCGCTGGCAGTGCGTGGGGTGACAGGTGCCAGGAGACCTCAGTGGGGCCCCTGCGGCCTCACAGCATGACAGGCACAACCTGGAAAAGAGCAGCATTTGTGACGCACAGAAGGCCAGTGTGGCATCAGCGAGCGAGCAAGAGGCTCATTTCCGACCGTCCCCCCTGAGAATAATCCTCGCTCATTTATGGAACATTATTTCCATGATTGTTTCCTAATTGTCATTATTATTTTGCTGCCTAGCTGGTCATGTTAACTTAATTCAATTATAATTAAAAAATGTAAGCAGCTGGATATTTCAGTTAAGTGCTCTGCTGAAGAGGACGGCAGTGGGTCCCCCGTGGGACATAACCAGCACCCTTCCAGCTACACGGCCTGCTCCTTTCACTAGTGCCTTTTTTATGGAAATAAGAGGAGCAGCTCATTCCTGGTATGTCCAAATCTCTGATGCATTTTTCTGGGAAATAAATATAATTTCACTAAAATAAAATTTGTTAAAAAAAAAAAAAAAAAAAAAAAAAAAAAAATTTGGAATTGAAATAAAAATAATGACTTCCTTCAGATTAACTTTTTTTTTTTTTGGAGCGGAAAACCAAACGTCATTCTTGTCCAACTTAACTTTTTGTGGGAGATGGTGTATTAATTTTTTTATCAGATGTACAATACAAAATGATAAGTCCGTGCTCTAAAGCATATCCATGAGACATAAGCCTTTTGAGCAGCGCACATCTGTTCAATTATCCAACATTTCCCTTCAAGAAAAAACATAATACTAGGACTAAATGTAGTAGCAGTCTACAGTCCTGCAAGCAAGGAGCATTAGTTAAATAAATAAATGTGACTGACGGGAGACAGCTGGCATTTCTGTACAGTCCCACTGAGCCCTCTTATTTGGCAACATTTTCATGATTAGTTTTACGTCTGTGGTTAGCACAGAGTTAAGGCTGGGCTTTAATTGTTCCCAAGAGCGGTTATTAACTTGTTAATGAGAAACCCCTCGGGAGCCACACTTCAAACTGCAACAAAAACAATCCAGGCCAGCTTTGGCAAAGGCGTACAGGGGGCGGGGGTACTTTTTCTAGGCTCTGCCTATTACAGGGAATATGGCGTGGGGGAGGTAGGGGGAGCTGGGGGAGGGGCGGGTATTCTTTTTCCAGGCCCTGCCTATTACAGGGAATACGGTGCATTGGGTAGGAGAAACTGGGGAGGGGGTGGAGTGTTCTTTCTGCTTCATGCTGGTCCTCATCACAGCAGTACTGCTAATATGGAGCCATGGTAAAATGGAAAACCCTCTATATACTGCAGGCAGTAAGACGCCTACGTTTATCCACCATTATTAATGAATGTGTGTAAAAGCGGCTGCTGTTTAAACGAGTGACCACAAGTAGTAAATAACATAAGGTCTTGTTACTTTGTTTACAGAAACATGTCATTTGCATCAATACTGACTCTAAACACATCCATTCAACACCACTTAATTTACGACCTTTGAAATCAATCTGATCAGAACATGAAAAAAAACCTTTGCAGCTTTTATTCAAGTTAAACTTTTCTACCAAAAGTACTTCAGCATATGTTACACTTTAAAGTACTTTACAGCATGGTAACTAAACCAATGCAGATTTGGTACCTTAGCGTATGACAGTCCCTGCTTTTAGCCATTTACACAGCTGTTTGTTTGCAATATCATGAGCTACACAGGGGATACAGCCATTCTCCCGGTGTGTACGGGCACCACACTGGGCATCGCGCCACAGAGGACAGCACACAGACAGGAAACAGCCATTCTCCCGGTGTGTACGGGCACCACACTGGGCATCGCGCCACAGAGGACAGCACACAGACAGGAAACAGCCATT
>JAABNX020000021.1:2008222-2019551 GCA_015163995.2 Mormyrus lacerda
CCAGCGCCGTTCATTCCCTCCCCATCTAAATAAAGGCTCGCACACAACGCTGTGGGTTTTGTATTTTCTCTTCACTGTCTTCACATCTTTTTCTTCCTTCATTAGAAGTTCCCTATTAAGCCTTTCCATGCCAAAGAAGATGCATTAAAGAATTAAGAGCATTGTGAAATAAAGAAAGAAGAGAAAAAAAAGGAAAAGAAAAAAAAAACTAAGATGATTTTATTAAATCAGCTGTAAAGTGAAACTGGGTGACATTTAGCCTTAATGGGAGAGGCAGTCCGATGCAGACTGCCAGCGCCCCTCACCCCCCGATGCTGCCGTGCGGCAGGATGTCTCCCATCACGGGACCTGGCGCAGCGACACACGTGAAAACATTTTCTTAGCACGTATTTGCCCAGCGCTGTATAATGGCGGTGTGTGGATTGCCCGGCACGTACGCTCTGCTCGCAGCACAGCCGAGGCGTCATTGTTTACCTTTGTGATGGACGGCCGATGGAGGGACCCCAGCAGGCCCATGTGGCTTTAACGTGTGACAGCTGCGACCTGCGTCCTCTGCGCATTCTCATGCCTATTGAGATGATTATAGCATTACTATCACATGCAGTAGTCCGAAGGTCTTTTGCTAAGCATGCAGATTGATCCTTGACACTGCTGCAGCCCATTCATATTGCCGCATTTTCACTGAAGCAAACAGTAAAATGACCTTCTGCCACTCACGACTGCTATGTCTCAAGGTGTGCCATCCAGTCAACTAATTAGCACACCACCTGCATCACAGCTACGTGACTGCATTAACGTCATCGTACCCGCAGCATGCTCCGTATCTTTCTCGGTTTTCAGCCGACGTGTGTGCGTGTCCTGTGAGTGGGTAGCACTGTCTGTGTGTGTGTGTGTGCTGGTAATGTGCTCCATTCTCCCTTATTGGCATTCATGGGAGGTGAGCAAGAGGCCTGGCCGGCACATGGCTAATGGAGTGGCTGATGGGTGGTTGATGACGGCCACCGACCAGATAGCTCCGCCCGGCCCTCCTGATTGAAGAGCGGCCTGTATCCCCAGCACGACCTCAGCTCCTTCCCCGTCTTACACCACAGGCTCCTTCAACCCCTCCTCCAACTGCCCTGGGGAGCCACAGATCAACATCCACACCCACACAAACCCATATGCCTACACACAGATACCCATCCATACAGGTACTCTGGTCTGTCAAAATTTTCGCATGTGTCTGTGTATTTTGGCACCGGTTGTGATCAAGCGGACATACTCCAAAGCATCAGCGAGGAATTTAGCAATTCTGCCCCCATTTGTTCTGCGCTAAAATATTTCACCTGAGGACATTTGTGGATTTATAAGCTTAAATTTCCACAAACCTTAATGAGTTTTAAGTCTGGATCTTGACAATGCTAGTCTGCAGAAATCCTGTGCTTATGATATGTTTCAGATTATGGTATTTATATATACTCATATTTATATAAATGTTATCTGAACATGATGACAGACAGACAGACAGACAGACAGACAGATAGACAGATAGACAGATAGATAGACAGATGATAGATAGATAGATAGATAGATAGATAGATAGATAGATAGATAGATAGATAGATAGATAGATAGATTGATTGATTGATTAATTAGTTCATTGGTTCACTCTTTCATTCATTGACCCCAATGGAGATTCGGTAATGGCCCAGTGGTCCAAACATCTTCACTTTTCTCTGAGTGTTCTTCAACAAGAACTGTATTTTGGTGGGTTTAGACTAGCACTGATGTTCTTCATAGTGAACAGAGGTTTCCACCTTCTCTGCCACGTGTCCCTTTCTGATGGTAGAGGCATGAACACTAAGCTTAGCAGATGTGAGAGCAGAATGCAGATCCAGGATGTTGTTGACTTCCTTGACAGTTTTCCCCTTTTTCTCTAGGAGATTTCAGCAGGACTGTCATGCTTGTGAGGATTCACTACTGTCCCAAACCTTCTCCATGTGGGATGACAAGGCTCTGACTTGTTGTTCAGGGGAGTCACAGAGCTATAGAAATTGCTTTGTAACCCTCTCCACGCTGCTGCCACTTTATCTGAAGGCTTTCACGAATTTATTCTGCTCCTGGCATGATGTAACTGTAGAACCAATGTGCTGCCAACTTCACTCCAACAAAAAGGATCAAAAGTTTGTCACATGTATATTGAGAAAATCTGGGCCAAATGGTGTCTTAAAGTATTCACCTTGCACATAAAACAAATAAAAGATCCAAAAATCAGTGTAACAGTCAATTTAAAAGGGGATTTTACTTCATTGTTAGATGCTCACAGGGTATATTTTGAGCATTAATTATTCCACAAGGATGCACGTATTCTGACACACATCAACAGATGAGCATGACAATACATCTTTGCACATTCAGATACCAAAATTCATAACCATTTCAGGTAAAGCCAAGCTGCTTGTAATATTGCACATTTTTTAAACAGAGATAAAATTCGAAGTATTTGTACCATTAATTTCCTTTCAATGAATATGCAAAATACAGATGCTCAATGTATTCAAATTTCACTAAAAAAATTTCTGTGCCTTTAAAATTTTGTGTCTCACATCAGCATGGAAGCTTTCATAATGAAGGCCATCAACCTTCAGAAAAGACCCGTTCTACTTGACTATATTCAGTATGGGTGCAGATCAACTCAATGTGGAGTCCTTCAGTACGGACGCCGTTAACATGTGAACCTACAGTGCTGGACACTGGACACACAAGGACTTAATCAATATCAGTGCCTTCTGCATGGATACCTTGAGAATAGGAACCTATTCTAGCAGGGACACATTATGGGCAAATTCAACATGGGCACCTTCAGCTCAGTGTTGACAGCTTCAGATCGGCATTGCTTGCCCAGCAAAACTGAAATCAGTCGTTTTCATCACTTGGCTGCACAGACAGTCGCACTTGTTCTCACAGCCAGTTGATCACTTGCAGAGTGTGCATCTAACCCTGGCTCTCTCTTGCTCACCCTACCAGCAGCTGTAAAGCAGACATCTGGGAGACACGTGGGCTTCCGTCACCTCCCAGAGAGTGTTCTGTGGACCATAAGCCTGTCAACATTTGACACTGCAGGTGTGGGAGGGTGGTTTGGTTCCATGAGAGGTTGTGAATTAGAGCCCAGAATTGAATCTCCACAGGCTGGTCAAGAACATTATCTGGAACAACTGAAAGAGGCCTGTGTTTATTCAACTCTTAAAAGTGAAGGAAGCGACATAAAATGATCCTATAAATTAAGTATAGCAACATATAATGCAGAACGTATCTTCAAATGTGAAAAGAGGATGTGTTGCCAGTCAGTCATGGGTTAGCTTTAGGGTCATTGATGGTGAGGATGAAGCCTTTTTGGGAGCCTGGGAAATACTGGGTGGGAGGGATGACTAAGCTGTTCTACCAGTGACCCTCCGGAAACAGTACACTGCCTGAGAGGAACCATCCCAGACTGGTGATCAATACTCAACTCCATTGTCAACCCATTAAGACTAAGATAAGGCTTGGCTGCTGGATAGAGAGCAGCAGAGCGACGGGGACAAAGGTCAGGGCCAACAGCATCCGTTCATGGTTTACTTGTAGACATCGGACCTTGTTAATGGCGCCACCTAAGGCAGCACCCTTGGTTACTGAAATTACCCTCCGTCTTCTAATCTCTGAAACCAGCCGGGCCTGTCATACTGGCTGTCCTCTGACCTCTTGCTGCTTGTGTCGGCCGCCAAGTTCAAGGTAAAGTCAATGGGCGATAAGGAGAGGTCTCTGTCTCTCCAGTATGACTCTGAAGATGCAGGAAAGTGAAGACTGGGAACAGAGCACTACAGCACAGCACCCCAGCCATACATGTCTGGATTAATACCTCAAAAACCACCGCAAAATAATCCATCACAAATCCCCTTTCTTCAGATACCTTTAAGACTTCATAGGATACCTCCCACAGAGTCCACCATGAAAATGCTATACTGTAAAGGGAAAGCACTGACTAAGAACAGCTGTGATATTTGAGTAAATTATCAATAGAAATTAACCAAATTCAATGGTTAAATGGTTAACTGCTAAAATCACATGCTTCATATAACCGAGTATTAGTGATTTGGTCAATATGTTGATTATAATGATAAAGTATCTTCAAAGGTTAAAGTTAGAACATAAAATTCTATGTTTGAGGATTAAAATGTCTTTGCATTATTTCCACAAATTATTACTAATGAAGAAAAACACTTTTTTTGAAGTAAACAAGCAAAAGGCCCAAAAAGATGCACACTACATTCCACTATGCTTAATGCGAGCACTTACCCACTGTCTCTATGATGCTGCTGGATTCTTCTAAAACCTGAAGGACACATGGAAGAAAAGGATAATTAATACAGCCCTTAAACATAAATATGCATTTAAATGCACCAGTGCTGCAAAGATATTATCAAATTAAGTGTTCAGATTTAACTGCCAGACCAATAATATGAGGACCAAGGCTAAACTAAACAACCAAACGGCCTTGTGGATGAACTGGCCTGCTTTAGCGCTACGCCTCCAACCGAGTGCATAAACAGAGCAAAGACCCTATAAAACCAGCTGTCAGACAGCTATGAGGATTTGGTGACTCAAACATTTTATTAAAGTCTTATATTAATATTTTTGGACCTACTAAAACAGCAAGCCAAAATCACTGAAAGTCAGACTTCAAATAATACAGTTACTCAATTCAGACAGAAAGTATCTAGTATGGTATTTCTTTAAAACTCCCTTATTAACTCCATGAGATAATGAAATCATCTACATTTTTGCTGTTTTTTTCACAGCTTGACGGTGTCCCACCTTTCTCTGGCTGCCAATGAGGCCTGTGCACTGTTTATGAAGAAATATGACCCTCAGAGATGCTCAGGAGCTTGTGGTCCACAGCCACCTGGTGGAAATGCCAGCTGACTCACCTTTTTTTTTTTTGGTTTTTTTTTTTTTTTTTTGAATGGAATTTTTTTTTTTTAACTCATCAAAAAATATTCTGCAAGAAAGTAATATCATGCTAGAGTGGATTCCAATAAGGCTTCTGGAATTAAAAATGAATGTCACTTAAAAAAAAATAATAAAAAAAAAGATTTGTCAATTAATTAAGCAGGAATGGCCGGGGGTAGATTAAGTTTCCTGGCACAGCTATTTACATGGATGCCCCTGTGTTGTGCCAGCAAGCTGCAGCCTCAGCTGCCTGCATCTTTTGTAGGCCTGGCACACGCTCATATTTAAATTCCTACACAGCCTCTCTCCAGTGTGCCAAGCCAAGTCTGCTGTGATACAGAACAAAAGGACAAATGGCCTCAAATTGCTCTCTATCTATTTTACATCCATGGGTATGCAAATAACCCCTCCCCCCAGTCCCCCATGCACCGCAAACACAGTCCCTTGGCACAAGGAGCTCTTTAACTGCCGGCAAGCTGCCAAAAGGAGTTGGCAGGCCTGCTATCATGGGCACACGTGTTGCTCCCAGCAGCTGCCTGTCACAGATAGGGGGCGCCGGCGGCCAGCACAGACACCTGGTGGGTCCTCTGGGGCCTGCCTGTTTGATGTGCCACCAGTTGACACACAGACATGCACTGACTGCAGCGTTTGTGACTCGTTCATTGCAATGGGTGTCCGATATCATGGTGGCGTCCCATATCGGAGCGTGTAGGGGGTTACGTTCTATCTTTTTAGCACTACGGCGTGTTGATGCAACTGTGTTTTCACTTTTAATGAGTTGGTTAATTCCATAATCAACATTTTCTAAGCTAAAACATTTCCAAAGATGTTAAACGTGCAAACACCTCACCAGACTGCCCTCTTTTCTGAATGGCCACACATTTTTCTTTTGTTTATGAATTATTTTTCTCCTCTGGAAATTGATTAAAATTTAAAAAATGTGAAAAAGTCAGGTAGCTGCGGCATTTAAAGCTTTGCGTAACATTCCATGCTCCCATTGACCATTCGGGGCTGATCTGCACCCTTATGAGAAATCTCAGATTTCTGAAAAATACATGTTTACTCTCTAACCAGCAATTCTACACTGTGCCAGCTTGATAGAATTTAAAATACACGCGCACACACACACACACACACATACAGTATAACACACAAGTGGAACTTTCAACTGGAAACTGTGATGGGTTGGCGTTCCATCCTGGGCTGTCCCCTGCCTTGCACCCATAGCCAGGATAGGCACTGAACCCCCTGTGACCCTGAACAGGATAAGCAGTTTTGTAAAATGGACCGATGGACGGATGGATAAACTGAAAGAGTTTAAACTTCACTCATAAGCCAAAATGAACTAAGTTCTTGTTAGTGAGAGTGGTTTCAGTTAGGACCTGTAATTTTACCAAAAAAAAAAAAAACATATAAACAAAACCACAGCGCTGATTTTCATCAGTAAATAAACTTCACTAGAGAGACACAGCTGTTGCGAAAAGTCTGAAAAAGAAAACAACAGTTCTCTACTTTTTCCCTGTAATTTTCTTTGTTGTGCCTTAAAAATTTATGAATTCCTAAAATTTGTCCAGCTAGATTTCACAAAAACCAAATGCATCATTTGATCATTTTGAAATGAGTTTGAATTTAGACATTAAATAATTGCTAAGGTGAATGTTACAGGTCCGTGTGGGCTAAAGATTCCCTGTGGAGAAATGCTGCCATAAAAATTAGTCTTCAGCACAAATTGCATGAAGCCCCCCCCCTGAACCCCCTGCGATGCAAATCCTCTGGTTAGAAATCCACTCTGATGTCTGACCACACACAAGACCTCTGTCCTGAAACCTGCTCTGCTCCCCTAGTCCACATGCTTCTCAGCTTCATGGTCTCCCCTGTGATTTAAAACCGACAGCAAACCTGTCTAATTTTCCCTGTGAGGTTATTGATAGACTGTCACATCAAAATGTACAAAACCACTAAGGGCCGTTTTATGTGTTTGTGCAATCGGATCCAGTCCATTTTTTTCAACCCCTTGACTTTCTTCCCTAATATCAGCACGTTATATGAATGCAAGGTATTGAAGAATCCAGAGTCAGCTACATCCTATTGGCAGAAACAGAAAATGTTTAATGCGATTTTTTTTTTATTATTTAAGTCTGGATACTTTCCTTTGAAAAAGGAATTAAGAATTGTTTGATTCTTAGTGTGCAAGATCTTCATCTTCAACATCGTACCAACTGAAAGGTTTAAAGAAATAATTTTATGTACTTTATTCTAAAATATCTTAGAAAACATGGCATTGTGTATCATGACCCGGTAAGAAATTGAATAACTGTTGCTTTAAAAAAGAGAAAATAAGACTAACTTTAGCTGCTGCTACTACGACTAAAAATAACAATAATAATGACTGAGACCCTGTACTGGGTATGGGGTATGGATGGATGGATTTAATAACAACAACAATTACTCAAAATGATTCTTAGACATTAATTATTCATTGGAACACTCTAGGTGTAAAATTACGAAAATGAAAACCTTAAAACACTATTTTTGGGGGGAATCGACTCTAGCTTTGTTTCACACTTCCGAATGGGAGCGGCGCCCCTGTTTTCCAAGCACCGCCGTTCCTCCTCCTCTTTGTCTCTATTCAGATGAGTGTCTGTGTTTTTCTTGCAGCTCTGAATACCCTCTCGTCCCGGATTAGCCCCGGCGTTCCTGGGAACAAAGCTGTGCTGCGTGCGTGTTTATGGATGCCAATCCACAGAACATGGATATGGATACGTGCTGCTCTCACGATGAGAAGAGGCCCAAATCGCTGCCCATTAATGAGAACTCCGGCCTGGAGTGTGCCTCTGGGCAGTGTCTCACTTTGTGTGGCGATGCTTCCTGGGTGCCCAGCCGTTTACTCCACCACTTGAATCAAAGTAGTTTGAAATCAATTTAACAATCTCGTGTGAGTATGTAAATGCATGGGGAGAGGTGACAGGGTCGGAGGGCGGGGTTACAGAAAAGTGGGAGGTTGGGAAGAGAAAGATATGACGAATAGCATTATTAGTGCATTAAACTGCCCTGAGTTGTCTAATTCCAATCACAGCAGGGGCCTTTGAAGAAGAGAAACAAAAGCAGAATATAGGACAGAATAGATAAAAAAAAAAATGAGAAAAAAAAAAACACAGCGTCTATCAGGACAATCAAAATAGGAAAAATAAACAAAAATAAGGATCAGAATTAGGGACAATAGGGAACAAAGAGAGGCAGAGAGGAAAAATAAAGGAATGTAAATTGCAGAAGGGAGAGAAAGGAATGGATAAAAGAAAATGGAGGGTAAAGAGAAGGAGGGAAGAGGGTAATCGAAAACAACAGGGGTTAGGAGTCATCAGCTGAGGGCTTCTCATTGTCCGGATGCAGGAGATGGGAACAAAAGCAGTGGAAAGATTAAATGAAGTATCGTAAGCACTGACCTCATTGCCATGGTTACAGAACAGCAGAAAATATTAATCATGCCCACACTTGAAAGAGCGGGAGAGATATAGAGGAAGCCAGGAGACAGTGGGATCAAGAAGAAACGGGGGAGAGAGAGAGAAATGGCGTGCGTTCATGAATCAGGCAGGATGCAACTCATTTTAATATGAGATGGTGACACCTTAACATCCAGCGTCGCCCTGCATTGTGCCTTAGGATCCGACCATTTTCACACAGACACTGAGCCTGAGGAGCTGCTAATGACTAAGGGATCCTCCATTCACTCACATTCTGATACTGTGTCCCAGTCTTCAAGTAGTAAACAGCAACTCGAATCCCCGGCTGAGGCCGAGCTACTGCTCCCACTTTGCACAGGACCAGCAAAGGGTGCAGAGGTCGCTAGAGGCCGCGGGTCCCTCAGAAACCATAGCGAACGTGCCACCGTACACACAAGGCGGCAACCAAAGTGCAGTCACTAGACTGGCAGATTGGCACGAATATCAGAAATTTAGGCCTTTCTTTTGAGTACAAATTCAGTGTCCATGCACCAATACAGAAAACTGAAGAATGTTGTAACAGTGTCAGATTCATCATTTTCAAAGATTATATCCATCTTGTGCTTCTGTTTCTTACACTTACTTTTGAATCCTGCTATGTTTGAATGAAACTGTGGCTTTTGGGTCAGTAGTTCGTCAGAAAATAGTGCAGAAAAAGAAAAAGATAAAGTATAGATAAACAAATTCTACGTTTTTTAATGTCAAGAAGTTAATTGCATCGGGAGAATACAGATATGATAGATATCCTGACATAGGACTGTGATTCTCTAATTCATTATCCAGCTGCTTTACCCAAAGAAACAAAGTTTAAATGAAAATTTAAATGAGCTGGCATGAATGTGTATTTTACAATTCACATCAGCCACTGTAGCCTGAACTGTCTGGAATCATATGGTGATACAGTGGCAGTAAGGCGAAGAAGATGGACTGCAGTTCAGCCTGGCATGGTCCACAGCGGTGGCACCGGGCCATTAAAAGAAACTGCACAAACAAGACCTAAGCTGTAAGCCCCAGAAAAAAGTGTCTAGACCCTCAGGGAGACCATTCAATTCCTCAGTTCCAGCTATCTCAGCTGACCTGCTTCTCCAAGGCCATTAACTGCACTGCAGAAGGTCACATGATTAATGAGTGAAAACCCTGGTGCAATAACGTATATGAGTGAGGTTCACGTCAATTACAACAGGGGGGTGACTTGGATGTATGGGCGGGTAACTGACCACCCCCAGACCCCATTCAGCATCTCCCGTGTTATACACAAAAGACAGGGACAGGTGCTCACACACATGATGAAGACACACACAGCAACTTTCTGATAGAATTGATTCTCACAGCGGCTCATCAACCTGATTTATTTCACTATAATCACAAACAGTGGCGGAAAGCTAAAGCCGCCTCCTGGTGACACATTATATTTGAGGATAACTGCAGGAGGCCCAACTACAGCATGGACAAGGAGACCCCGTTTACCCATAAATTGGAAATGTCTAGAATAACAGCAACATGACATTTAAGCACCGCGTAAAAATAACTGGCTTTGGAACAACAAAACATAATGTTGTGGGTGATGAAAGATAACTCAAGTGATTAAAGATCAATTAAAGAAAGATTTTACGCAGAACCGATCGGAAATTACGGCAAGGGTGCTGCCATGTTTATTGAGATGTCAAATGTTACAGCACTCACTCGGTCTTTCCATATTTTTATTTTACACTAAGTGTCTCCATTACTGCAATTTCACGGAGGAACAAATAATGTAGCAAACAACAGATTAGATGGAAACAACGTGACGTATTTAAGATTGCAGAATCTCAGCATCAATTCGGCATTGACTGGGTCAAACCACTCATGCTGGAAAGGAAAAACAATGTTCTAACAAAATACTATCATTAACAGTATTCATTTCTGGGTGTAATCAATTTAATGCAATACTTAGAGTCCATCAGTTAAATTACCCAGCTGCTGATTTGCAACCTTATAGCCTTCACGGCTGTATGTTCGACAATCAAAACAGGCATAATGGCTTTTAAGCATCTTGGAAATTTTCCCTACATTCCAGAACGTTCAGAACCCCAGCATGTGGTATGTGTCAAACAGGCCTCAGCATCACAACGTTATGACAGAACAACCTGGCAGATTCCCAAGTAAATAAGACCTGAAAATATGAGGACAATGGCATGCGTGGATGATCTATATCATGTTTTAATATGGTGTTTTTAGGAAGCTCGTTTCTAAAAATACTCCAAAACTTCTGAGAATATTCAAGGTTAACATGGTGAGAATTTCATCGTCATGTGTACATAGTTCAATGCACTTAGTTATGTGCTTCCTTTTAAAATGTATTCCTTTTTAATCAGTCTCTTTAAACAGATAGTAAGAACAAGCCAGGAAGTCCCAGCACACAGAGGCTGCGTCCAACATCACACTGTCAGATACAGGAACGACAAACCAGAGAGTCCTGGCTCACAGAGACCGCATCTAGTACCACACTGTCAAACAGAGACACAGAATTCCGACACACAGAGACTGGATCTAGAATCACACTATCAGTCAGACAGGAAGGACAAGCTACAGAGTCTCGGTACACAGAGCCTGTGTCAAACATCACGCTGTCAGGCAGACAGGAAAGACAAGCCACAGAGTCTCGGTACACAGAGCCTGCGTCTAGCATCACGCTGTCAGGCAGACAGGAAAGACAAGCCACAGAGTCTCGGTACACAGAGCCTGCGTCTAGCATCACGCTGTCAGGCAGACAGGAAAGACAAGCCACAGAGTCTCGGTACACAGAGCCTGCGTCTAGCATCACGCTGTCAGGCAGACAGGAAAGACAAGCTACAGAGTCTCGGTACACAGAGTCTGCGTCTAGC
>JAABNX020000021.1:2019651-2044036 GCA_015163995.2 Mormyrus lacerda
TACAGAGTCTCGGTACACAGAGTCTGCGTCTAGCATCACGCTGTCAGGCAGACAGGAAAGACAAGCTACAGAGTCTCAGCAGACAGAGACCAAGTCTAGCATCACACTGTAAGACAGAGAGACAGAATTCTGGCACACAGAGGCTGGATCCAGCATCACACTGTCACACAGACAGAAAGACAAGCTGCAAAGTCTCGACACCCAGAGACTGGATCCGCCCCACCACAGGAAGCCGCATGAAGCCGCTCAATTATCACAGCAGACTACTTACTGCTCAACCAGACACAGCAGCACTGAAATGTGGCACATGAAAGGCAGCGGGGTCCTGTTTCATCTGGCTTTATTCAGCTTGTTGTTGAGCAGGAAGCTGGTCTGTTTTCACACAGAATTTAAATCATCATCAAGCATAAAACTCTGACAAACGGAGGGCGAGTCAAAGAAAAAACTGCTTCATATATCTGATGCATGATTGATCAAAATGGCAATAATTTAGTAATTTTGCTAACAAAAATTTCTTTATAAAAAATAACTGAAATGATAAACACGGGGTAAGAATAACTGTTTTTAAATTACTTAAACTCCAATATTTAATTGATTTTGGGATTTAATGATTATTCTTGATTTACCTCAGTATACCAAAGAACCAATGTCAGCACAACGACTTTATTAGAATCGGACAGAGAAAATGTTAGGTATACATTGCATGTGTATGGATTCGAGGGGGGGGGTCTCAGAGAAAGGGGTGGCATGCGTCCCTGTTGTTCCCTTATCTATGCAACACAGGAGCCCGACAAGATCAGAATGAGAAATCCCTGCTTCATCCTCCCTAACTCTCGCACACTTTATCTTGTTTCACACTTCTCAGAAACTTTATTTCCACCTGGCATAACAATCATCTTTCTGAATATAATGTGGACAGTCAGATTACATTTAAAGTGCCTTTGATCAGGGCTGTTTAAAGCTATGAAACTTATGAATCGTATTTAAAAAAAATACATTCCAGCAGCTATGGATATGAGGTATCTTCATTGAAAAGGAAACACACACACAACGCTGAAAATGAAACAAATCATTAGAGTCATACTGAACTATACAAACATTTCAAGTGGCTCGTAGGACACAAAATTTAATGAGACACTGCATTTTTGAGACATGGGAAACAATATAGAATATGTACTTCAGTGCACCGAAGAGGCAAACAAATTTTCCATAGACATCCTTCAAAAGTTGCCTTCTGTTGTTTAATCTTAATCCAAAGGTAGATAGAACATATCTGTCTAATAAGGCTGGAGAGACTAAGAAGCACAACAAAGCTAATGCAACTTCGATGGCAAAAGGAAATGTGTAAGTCAGGGACATTCCTATGATTAAATTATCAAATAAAACATTAACTTTTCCATCTGCAGGCCATGGTTTGAAAAGGCTCTGATGCCTCTGCTGCAGGTTGAGAGTAGAGCCTCGCAGAGTGCGAGCTCTGCAGCTCCACAGCCATTGGCCCATACTACCATCACTTAATCATCTTCTCTGTCATTGGCCCACAGCTCCGTCATATAAACACCTTCCCCATCATTGGTACACAGCACTGTCATTCAATCATCTTCTCTGTCATTGGCCCACGGCACCATAATTCAATCATTCTGATTATCTTTTACACAAAAAATGTATATTTCAATCTGAGATCAGGGATGAAAAAGGGAAAATTCATATAATGTCAAACTTAAAGATTAACATGAGTTCTTTAAAGGACAACAATGTGTTTAAGCTACAATGTAACGAAACTGCTTACAGTGCAACCTGAAGAAGTCAAATATGACTGGACACAACAGTCTCATGTTAATGACACACTCAGTTACTGCTATGTACAAATAGGAAGGTACAGGCCCATTCATGCAAGCACGTACACACACACACACACACACACCAAAAATCACAGACTAAAAGCTAAATTTGGTCTGGGACACTATAATGAAAACCTTAACTTGTTTAACAAATAACATTTGGAAGAGTACATACTTTAAGTTATAATATAACAACATATAATGCGACATATAATATTGAAGAAATGTTATGTTATGCAAAATGTATAATATATGATTTGTAATGAGCTAATGCAATGTGGAGTGAATAATAAAGGGAAATAGCTTCAGCAAATAACGAGTCGACTCCGCAGGGCCGAGAGACGTCCTGTCGTAAAGGTCCGAGGGGCGGCCTGTTGTAAAATGGCAGCTATTTACTTGGTTTTCTCACACACTCCAGGTACCAAACCTGACCCTTTTTCTTTACCCTGTAATGCAAGTGACACGTCATAGCATTTAAAAAGGCCAAATATGGAATAAATTTTATATATATATACACACACGCACACACACACACACACACATCATATTATACACACACTCACTGTGTACTGCAATAAAGGCAATATTTACTGATTGTCCTTATGTCACTACATAACTGGTCACCATTGGTTTCTATTGTTTATCTTGATATTTTGATGAAATGCGGCTCGTTTTAGAGCACACCTTCACAATCTTTATAGGTATCTCATTTCACCTGTGCACAATTTTTTCTGATGGACAGATAATGCTTGATTCTGCACAGCAGTAAAAATGAGCCCCATCACATACCCCCCCCCCCATATCCTACATGCAGTACATTGTGCTGGACACTTACAAGGAAGATTAGCTGGCCTCAGCCCTTTTTATGAGTAGTGTTTTGGGGAGCGGGGGGTGAGGGGCAGGCCCAGCATGGGGTCTGAATTATCATTTCTGATATAAAAGCAGCAGAGCTGGGCCAGAAGGAAGGACAAAAAAAAAGACTTGTAACCAAGCATAGAGGAAAAAGAGAAGGAAAGCAGGGATTGGAGAGATGGCCCATGCCAAGGGCAACCTATATCCCTGCCTAAGACAATGGGGGAGCATGGGCAACGGCAGCCACCCGCAGCAGCAGCAGTCCGCCGGTGAGAGCGCTGCTGTTTGTGTTGATGCTGCCGGCTGCATAGCTGTATGTGCAGTACGGCGGTGAACTGTACTATACTACATGTGTGCTGATGATTATATATACAAACCCAGCCTTGATTCGGTAGGTGGTCGCTGAAAAATAGACGCATGCGCAAAAACTCATACACACCATTTGAGAGCATGAATCCATATTTGTGTGCTGTGTGTCTCGGTGTTCAGTATGTCTAGACTGGCCTGGCACAGTCTTGACCCCTCTTTCATCTTTTTTTTTTGTGTATCACCAGTTTTGTACTTTGAATGAATCACTGTCATGACAGAAATACACCGCAAGTTGTGATGGATAGCCATAATGTTTCAGCGCTGTTGGGAGTTTGGGCATCCTGGCCTCCCCGCCAAACGACGCCAGGGGGGAACCATGTTCTACTACTACGCTGTAAATGCAGCATTCAGGCCTGGAAGTCACGCACACATTCTCCCTGTGGATTCTGACAGGGATGCAACGTCATAAGAAAGTTGCAGCATGAATTACTGGCAGGAAAACGTACGCCGATCGACTCGGGGCAAACGTGGCACCGTGGCAGAGTTCAGTCATTCGCCTCCAACAGGCGGGCTTGTGTATGCGCGCCGAGTCGCTCTCCGTGTATCATGTCACCGTGTGACATGTCATAGGCCGCGTCGTACGTTGTCAGAAACAACTCCCGGCGTCTACGCGATGATCATCACGCAAGCGGTACGCAGCACAAGCAAGCACCGGGAGACGCAAACAGACCCCACCTCGTCCTGTTCCTGTTGGCCTGTCCCATACCATATTGCACTAAACACTCCACCCAGCTTCTAACTGCTCATCCTGGCCAGAGTTGTGGGCTGAACAAATATAAAAGTACGTAATTCGTGGCAAATTAAACGATATTTTGTGCAACAAAAGGAAAGCAATAAAGAAGACACTGCATGAAAAAGAATAACCTGGCAAATACAGGAAAAGCAACATTATACTGACCTTCTGTGCTTTCTCTTTAAAACCTTCCTCATGTCCAGTGCTCAATTGTTCTTCTTTTCCTGGTCACCCTACTTATTCCTAAGTCATTTAGGACTTGCTCCAGACCCACCTAGCGAGCTCTAGGGACAATCAGGTTTGTTCAGAAGCCGGAGTGTAGGACCTGGGCTGCGGGCTGCCTGGTTAAAAGACGCCCAAGCCGAAGTGCATGTTCCCCGAAAACGCACACAGATGCACATACGGACATACACGCCTGCGTCGGCATGTACGCACGCACACACACACACACACACACACACACACAAAAGCGCACACACGCACACTCCCAGCTGCTCTTAAGCCACACCAGCACAGACACACACAGGCAGAGCTTTGGAGATCTCAGTACCTTGGCCACAATACCAAACACAGGCAGGGTGGACTAACAGCGCACACGCAAACACATGCAGCTGGGACTCCCTCTTCCGCCTCCCTCTCGGTAAGGGTTCACAAGACAATTTCAACAAGGGAAAGCTCCCAATCTACAAGGGGGATCCACTTGGATGAGTTATAATATGCTTGCTTCTCTCTCTCCTCCTCCCTCTCTCTCCCCCGGTCTCCCTCTCTGCTTCCTTCTCCCTCTCTCTCTGTCTCATTCTGAGTTGTTTTAGCCTGTTATCAAGACGCTATCATCCCATGTCACAGCAAACCTTTTTTGAATCCTGTTCTTGTGTCCCACAATTCCGCAGAATGTAAGAATAAGGGGTGACAGCACAGCTCTAGGTAAATATGTTTAGTAATTACTCTATTACGCTTTCTTTTTTTGCTGTACTGCATTTTTTTTCTTGCGATTAAAAAGAGAGTGTGAAACAGAGAAGGTGGGAGTGTGTGTGTGTATGTGTATGATGTTTATATGACATTGCAGGGACCAATTATCAGGTACCCACAAAGTTCTGTGAATGCAATTAGAAACCTAAAAATGCCAAAAGTTTGGTTACTTAGAGTTTGGGTTAGGGCTGGGTAGGGGTTAAGATCATCATGTTGAGATTAGAGTGTTCCTACATAAATGAATGGAGAGTCCCCACAAAGATATAATTACAAACCTATGTGTGTGTGTGTGTGTATTACCAAATGTCCCAACAATGTGATAAAAACCTCTAACTTTTTACCTTGTGGGGACATTTATCCTATATATATATATATATATATATATATATGCAGTAACAGTGTGTGAGTGTGCCCTTCTGTCCAGGCTCCAGACCCCCCGTGACGCAATAGGATAAAGCAGATTGGAAAATGAATGAATGAATGAATGACTGAATATATATATTCATTCATTCATTCATTTTCCAATTTGCTTTATCCTTGATTTGGTTATTTACTGTTTGGTTATGACTGGGTACAAGTTAAGGTCGTTATAGTTGGGATTAGGATTACAAATTAAAGGAGAATTCTCACAAAGATATTAATATATGGGCTGTGTGTGAGAGTGTGTGTGTGTTTGTGTGTGTAAAATTTTGCTTTTTTGAGGAATGTGTGATACTGTGTCCATCTGTTAAGTGTGCTAAATGACATCATGGCCATCTTCAGTGTACTAATGGCGTCATGGCCATCTTCATTGTGCTACATGGTCTCACAATAATATTTATTGAGCTAATTGACAAGGTATGTATTACAATTCTTTGCCGAGAGAAACATCCAGGTTTTAAAATGCAAATATAAAACTGTTTATCTGAAATCCTCAACTTGCTACATCAAAATAGTAACCAAAACATGTTCACAGTACAGTACAGACTTAAGTCAGACTGCAGACATGATGTATTTTGTCTCCACATGCTGCAGCTGTAACGAAAATAAAAAAGTAAAATAACTCCTCACAATGTGAACACACCAGCCCACTCCAGATCATCTCACTGTGGCTTTCCCAAAAAAAAGAGATCAAGAATAATCAATGTTAATTCGTTCACAAGTTCACCAAACAAAGATAAAATGTCATATGACCCACTGTAAGTGTCTGGAATTTCGACTCCCGCAAACATACATTACATTTCCAGACTATATCAAATTCCAGCTTTTCCTGAGTATCATTAATAACAGTAATAAGGTTCCAACAGAATTACGATTATTGTGCCTGAAAATTATAAACTATAACACAATTCGATATATTCATTAAAGGTAGATACATACAGCACACACAAGAGACGAGCCAGAATATTTTTTTTATCAAATTATATACATCTGAAACATTTATGTATCTGTTGACATTTGAAAAAAGTCCTTTTTTCCATTTCTTCTACTACAATGTACAATGACGTACGTGGCCAATAAATATGGACTCAGATCGTCACTGTGGCTACAAAAAGTAGCGTTTGGGACACGAGCAGCTAATCATAGAAGAGCAACGCAGCTGTCACTCAACAAACACTAACACGACACGCACAGCAAGGCAGGTGGACTGTTTTCCTGTCCATGTTGGGATCCCCATGCGGCCAGTGTCCCGCGAGTGGGCGGGGCCTCAAAGGGAAGTGCCAGGAGCATTAGCAGGAAAGCGAGGTGCTTTTCATGCTAATGATGAATGCAGGGCAGTGATTAGCGAGCACTGTAGTGCTCACTGTATGGTGGAGGCCCAACGGTTCTCTGAAGAGCTGTCTGCTGTCTGGGGCACTGGAGGGGGGGGGCAGCCAGACTCGGCACAGTGACCGGAGCATCTCCATGCCTGCCCCATGATAATGAGGGAGGGGCCACTGGAAATGACTCTCCTCCATATCTGCTTTTGAAAAGGCAGACACGAGCAAAGAGGAGAAGGAGGGGGGGGGGGGTCATTTCCTCCAGCAGCACCCCATGCCTTTTTCTCTCTTCACCCCCTTAACTCTCCTCTTGCTATTTCCCTTCAATCAGTCCCTGCTCACACCTTCCATTCTGGACCGGCCACCTCTATTCCCGTCACATTCCCATGTGATGCAGCCCTATTATTTAGGAGACAAAGGACGGAAATCTGTGGAAGGAGCGAAGCTCAGCATCATCACTCCACCGTAGCAAACGGAATAAATACATCTGATGGAAATTAGAGCCACTCCTCTGTACTTAGTGGTAAAAATCTGAGAGATACCTTTTTGACCACAGAAGGAGACGTCCTCTCACAAATTACTTTAAAGTATAGAGCGATATGGTTATTTTTCCCCCCATGCTTTTTGCCATTTTTTTTTTCAAAAACACACACACAGAAAAGTAAGAGGTTGAATGCATAATTGCGAGTATTTTTATGTGTGTGCATGCATGTATAGGCTTATTACACAGTCTGTGAGATGCCGGCCACTCTGAGGTAATCACCCGACGCTTAAATCAGTCTGTGATTCGGGGCCTGCGTCTCCGGGGTGACTGAATCTGTCTCTGGCAGCAGACGCCCAATGGGACGGTCGGGCTGGCCGGCGGTCTGGCTGCTAACAGGAGGGATAATGAAGTGGGGACGGTTCGCCACAAAAAGCATTAATGAGCCGAGCACACCGGTGGCCGGGGAAGTCGGGGAGACGACCACTGCCTTCTGCCTCCCTCCATCTTTTCGCACCAATTGTGTTCACACTGTGTTAAAAAACACACACACATCTGTCAGGAACAGGATTAATCATCTTATGAATATTTCAGTTCAGCTAAATGTGAAGCTTTGAGCCATAGAACTGTGGTCAGGCAAATTTTATTATTTTTTTTTTTTTTACCAAAGCTTTGTTATTTTTGCTTTTCCGAATAACTTGCAAATCAGGACTAGGAGAAAAGGGGAATTTTAAGTGAGACAAAATTCTTCTTACGTTTAAATTTAAATGAGGGAAAAAAAGTTGTTATATTAGCAATGTGTTTAAACCATGAGAATTCAGACTACGGTTAACATAAAACGACACACAGCACATAACGGTACCGTGCTGCAAGCAAGCAGCTGCATCCCAGGATTTAGGCAGAACAAAACCTGCGCTACTTTATCTGTACTAGTTGTTTAATTCTTTCCGTTAAGCTGCATACTGTAAGTTAAGTCCCTGAAAAAAATCCAAGCATTTAATAGCACAAATAGCAGCAGTATCATTAAATGTTAGTAACAGAAAAATGCAGAACGTGCCTGGTGCCTTCAGCCTGTCTCACCTCCATTTGGAGATTCGATAGCACATGAAGTACCGGACAGACATATTATAGCTAATCAGAAAAACAGCCCTCGTTATGCATTAGTGGTATTTCTGTGATCCTACGCGAAGTTTCAAAGGGAACATCATAATCGTGGGGCGTAAGACATCAAAAGGATGTTTGCCGTGTCCTACATCTTCTAAAACGCAGCTCTGCGTATTAAGCAAGTTTCTCCCTAAAATTCATGTCCACAAATTATTACAAATAAGTGGAACAGTGAAGTGCAATGGCTGCACCAGACGCAGACAGAAAGGCTACGGGCAGCGATGCTGCACTCCAGCACCGATATGGCTGCTAGGCAGGTTAAACAGCTTCTGGTAGCCAGCGGTCTCTGAAGCCCCACGGCCGCCTCTCTGCCCGTAGAGGTTGTGGTCGAGGCACCGACTCGCTTTGTACGTGGCTTTCGGATCTGTGATCTGTAGCTTTCAGCATTTGACCCCCACGACCCACAGCCCCCCCAGTTTCCTCCAGACCCAGCTCTCTCACACAAATGCAAACACACACAAGCTCCCTCCCTCCCTCACACACACACACGCAGACACAGACACACACACACACACACGAAACACTGAGAAAACCTTGGGAAATTGTTGGTTCTGATACACCAAAGTAGCATTGGAATATATATATTTTTAATATTCATCCTTCCCTCTTTCATAACTGTTCATCCCGTGGCAGTGTTTAAGTTTAATTTTATAAATACTGATCAGCAAATTGGAAAAAATAGACATTGCCATGTTCAACAGTGACCTTGTTTATGGATCCATAGAAGCAGAAAATCAAGTCAATTAGTGCAATTCTGAGGACTTCAGTGTGCCTGGTTATATGTATACACACAAAAACCTTTTTTTAATCATTTGAAAATAAATTGTAACATACTAAATATTTGTATATGGGCTCCTCCACCATTTATTTAATATGCATTCTATCAGACATGAATTTAAAATACACACACACAGGTTTGTAATCATATCTTTGTGGGGACTCTCAATTTATTTCTATGGGGAAAACTCTGATCACAGCATGATGACCTTAACCCCTACCCAGCCCTAATCTTAACCATAAGTAACCAAACTAAATATGAGACTCTAAGTCATTTTAGTTTTTTGATTGCATTCACAGATCTTTGCGGGGACCTGAAAATGGTCCCCACAACATCAAAATATCAGGCTTTTATTTCATTGAGGGAGACATTTGGTCCCCACAATGTAATATAAACCAAACCCACACACACACACACGCACACACGCATATATGATATACACACAATCATACAGAATCTCAAGTAAATAAATTAAACAGCACAAATCCAAACCAAGCTGTAGTCCAAAGCACAGTAGAAACCTTCCAGACGCCTGTTCTGCCTCTGCCAATTGCCTGTTTTTATGTGTGCGTCGCACCGCTTCCAGTCTGCACCAATATTGCACAGGGTAGGAGGTGGCTGTGGCATGACTGACATGTCCTGATGCGCTGAGTGTTGGGTCAGCATCAAACGCAACCTGGGCGGCTGAGCTGCTAGAGAAAGACGGGTCTCTGCGTCAGGTCATGGAAGGCGTCCATTCATCCTGAATTAATTACCCCAGTCCTCACAGCTGTGCCACATTTCAATCACCTAAAAATGGCTTTTAAAATGGACCTTAGACTGCAGATTAAAATCTTTTGTTTTACTGACTTGGTAATACCCCTGTTAAATTATTTAGACACTTTAATTTCTTTCTATATATACCTCCATATCAGGTACTATGAATTTTATTGCCAATATTATTTGCAGTGTAACAGAAGTCAGTTATAATTTAAATTAACAATGAAGCAATGTTTTTTTAAAGATGGTATGTGCAAAGAATTAATTATACTAATAAAACAATGGGGAAAACACTTTTCTAATATTTTTCAAATGAATAAATCATTTAAAAAAAAAAATAAGCAGAAATATAACGGATGCTTGGCAAACTGCCTCCTTTCAAGTGTTTTAATATCTCTGGAATCTTCTGAGGTGAGCAGGCTCCATGCCGACGATTCCCTTCTCCTATGGAACACTCACAGCCTGGACTCTCACATCCCCTAAACAGAGGCTAGGAAATACACACGGAACCATTTTGTCTGAGTATCAAGTTCATACGTGGATGATTTCAGCTTTGTTGCCCAAGGCTTTCTTGGAAAGTTTTCCTGTGAGCCAGTGAAACATCAGGAGCAGGATTCAGAGTGTTAAAAAAGGGGGTGTGCAGAATCTCAAGACCCCAGAAGCCCCCACTAACCACCGCCAGAAATCTGTTTCTCTCGCTCTGCGCCTTGCAGTACTGTATTTGACCAATTCCCCTCTGCCCGTGAGACTCATGTGGACCAGCGAAACCGCAGATTGTAGGAGCAAAAACCCCTCAGCCTGTCGAGACGTCATCAACGAGATTAAAGCAAAGGATGGGGGAAAAAATACCAATAAAAAGATAGCAGGCCAAAATTACTATCCTGCTTCACCCCACCTACTGTGTCACGTAGAGCAGAGCATCAGATGACAGGAGAGGTGTCCTTCATAGCTGATGATGGGTACTTCGGTCTCAAAGTGGCTTGCTGCTCAGAAAATTCACACGACACCACTAGCCCTGCAGGTAAATATTGTTTTAAAATCTGTAATTAAAGTGCCGTTCACCTTGTGTCCAACACAACAGGAAAAGGGACACTTCTTTCATCTATAAGGCTGTTGCTAAAACACGTCTGGAGGTGTCACCGTGAGGAAGAATAAAGATGAAGCCACACTCCATCATTTCCGATGCTCGTCCAGGGTTTCCGGTTAACTGGGATGATAACGATGAATGTTATCACAATCATAATCAGTATGGGATGGTGTGGTTTATCTCAGTCCTTAGTCCACTCCCATACTTTGTAATCACTGCACCTTCTTTGAACAATTAGTTTTTAGTTATGGTCACAATAAAAACTGATCATAAAAATATCAAGAGCAGAAGAACAAGAAAATGCTGTCATCATCAACAGCAGCAGTAGCCCTATAAAGTATATTACATCACCATACCGGGTATAATAATGTTTTATTTCAATTATATTTCAGTTATATAAAAGTATTCTCTCATGGGCTATTTTTATATATGAAATGCAAAGAAAATAGGGTTATTTTGTTCTGGCCATTTTAACAATAAACTCAAAACTGGTTTGTAGCAGTTGTACATGTATAAACAGTGATTAACAGTGAACATGGTTTTACACATTGCTTTTCAAAATAATGTCTGCTTTGGCATTTGAGACAACAGAAATGCATTTTTGACATCTTTCCCAGGAAGAAGATAGCATTTTCAGCTCTGAGAATAATTTTCTTTTGTTCCAACATCATATAAACCCAAGACACTTGAAATTTGAACTGAGTTCAAGAAATATTATTTGCCACGGGGCAAGGTAAATCTCTTGGCAAAACTGTTCAAAGGTTTGGCAAGGATTTGTTTACAATTTATTTTATTCAGAAGCGAGCTATTCTTTTACTTTTCAAAGGCATGCGGTTTGCGGCTGATCTCACAGGTCAGAGCGATCAACGGTTTCTTTCATGGGAATCGAAAACAACATTTTAAGCTGATCATTAAAGAAAAGGCCAGCAACACCATGGCAGCCTTTCTCTGGCTCAGCTTTAAGATTTTGTGAAAACAGCACATCATTCGTTTTATATTGCGGAGTATTCAGAAACATCTCATTTCACCTTTCATTTGACCACAGAGTGTGAGGACATTCAAATTATTATACATGGTAAATATCAATTCTAATAATTATTACAATACTGTAGTTTTCTAAAGTCTTATTTAAAAAATAACAATATGGTAATTCAAACAGTGATATGAAAATAAACAGTGAATCTATTCTATAAGTTTCTGTATGCTAGATGCTCTGATCACTCCGCGATTCATGACAATTAAAGGGTTCTCCTTCAGCCGGCTGAAGGGTGTCTGTGTTGTTGTGTGTGTGGGGGGGGGTGTCTGTGCCATTTTGCAGGGCTTGTCGTTGCATTTTCAGAGGGTGATTTTTTTTTTTTCAGTCCATTTTGCTCTCAGTGAGGTGCTACACTGGGCTCCCTGATTAGCAGGGAGCCTGTGTGTCTGTGCATGTGTATGTGTGTGCCTGTGCATGTGTATGTGTGTGTCTGTGCATGTGTATGTGTGTGTCTGTGCGTGTGAGAGAGAGAGAGAGGGATGGAGAGAAAGAGCAAGAGACAGAGAAGAGCGTGAAGGAGAGGGCCACAGAGAAACTGGGTCAGACTGACCAAATTCCCTTTTGCCCCAGATAATTTAACCCCATCAGCCTTGGCTATTATTCTATTGAGGGTTCGCTGGAAAGCCAAGCAAGACAATAAAATACCATTAATATCAGCAGGCCATGGTGTGCCGCTTCTGCTGTGAATGCTTTGCTGAGTAATGGCAGCCTCCAAAGCAGATTCAGACTTCAGAGTGACCTCCAGTGCATGGGCCGGAGTGAGACAAAAAGATGCCATCTTTTCTCGCAGTGCCACATGCAGGTAGAGCACAAGGTGGAGCAGCCATATTTTCTACTGATGACTGCAGGCATATTAAAGAGACGTGGCAAATATCAATCCCCAAAGAGGTGCTGAAGATTCAGAGATATTTATCTACTCAAAAGCCTTTTAAAGGAGAAGAGCATCATGATTCGCACATCAGCTTGTGCGTAATTAAAGGTACTGAGCTTTTTCGGCTTTTAAAAAACATTTTAATCAAATTCTGACAAGACGATAATATATATACAGCGAATTCCGTTTAAAGTCATATTGTTTTTCAGAAGCGATTTTAAGTAAACTACATGTGCAGGGTCATACTGTAAGAATCCAACTGATAAAATATTACAGATATTGAAAAAAAATTGCAATACCAACAATGAACAACTTTCATTATAAAGCAAAGACATATTGAGTTCATGGAGAGTTCATGCAGATATAAAATGGCAGGAATAATATTGACGCTCCACTGAAAAGTGAAATCTGGAACTGAAGTGCAATGCAGAGTATGATTTTAAAAACAGCCTTTATGCTTTAAGGCTAAAGCAGCAAGTTGATTATCTGATCTATCTTCGCACAAAAGATCACACTTGATCGGCACCACACATTTTTCCACTTCTACTAGAACCTTCCTTTCTTTGCTTTGATTAGCCTTGTTAAAAGTTGGCCTACTCAGAAAACATGTCACAGAACAGAACAAAATTTCATGTGATGATATAAATTCTGTTCAAAGACAACTCTGTCTATTATAATAGAGCAATATTATTTCAAATAGCTAAATAAATAGTGACATAACAGGGACTAAAAGGCAGCCAGAAATGATTAATTTCTTATAATTGTGCTGGAGTTAAAAACAAGCATCACAAGCCTTTCATCTTGGACAATGACCTATTTCACTCTTGAAGGAATAGTGGATTGTTTTTAACCCCCCCAAGCTGATAATGCCTCATGTACCACGTGTGTCTCCCCCCAGTATGTGCTGGTTGTTGTTGGTTAACAGGGGCAGATAGGGCAGCGGAGTGGATGTATATCCATGTGTTCTGTGATGCTCAGGGTCTGGCTGATGCTCCTCTTCCCCAGTGCCCAAGGCCAGGATTACAGTCACAGGAGGACAGCAGTCCACATAAAGCAGGCACTAGTGTGAAATCATTTTGGTATAAACCTGGCTTTCCTCACGCCGCTCTGACAGCGGCCGGGTGCAAACTCTTGGTGCTCAAATTATCATCAATTAGCAGGAGAGGCTGGACGAGGAGATGTCACCAAACCTTCACCGTCTGTCAGGTTTGACACCGTAGGACCAGGAATGGCTGGGTAGCCCCCTTGCCCCTTTCCCTCCCCCAAAGCAAACATGGACAGTCCAGTGACTATGCACCTCTGCGTCCATCTACAGGGATCCTATGGGACTGTGTGTGGACGCTGCATATGTACACATACTGAGCGAAGCTGTCAGCATGACAAAGTCCAAATTAGACCAAACTCTATATTAATAAATCTCTCTACATCTGTGAGCAACAAAACAAGTTAAAACATGCAGCTTGGTCTTTATATCTGTTTCGTGGTGACAAGCAAGCCTTAACACCTCAGCACAGACGTTTTCTGTCTGATGCTGTATTCGTGTAAAAAATCTTGTAAAGTATAAATATTTTTATTGCAAATTTTAATGTGGTATACAAATAAGCAAATGAAGTTACTCTTCAAAAAAGAGCTTCTTCACACCTAATAGACACTGCATTATATATGCAGTACCTGGCCATCGTTATAGTGCCATTTTATGCCAATGGGACCTATAATTTTAGTACAGTTAGTGATTTCCCTACTATCAACGGGATACCTGTCACATAAAACATATAAAGGTTTCCTGTGTCCTCTGTATCAAACACTTCCTGCATAATTAAAGATGTTTTTTTTTTCCCGTTTGGTCTTAAGCTACATGTTTGCGCTATTCCTGCGTGTCCGTTTTCTGTAGTACACACCGATGCTGAGGCCAAAATCATATTCAGGAGACTCCTGGGTCACTTTCCAGGAACTGGCAGCTCTGAAATAACTGATGAATAATAGATGGAGTGGACGTCCGAGTAAACTGAGAGGAACTAGGGCAGGGCCAGCTGGCCAATCCGCAACCTTCGCTTTGCTTCAGCGGTTTGAGACACCCCAGACAGGGGCTGACAGAGGTCATGGACTTGACCTTGCAGCCCTCAAGAGAATTTTGACTTGATTTTCATCAATAATGACTATTCCAGGAGAAAGGCAAGCCCCCCACTCTCTATGCCCTCCGAAGATCATTAGTCAACCCCACCCCCCCAGCCTTATTTTACTGGATTAAGGAATGGACAGACAGAGGATTTACCCCCTTTTCAAGTACGTTACTATACGTAATGGTATATTTCATCACCAGATTACTCATTTTAAATTCCATCAAATACTATTAAGACAACGAAAAGTAAAAATCGTAATAAAAAAATGTAGCAGCTTTGTTAGACGACATTAACATTAAAATTAGGAAATAATTTTATTTGTACGGTTTGCCGCGTGCATACTTTTTCATAAACAATTCGGACCCTCGATATATAATTTGGCACAAGGCAATACTAAAAGAGTTCGTATATAATTGTACTTAAAACGAACAATCAAAGAGATTTCCATAATCTTAGAGCGGACCGTTTACTTGCGCCATGTCACACCAAATAAACCATTTCTGCGTTTACAATTGCCCTACTCCAATCGCTAGGCGTTCACAGGTCCTGAAACACCAGGTCCACTTAGACGTAAATGAGGAAAAGCAATTCACTGTTCAGATATGATCATATTTAATGTACCATTCAAATACATGCTTTCATTTTACTGTTCGTTATTTCCATAAGACTGGCGTTGTTCTGTATTTTATTATTTGTAAGACACACGGACAGGAGGGCAGGAATATACAACACACACACACACACAAGCTGATTTTCAGATTTTCACGCCTTAGTTTTGACTGGCACGGGACTGAGAGTCTCCGTTTCAAAACAAGACAGGTGCAATGATCTGGCCTATTTAAAATAGCAAAACTAAAATTTCGTTCTAATCACCTCCATTTCGAGATATGCGTTGTCTAATTTAAGTCGTGCGTCAATAATTTAACAAAATTTTACTGACATTTTTTCTTCCAAATCTTTCTCCATCATGACCATTTTTTTCATCGTGTCTACACCGCTTCTGCCGGTGCAGGTGGCGGTATAACCTATATATATTTCATTCTTTACCCAATTTCACAGGACAAGCAGGTATAGAAAATGGATGAATGGAGGGAGCGACAATGTTCATTAACTGAATCATATTTAACAACTCTGACGGCGCTTACCTGTTTGCATTCGTTTACTCGGTAAATTAGGTCATTTTTACGAGTCTGGCAAAACGCCAGAGACGGAATTGACCAAATGAGCGTTAACCAGGCGTCGGGTTAATACGCAGCCAGTTAACAAAAGCCAACCGCATTAGCGGAAGGCTCGAGGCTGCCAGGGAGGCAAGTGTTTGCAACTGTGCCAAACTTTGCGTCTGGTATTTGCATATGAATGGCGTTTGCCACAGAGAGCTGCTTGTAGGGACCGGCTGCTGTGAGCCCACAAAATGATTCTTTATAAAGCCTTTCAATTAAGATGTAATAATCGTCCAACCCCCCTTTGAACCAATTAGGCACAATTAGCTGTTATCACAGTTTAATTGATTGGATTAATTACTCAGCGGCCTAGACTTCAGGAATTTTACTGCAGAATCAGTAGTTTGTATAAAAGAACAGGAAAAAACACGTGGATGAGAATATGTCCAAAACCGATGGATTATTTCTTTATGTGCATGATTTGTGTAGTCTAGCTGTAGATTCGTTTGTTTTATTTTGAAACTGTCTTTTCAAGGGTCATTCTTGTGATATTTTTCATTTTACAATTTTTGCACCATATCTAAAATTTAAATTTTATTTTCAGCGCTATTTTATGTTGTGTGGGACAGTCGATTTAATATTACAAATTAAATTACTAACAATTTAAACCGAAATCCACATTCTTCATATAGGTATGCAGTCAAATATTAAAAAATCTTTACTAAGTTCCTTCCCATTCTTTATTGGAAAAATGCTCAATTTATTATTATTAACGAATTATTCAAATTAATCATCTTAACTATCTCCTTGCATTAATTATAAAAAATATTAAATATTCATTTCATTTAACGATTCCATAGTAGCTTCTTTCATTTGAATAAAATAGAAACTAGCGTAATGTAAACGTCATCATAAAAACACGTCACAAGCGTATTTACTAGATGTATACAAACATATATATTCCTAGTTTAATTCAATTGATGTTAATTTTTAAAATGCGAAGAATTTGTGGTCACAATCAATACAACGCTCCATTGTAACAGACTAACAGAAGTGATAAATACGTCTGGTCGGATCTGCCTGGTAAACGATGCCGCCTTTATACGTCATCTCTAGAAAGTGTCAAATTCATGTATTTTCAAGCCAAAGTATCAAAGCCCCTTCGATTGGAAAATATTTAACCAAGGGAACAAAATCATGATGATGATGGTGGTGATGTTATTGGTATAGAAAATTAATTGATTTAATTTTGATATCTGTAAGTGTGTGACGGTTCATTGCAAAGTCACACCAATGCAACACATAGTATGCAAAATGCTTAGTGATCACAGAAAATGAATGGAAGTATTATATCGTAACGTTTATAGTCTGCTAACAAACAGAATCAATTGTAATCACACCAGAATGATATCAAAGTTTTTCTTGGGCCACAGAGAATAAATCGCTCCATCTCAAAGCTAAAGTACGCAATACTCTGCTTTCTAAGCTGCATATGTTTGCTCATTTCAAAAAACACGAGCTACAAGTTGTATTTAGCCACAATCGTCTCATAGAACCTATTACAATTTTTACTTTTAATAAAGAAATCAGTAATAACAACTGCAACAGTAAAACGAATATAACAGGTAAAACTTATCCTGACATAAATTACTCCCTTGTTTGATCTGAATCTAAATCTTATTTATATAACATTAAATTTCCACTCACAAGACAAATTTCATAGAACGCTCAGCCCTGATTCCGTATTTTCTTTAAGAAAAGTATAACATAGTTTGCCACTACTGGCATAAAATGACTCATTCTTGATCCAAAACAATTTTGAAGGGGTCTTTCGTATTCACACTGTCACTCAATATCGCACAATTTAGTATTCATGAAAAAAAATTATTTCTTTTGTTCCAATGTGAAATTGCTGATTGAGTTGGCTGCATTTATAGTTGTACTGAAGAGATGAACTGGAGGTACCGGACAGAAGAACAAGACTCCAATGCGAAACATTTAAGCCCTTTCGTGACTTGTATTTTTATTTTCACTCAAACATCGTTTACAAATGTTTTAGGGTTCCATCCCTAAACCCCACTGCGACTTTGTTATTCTAAAAATATTGTAGTTTTAAAGGTAATTATAACCATTCTATTACATATAATTCATTCCTCCATTTATTCATTGTATTTAATTGGTCTGAGATGCTAAACTAAAAAAAAAAAAAAAAAAAAAAAAAAAAAAAAAAAAAAAACAATCGTGCAAAGAAAGCAAAAATCCATTTTACAACTTAGGTGCAAATAATCAAAATCATGTAATTCACACATAATATTTTAAGTAAATACTTGATGTAATGCTCGCGATATTTGCTGTAGCCCCAGCAGATCTACTTGTAGCGTGATTACCTGGGTTTCACTTAAAAAATAACAACCCAAAACACCGCAGAATGTAGAAAATGTATAAATAAATATTTCTCATAAATAATAAAAAAATATGCTAACACGATTTTCCCCAGAAAATGGGGAAGAGTTTAATTAGGAAAATAGGCTGTAGGCAATAGATTATAGGTTATTGCGCGGGAATTTTAAATATATTAAAACATTATCGACATTATATATTACTTAAGTAAAAAACTATTAAATTTGGCAACTTGGTAGATTAAGAGCTGTTGATAATGATCATAATACCCATTTCACTAAAATGAATGCTCAGTATGCAATGGAATCTGGTAGTTTCACTTGGATTAAAATGTGCAGAGAGGTTTGCTGTTTGTTTCAGGAGGAGAACAGGGAAACCAGTTTAAAGCCTCACCGGCCCATTCTCTGTGTTTAATGGAAGGGAACACAAGCCCCGCAGGCTGAACACACTCACAGGAGCAGACACCCCTGCACATCATGGGAGCCCAGATACCAGAAGTACCTAGAAATGGTGGTTTAATCACATTTCATGTATATGCTGATCTTTTCAGATGTGTCCTGGTACTAATGTTACATTATGCCGCGTTGCCACTTTGACCTGGGAAACATGTTTGAACAGCCATTTTTATACATTATTTTCATCATCTCACTCTCTTTTTTTACACCCTCTGCAAATATTTGTAGCAGTTGAAAAACAGGAAGTTCACATCCTCAAAGGGAAATTTCTGTTGTACCCAAGAGTCTGGTGCTGTGAACTGCTCCTGTAAACACAGTAGTACAGTGGTAAGCTGTCCAAGTCATTTTAGAAACTGACAGTTTTACAAATATTCCGCATGTTCAAAAGATTTGGCTTTACTTTACATGAGCTTCTTCATATAAGATCATTAATAAAAGATATTAATCAAAGATATGCAACCTTGATTGACAGACTGGCAAGATTATTGCAGATATGAACACAAGTAAAAGTACAAATCAAACAAAAAGGGCTATTGGCATATGATCAGGCCCAACAGAAAACCAGCGCTGCTGTAACTCCATGGGACACAAGAAGACAACACCAGGAATCCAAAGAATACGTAAATGTCCATTTTATGCTATAAATCATCGCCATGCCGACACATTGGGCACACCATTTTTGGCACAATAAACAGATACACCTGTACACAATTAAACTTAATTATTGTACACAACCACTAAATTATTAATGAGCGTAAGGAAAATGAGATTCTTATTTGTCAGAATTGGCCATGTGATGGACGATGATGTAAGGTTAAGAAGGAGAAGGTGGTACCTTCAGACGACGTGGGCACACAGAGCAGAAGGACATTGGTTTGTTTTGGAGTACAGTAGCACCCAGACCTTGGCTTTATTAATCATCCAACATCCAACACAAGGTCTGGTCCTGATCCAGCATTCCGACTGAGCCAGAAGGGAGAAAGAGACACAGGGGAAAAAGAAGAGAAAAAACCGAGAGCGAGGCGGGGACCTGAGGGCTGAGGCAGTCTGACAGCATGACAAGGCAGGAGCACGGCAGGCTCCTCTGACTGAAAATGCTGTGTCCCAGACATCCAATGCAGATGAATTAACACAGAGAAACAAAACATTGTTTTTAATGATTACGTTATTAGTTTACAGAAATAAAATACAGCTTTTAATTATGATTTTATTATAATTTTACTCAGCTACTTGATGATGTTGGCATCGCAACAAAAAATTCAGTCATATTTAAACCAGACCATGAAAGGGATGCACAAATATTTGTTAAGAAAAGTGTTATTGATTTTGACTATGATTCCAATTATTTTGCTGTGATGCAATACTACACATAACATTTAAAAAGAAATCTTTCTTAAAAGATTCCACATAAATTCCAATTGTTTTACATGTGTGTGTGTGTGGATGTTAAGAATATATTAAGAACAATCCCCAGACCTTAATATACCAGTTGCTCTATCAAAGAAAACCTCTAACCTAACAACTGGCTCCTATTTACAGAGATATGAAGGCAGAGCTACAGCTAAGAATTTGCAGATCCCATGGCTAACCTCTCCAGATGGACATGGTGACCCCTGGATTCTTCCTCAAACCACCAGCCAGGGCCATCGTACCACTTGCACAGTATATAGCTAGCAGGCCTAATTTAATGAAGACCTCTATCCGGCACAAACTGCAGATAACTGATCAATAACAGAACATTATCACAGCAAGCTTTCTCAAACTGAGCATTGGTTTCTGTAACGATCCTCCTCTGATATTCTGGAATGAGGCCTTCGTTTGGTTAAGACCTTCAGAAACACCAAGAGACAATGTTAGCAGAGATCATGGCAATGCGGTTCTCTGACAGTCATGCCCTTTATCCTGATATGCGAATGAGGCCCTCGCTGGTCTTCTGCACCATTTTTATCCTGACCAGCTGAAAACAATGATAAGGCACAGAAATCAACAAAAGATCTACTCTAAATAAGTACATCCTTACAACTTTTACCAGAAGGCAGGTACAAGGCTCAGGCATTTTTTTCCAAGATAAGAATATGTGTTTTTTTTAAATAAAAGTTGTCACTACATAAAACAAATTATATTTGATGAAAATGTTTCTGATAATAAAAACTTTAAGGTAGGGACAATCATCATCCACAATGTTCTTCTTAGTAAATTTCAGTCCTTAGTAAGCTCTGGAACTGTTATTAAAAATTATTTTTAAATCTTCTTTTTAAATGAATGATCTGTGTGTTATCTGTCATGTCTGGCCCGTATCACTGTCTGTCCCCTGGGCTTTTTCTGCCATGAAAACCCTGCTCCCGTTCAGCTTACACCCCGCCTGGTTAACGGTGTGGCGGAGTCCATTCTGCTCCAGCTTGTACTTCCCGCATGGCGGTGAAATCTACACGATGTCCGCAATCCCAGCATCTGCTCAGTGGGCTGTTAAATAAGCCTAGCTCTTCATCAAATACCATCCAGCAGGAAAAAAGAGGATCCGCTTTATGAATTATTGATATTAAATCTTTCCCCAATTATTCAGTCTTTTCCACTTCCTTTCCTTATTCTTTTCCTGGTTAAATTTTAAAACATTTATATCCCTCTGTTCACAAGTAAACAGGCTCAGGGACTGCACTCCATTAAAAAATAAAAGTAGGAGAGAAGAAAAATCCAGGGTTGGTTCTCTTTGTTTTTAGTCATCTTTAATCAGCCCAATATTTCAAAACTGGGGGGAAAAAGTTCAGATAAAATAAGAAAGCAACTCCCCCTGCCCACCCCCAATGGTGCCTCAGACTTAAAGATCTTCCAAACTTTAAAGAAAAAGTTCATTTCCATCACTACTCTTTCCTGAAGTCTGCCTTTGCCGAGAAATTCTGAGCAATTTTTTTAAGCTGATGAAGAACAGATACATTAAAAATGTACTTGGTGTTTCCCTGGGTCACATTTCTCACAGAAGGGCTCAGCAATACCAGATTCAATACAATCTAGGAATTCAGCTTTCAAAGTCACGGACAGGAGAGGCTACGCAAAGCAAAGATATGGCAAAGTGAGTCAAATTTTATTATTTGATTTCTTCACATTTATATATTTCCTGTGGTTATATGAAACACCATACCTTTGTAGGATTAAAACACAATATTGTTTTATGTGATGTTTTAAATGTACATATAAACACATTAAAATATAATAGGTAACAATATTCTTGTTTGTGGATTTAAATCAAAATACAAGCTCACTAAACAGTTTCCTTTCTCAGTGAAATTCAAAGTAACCCTAGGTGGAGGACTCCAGACAGTGTAGTGGTTCAAGGTTCATAGGCTGAGGTTTGCTGGATCAAGAACCAGATCTCTGCTCCCAAATGAAGATTTCAGAGAGGGAAAGCCGTGTGGCCAATCACAGGCTACCCCTGTGACATGTGACATCTACAACAGCTCTCTAGGAGTGAAAACCACCATGCTTGTCATCTGCCCATTGCACCTTGCTACACACGCTCCAGACCATTATCATGTGAAGTAACACACACGGAGCAGGACACTTCTTAGTATTGCGAAACCCCCTGCCCTCTTGGTGCCTGGCTAACAGAAGGTGTCGCTGTACATAGAGGCATAGAGGTTCCCAGTATTATTTATTAATTGGATGTAAAAGTGCTGCTTTGTTGTATTTGGTTCCAACTCCAGGCACTACTAGCTGACCAGTTCCTAAAGATTGAAGGAACTGGCTGGGTTTGTACTCTTCAAGCATTTCAGAAATATACTATGGCCGTATGGTGATATATGAACAAGCATCAATTTAAAATAAATGTAGAAAATTAACCAAGAAATTTAAGGATGGGAGTAATGTGCTTGGTTCTCTTGCTCCTTGTTAGGATTGTAGCAGCAAAATGACTAATGATCTAAAGATTGCTAACTTTTTAAAATGATAAAGGGCTGATTTAGTTACTGCCTCAATGCAATGCAATGCAATGCTGCATCCAGTAGTTTATTTGCACTATGCATTGGCACAGTGAGTCTATAATCATCTGGTGACAGTATATCATATGCATTGCTGTGGTGAGCAATGTTGTTGTCTAGCAAGATTTTGCCTAGGGGGAGCATATAAAGATCAAATAAGAGAGGCCCAGGAATTGAACTTGGGGGACTCAACATGTTATGGTGCTCCACTCAAATCCAAAATTGCTAATGGAGAAATAACAGTGCTGGGCTTTAATTATGATCTAAATCAAATTAAGAATATTCCAGATAGCCCCCCTCAGGTTTCCAATCTATTTATGGTTTTATGCTTCTGCTTCTATTTTCCAATTCTGGTTTTATTTTATGGTTGACAGTATCCAACGCTGCACTATGATCCAATACAATCCAAACCAATATTCTTCCTAAAACAATATTCACCTGATTTCTGAGTTCATGAGGCCAGAGAGAAAATTGTATAAATATCCATTTGCATTTCAGTAGCTGTTGAGTTGATTAAAAATGACTCTCTCAATAATTTTCCACACAAAGATTTAAAACAGGACTATATTTTTCCAGGAGGGGCTTAGTAACAGAGGTTTCAAATGACTTTGGAAGAACACCTGAAAAGAGTGAGCCATTGGCTACTTACAGCGTGTCCGGTACTAAGCAACTGCAAGCATTTTTTATAAAAAAAAAATCTGGTAGGCAGAGTGACACGGACACAAGTAGACAGCTTATGGTGCCTGACTATTTTCTCAAGAGAGCATTTCATTTTAAGATCAGAATTTTTGTCTCTGTTTGTTGTTAAAAATGCCACAATGGTTTCATTGACTGACAGAGAGGTATTAATGGCCAGTGTAATATTTTTGATTTTATATCTGAAAGAAGATGCAAATTCATTGCACATTTTGGTATTTAGGAGATCAAGGTCTACCAGTGCCCAGGATTTATTAGTTTATCAACAGTAGCAAAAAATGCATGAGAATTCATGTTCTTATTAATGGTGGTGGAGAAGAGAGAATACAGTTTCTCCCTGATTTCCAAGTTGCAAATATGAAGACTCTCTTCATGGATGTTTTTACTGTGTCTGAAGTGCAGCTTTTCTCCGTTTTGCACTCCGCTTTCCTACATTCTCTTTTCTCACTTATAACAGCTGTAGTATTTCTCCACAGTGCTTTCTGCTTGCTGGAGATTGTGTTAACCTTCACAAGTGTCATAGTATCAGTAACATTCAGCGTTTCAGAGTTAAAGATACGGAGGGGAACATCACCAAAGTCTGATGTTATGCTTGGTGACACAGAGGCAGCTCACATAAACAGAGCACTAGCATTTCTCATTCATATACCTGCTTTAGACAGAATCAAATCTGTGTTAGATATTAGAAGAAACTGACATGTCAAAGTAAATACATAAATGGTAGAAAGTGGTAGAAATACTGAGCCTTATGTCAGGGTCAGTCCCAGTTGTCTCACTGTGTCCCTTCCCCGTTTGACCAGCAGGCATTGCTGGTCATCCCGTCCATCTTATGAGTCTTTGTTTTCCCCCTGTTCTCTGTTGGCCTCATGGCTCAACATGCCCATTGTCTGTGTTCCATTCTATCCTG
>JAABNX020000021.1:2066055-2090093 GCA_015163995.2 Mormyrus lacerda
AACATATCCGAGAATGCAGCAAGTTCCTCCTAACCACAGTAAACATAGAGCAAGGGTGTGCTGAATCAGGCAGGCTGTTAGACACGTGCTGCCAATGTTACTATTGTGAAGTGAAAAACTGACCCTTCTTCAAACGGCAATACTAACAGCCTTCTCCGTGGGCGGTCCATTAAACACATCAATGCATTAAACATGATGCTTTTCTAAAGCACAGGTTGATTCATTGCAATGACTTAATTGCAGTGTGTATCGTATAGCACAACATTTATAATTATTTGAGTCATTCAAAAAGAGAGCTTTCACACATCTGTTAAAAAAGAAATCCTATCAATTAAATCAATATAATACTTCAAAACCCGCAGTGCTTCACAAAGTCATAAAAAGAACCATAATTATTATAGTTATGGCTATGGTTGATACTGAACACAGAATTTCGTAAGCAGCATAAAAGCGTATTGCATTTGTAGTTAATTCTACATGGTTAATTCTATCACAGAAAATGAAGAGTTTGTTTTAATGAGGTTAAGTCAGATTGAGGGCACTTTCACTTTGTTTGCAGTCACCATTACACAGCAAACAAAAAATCCATGTACACCGTCACGCCGTCTTGGAGTAAATTTAAGACCTCATATGAGTAAGCAGTTGCCTGACTTTCAACTGTGTTCACATATCATTTTGGCTCAATTTATTTCAGAAATTCACACAACTAGCTAGAGGTTCTGCAAGCACATCCGCAATCCTCAGCATTGCCTAACATACAAACCTATTTTACCGTTCGAATATGTTTGTCTTTTATTCTTCCCATCCATCGTGATCTGACTGGCAAGGTCAGCAACTAAAACGTTTCCATTAGAGCTGGGATCCACCCAATCCAGGCTCACTCTACATCAAAATCACATTCATGCAGAATCTTCGCCTTTCAAAGGTGACGGTTAACTCAAAAACCACCCGAGCGCCAGTCTGCTTCAGCTCAGACAATCCATCCGCTGTCAGGATACGGTGCACGGGAAGAAAGCCATCACAAGTACTTTCTTATTGGCTGTTCTTACCCACCCTTTGTTCATCAATCCTCTGCTTATAATAATGACACTCGAACACTCCCATTTATTTACAGCAGAATTAAAAAAAAATATATATATATTACAGAATCCTCCCAAAGCCAGGCTGTGTGAAGGATAGAAAGCAAAGCTTTGGCACAGTACTCGCTGGAATACTTGCTTGTTGTGATTACAGAACATGACAGAAAAATGAGCGAAAGAACTAAAAGTGTTGACTTTGGGCTGGACAACATCAAGGCCCAGCGGACAACGTAGCAGCCTCCCAATCCACTTTTTTAGTACCCCAATCTGATACATTCAATGTTTATATCTGTTGATTCCAAGTCCTGATCCAATATTGTAATAACTATTTATACACACACACACACACACACACACATAGGAGTGAATTCTTCATCTGAGGAAGCCTCATAATTTTGCAGCATTCTTCCTATGATGTTTCTGCAACTGCCTAATTAGATTCATTGTACTAATCGACACTCTGTTGTTACCTCCTCTTAAAAGGATGACATTGGAAACGTTGAAGATAGCTGTTAGGCTACTTTGAGTTTCCAATTTAAAGAATTTCCACAAGCTGACATCTCAATAGTTTGTATTTTCAAGCCATGTGCCTCAGGCTTAACTGCAGTGTGTGACAGAACATTATAATTTGTGCAACTGATGTAAATTAGGCAGATGTGGGGAATTAAATAGATGGGGCTATGGATCGATACCCATCAATTAAAAAATGTCTGAATCAGTCCCAGTTCTGATCTTTGATAGTGGTTCACTGGCAGCGGGGACAGTAGAGTGTCTGATGTGAAGTGATCCACTACTCCTAAACACGCTGCACCTCTAATGTCTCATAGACCGAACACACCTGAGCTACTAAATCCAAAACTTCAGTGGGGTCCATTTGAGCCCCACTGCTAATCAGTAAAGTCAGGAGGACAACTGAGCTGCAGAGTAATATGAAGAGAACGAATAGTCAATTGCTCAGTTACAAAAGCAGGCTTTACAACATTAGAGTCCAAAAGTGTCACTTTCTATGAGCCCATTGTAATACCCTTATTAAATGTAAGGCACTACGTATTTTGATTTTTAAAACCGAAGCAAAATAAAACTATGCCCAATCAAAAAATGACCTAATCTGCTCCATAAACATGCAGACAGGGTTTTTTGCCCAAATCAAATATGACAATTGAAACTGCATCCACTAATACTGTATGAAGACTTAGGTCCATCACATGAGAATTGGGGTGTAAAGATACAAAAGTCATTGTTCAGTACAAACTTTGGTTTTTGCAATTTTGGTACCACAGGGAAAATGAATTTGCTTTTACATTATTTATTAAAACTACGAACAGAATTAGAAACTGTTGTAAACCAAACAAAATGCAACATGTCTGACGATGTGTTGGTAAAACAAAACTTATTTCCACGTTGTAATTAAGTATGAAAAATAAATAAAAATTCAAAAATGAGACTGCATTATAACAGTTATCCCATCTAAATCCCACTACCAAGTATGGTCACATATGTATAGTGAAAAACACTCCTATAGCCTGTTATTTTTTAGGTTGGTCTGAATTTCCCGGCAAAAGTGCCTTCAATGCCATGCCTCAGTTTATTATACCAGCCATAAGATCAACTACTGTTTGCAGTGTTGGTGTAATTTATTGTGAAACCAAAATGCTCCGACATTACTGCTTTAAGCTTTGCCATTTCACTGTAGCCAGCTCACAGCCACAATTAGCTGCATTTTCTCTGGCTTGAACATGTGCTTGTGAATTTAGGCTCCGTCCTTGTTAAGAAATGTATTAATTCATTTCATCGTGCAGTCTGAACTGGAAATGATGTAACCAAATGGTACACCATAAATAGGAGTACAGTTACAGCAGTAATGTGAATCAAAAGTTCTCTTATCCCTCAAAAGCACAGATTATAGATGTTTAGAAAATATATAGACCAAAATGCAACCTCCTTAATTATTTTCTTCTTTTTATTTTCTGGACATGGAAATAGATTTTCTTGGTGACACTATTTAAGGCCATGTTTTAGTCATTTATAAACAAATTCCTTCTGAAGCTCTCATCTATAATGCACTATGGATACTTTTGTGATGCATTATAATGGTTGGCATAAGCAATAAGGATGCTTCGTACTGGATTATAAACTATATCTATAGTGCATTATAGCTGAGAGACAGTCATAATGCATAATTATCATGGCTATAATGTGTTACGCCTTTTTATAAATATTTATGGGCATGTTTATAATGTTTTATGAATGCATTATAAATGTATTTAAAATGACTAAAAACATGGCTTTAAGTAAAGTATATTCTATTGACCATTTAAATCTTATTGTGGTGTACATAGTGCTGGATGTACACCAAAGTAATTCTTAACTATCCTTCTCAAGGAATCAAAGTAAAACCTTGCAATGCGAACCTTCAATTTGAAAAATAATGATAGTTTATCCCAATTAATTACCATCCATGACTGAAAGACAGTAGTCCCACATATTGTGTGTTCTGATTCCTCGACCAAATCAGGCATAAGGGAGCAGAAACAATAGGAAAAGAGGAGAACAAAGGCAGTTTGCAGAGCATTGCAAAGTCATGAAGGCGTCTACTGTTATTAAGTTAAGACTCACTTAAAATGTTGGATCAGTCACAGAGTAATGAAACACACTGCTTTAGCGGCCAATGAAAAGGTATTTAACCTCAGTATAAATAATAATCTGTAAAACATATTATAGCACACATAGTGCAGTCTTTCAGTTACTTGGTGGATTTTTCTTGAAATTTCAGATCATTAAATTTGTTCTTTCCCCTTTTGCCATATCAGGACTTACATGCATGCTCCATTTCTGGGTTTTTCATGGCGGAAACAGCGGTGTGAATTAAGCTTGTGTCCCGCTGTCGCGGCGGACGCCTCATTCCGTATTCTGATGAAAACACCTCAGAACATTAGCAGCTTCAATGACCCAGTCACCGGCCAGTCCCCAGGGCCCAGCATCAAAATGCTTTATGTTTTATGTTGTGAAATTAGGCGGGGCATTAAAGGAGTCCATTACACCAGGATACCCAGCAATTTCATTTCAGATAAAAACCCGAAGACGGCCGAATTGATACACAACGAAAAGTTACCATCCCAGACACATTAGACACCTAATGTAACTCATCTTACTGAATATTTCATTGTACATTATGAAAGCAAGCTGTGTGTTATGAGCTTCTCCATAACGATTCCCCACTCTTTAGAATGCAAGGCGGGAGTCATCTCAGGCAAATGAAATCTGCTGCGTTCAAATCCTCGGCACTAGGAAGAGAAGCAGGATACATACAAATCGACGCTGATACTGAGCGTCGGCTCTCCGACCCACTGGCTGGCTTCGGTGGTCTCACGGGAAATGACAAACTTATAAAGGGGGGCTGTGTGCGGAGTTATGGGTTAGGAGAGTGTGCCAGTGTCCGGAAGGTCATTGATTCAAATCCCGCGGCCAGCAGACCAATCATGCCGCTGTGGGGCCCTTGAGCAAGGCCCTATCCCTGAACTGGGATCCAGGGCCACTAGAAAAATGGCTGGCCGTGTTTTCTTACCCCAGGCTTTTCCCTCATATGTGTGTGTGTCTCAGTCAAGTGAAGGATGGAATATGCAAAGAGAATTCCTATGTACCTGTACAATGGAAAATAAAGTATTTTCATTATTATTATTCAAAAAAAAAAAAAAAACAGATGAAAGCTACACAACTAGCAGCCCAAAAGGCTAAAACCTCTTTGAACATTTCTTAGGCAGCACCTAGGGGAATGTGCTCCCTGTATTTTCATATTTGATGAAAAGCAAAGGAAATGAATGATATGTGTCTAGGAGTCAGCTGGGGGGGGGCACACTGGGGAGGGGGCTGCTAGGAGCGAGGGCATCCACCACCCCCATCCTGTCACCCACCACGCCCCCATTCACCAGCCTCACTAACACAGCAACCCGCTGTGTGGCATCCCAGCTGTCCCTTTGATTTAAGAAGCCTTCCCTTGTTTTCCCTCCTTCCTTTTCTTCCTCTCTGTCCTCCTTCCGTCTTCTCCTCTCATCCCTGGAAGCTGTGATCTCACACAATCCTGCTGCTCTCCGAGTTACCACCACAGAGGGGGAGCAGCAACAATAAAGGGAAAAATATGATCACTGGGATTTTTTTAAATGATGCCCGTGGACGCTGGCTCTGAACCATGCCTTGCATTGTGTTTCTCACTTTCACTCATTTTTATGCTCTTCTCTCCCCCTCCTTTTGTCAAACTAGAGATGGCCTATGAAATAATTTAATCTTTGTAAGAAACATCGTAAGAAGTCGGAGTAGTATGCTCCTCCAGCTATATGCATTACGTGCGCAAACACACACATTGAACACACATAAAAAAAAAAACAATTACAAAGAACTCTCTTGTCATTTTAATCACTTACATGTGATGCACTCACATTGAGCACAGTGCCTGAATATTGTCTTTATATAACACATTTAAATAAGATGTCCACAGCTTTCTTCCCTCAGACATTTGAAATTCACCTATTAACTATTAAGTATACTTTTAATGATACAGCCATTTCATTATTCATACATCTAAATCAAAAACCCCAAAGCTTTATTAACACTTTGACTGTGCATAATGGTAAAAAATGATTTGTTGGAGGTCTGGAAATAAGAGCTGTTATACCTATAATCACACCATAGAAACACTCAGCTGGTTTCAGTTACAGCTTCAGAAAACTGCTCCACATTGTTAATGAATCATGATGAAATGCAGAAAGGGACAAATGTTTCGCAGTACTCATACTCCATTACAAACACAGTAAGACTTCAGGCTTTTATGGATACACTGCTTTTCACTAGCTAGGTAAAAAAAGAACAACACAGTGTCTGTTCCAGAAAACGAATTACTTTTATAAAAGAGCGCAATTATGGTAGATTTTTGACAATATTCTAATATATCATGCATCCTGGAACGTCACCACTAAAGCAGCAGGGATCTCTGGGGAGACATGAAGACCACCAAGAAAACAGGCCAAGCATGGTCACAGGCTTCCATCAAAGATTCCCATAACATCACAAGGACCACCTTTCAACTGCATTTGTCATGTACAGTGCCCCCAAAAAACATACAGTTAATCATTTACTGTAAATATTCCTAATTAAGATGAGGTGTAGGAATGTGTGAGACACGTCACACAGGATGGGCTTTGCCACCCCATCTCCAGAATTCAACCAGAGTGATTACACATACTGGGCCGTGCAGGGGAGCCGTGGAAAATGGCGGCAGAATCTCAACAGCCAGATGTTTCAGTCTCGTATTTTTTGTCCATTTGATGAGCCACTGAAGCAAATTATGCAGCTGTGCTGCATGTAAATGCACAGAAGATAAGGCTCCGTAACTGTGAATCTCACAGGCTCGCGCGCACCAAAAGTGTATCACATGGGGGCAGGAGGAAGCACGAGTGAGGGTGAATCGATGTCCTGTGTGATACTGCGATAAGTGCCGCTCACGGTGTGAGTGTAATAAGGACTTGGTCAGGAGAAGGGGCCTTGGGGGGGGAGGGGGGCAGGACGACAGCTTCTTTGAAGTCTGGATTCCAATTAAACCCCTGACTGAGTTCTAAGAGCACATGAAAAATGACATGGTTAGGTTCCCCTGACCAGCAGCGCCCACCATTTTAGCCCCTTTTGTTTCCCCTAGAGCTCCTAATATTTATGAAACAACCTTAGTAGACCAAAGCTAGTACTCTAAAACAACCCCAATAGACCACAGGATAGGACATTAAAACAGCCCCAGTAGATCATAGAGTCAGACTCCAAAACCCCACTAGAACATAGAATGACACTCATACAGCAGGTAGAACACATGGCAAGGGATCGACAACAATCCCGATAGCAAAAGCAAAAAAAAAACAACAGCTGTTGGAGGTTCACTAGTTCTATGTCAATTCAATTTCACATTTAATATTACTGCAGGTTTCAAAAACTATAAAATTATTATTCACGGCGCACACTACACATGAATTTCCTCAGCCACAACAAATATCTTAAACGAATACTAGAGATAAAAACATTTTTTTCCCTTATTTAAGATTCAGATTTTCCACCTTGGGCTGGATTTTTTTTGCAGCAGAGCTGTTTGTAAGTCCTGCTCCACCGGCATCTCCCAGCTCATTTCTCCTGACCAGCGCTGGCATGATTACACACATCTGCATCCAGCCCTCCTGGCTTTAGGTGGGATCACGACAAACGCCGTGAAAAAATGTTTTAAGCGTTACACAGATTTATACAAGCACAACAGTGCTTACTTGTCCATGATCGATTTACTTTGAGTATACAATTCCTAGATTATTAATTCCTAGTTATTATATGAAATTATTTTTGCTTTTCTTGAATGATTATATGGGGACCATATTCCTAAGAATGAGATTAGGCTAGTAGTAGTAGGCTAATCATGCAGAACTAAGTAATTATATGCACACACCTCACAGTAATCTTATACAAGTATGTAATTATATGCACACACCTCACAGTAATCTTACACAAGTATGTAATTATATGCACACACCTCACAGTAATCTTACACAAGTATGTAATTATATGCACACACCTCATAGTAATCTTACACAAGTAAGTAATTATATGCACACACCTCACAGTATTCAAACACACCTAAGTAACTGGCTGGGCTATATGACCATAGCGATAATCAACAATGTTGGTCAAGTAAACTGGTGTCAATATCTGACACCACTAATCAGTACCTCCAACCCCCCAACTGATCAGCAAGTTGTAATGGTGTCTGTTTAGTGGATTATTATGCCATGATTAGTCTTGACTAAAAAAAAACTGCATGCAAGTGTGCTTGTGTGTGTGGTGGTGGGAGGCTTATTGTTTATGCCATCCATCCATATATTTAAATTTAAATATCGCATATTACTTTTTAGATATGTCCAGCCAAATGCATACACCTCACAGTAATCATACGCAACTATCTAATTATATACATATACCTCACGGTAATTAACCGCACCGCAGTGATTACACAGCTAATTATATGCAAAGACCGCACAGTAATCATACACAACTACGTAATTATATGTACACACCTCACAGTAATCACACACAACTGCTTAATTATATGCAAACACCTCACGGTAATCACACACACACACACACACACCTCACACGACTATGTAATCAAACACTCACTTCACACTAATCATATACAAATCTCACAGTAATCACAGAAAACTAGGTAACTGTACACACACACACACACACCAAAATGTCACAGTAACCTTGCTCTCGTTAACACACACACACACAATTACTCCTCAGGTTCATTCATGCACACACCTTGCCGTCTGTCAATCCCATTTGCACACACCAACATACATCCAGGTACATTAATGACATACTGCAGCTATTTCAAACCGACAGAAAGTACCACATTGTTAACCATTCACCATTTTCATTTTTACAGCTGCGAGAAAATAATTAGGTTCTCCTGGTGATATATTACTAAGGTCACAGACCTTTAGGAATTATACCAACATTTCTGTTCCTGGCGTTTGTGTGTTTTACAGGTTTATTCTACAAAAATGACAATATTAATGCAAATGTATTTAGTGAGGAGCAGATATTACGATATGCAATGTGACGCGCCGACGACACACTCCGTATTTCCTAACAAACGGCTGGTCATTTGATGCACCTTTGGAGTTGCATACAGAACCAAATGATGCGGTAAGGGCTATGGAGAAAGGGAGAGCAACATTTTATCACACTGTCATGGGACACGCAGAGGTGAGGAAGAGTAAATATTTCATATTTATAGGTGACACGAGAAAAGGTCCATTTTCATTCCCACTATTTAACTTACAAAAATGGGCTCAATGATTCATTACCGTGGCCTATCAGGATATCGTGGTACACAGCTGAAAGATGATTCCTGCCTGATATCAAAATAGTTCTTTTTGTGAACATTGGGTAGGAAGGGACATTGCTGTTATGTTCACACCAAACTATTCATTTCTTGTATTTCAAAATTTCAGTTTCCTGGATAAAAGTGAAAATATTTATATTTTTATACTGATGCACACCCACACAAGAAGCACTATATTGCAGCCACACATCACCAAATGCAATGAATAAAAGAACAAGTCAAGGGGAAGAGAAGGAAGAAGCCCAGTATCAGATTTGAGTGTTACGGTAACATGCAGGCATTTTGACGCACCGCGAGCGTGTTACGGTAACACGCAGACCTCTCAACGCATCACTTCTCTAGTTGGAGAAGTGACACCAAAACGCCATATCAGAGAAGCATTCACAAGCATGAGCACGACAGAGCTGTCACACACAGAATCGTGCTGATATAGTAACATAAATAACACACACTCCCCCACAACGACTGGCAGAAACATACTCACTTTTATACATATTCCCCACGCACCCCACAGATACACTGCACATATAAATAAGCGAATCGAAAAATAGAGAGAGATGGGGAAAATGCTTCCAGTGGACCATGTCAGAAGGTTTTATTACAATTACAATACAATATTTACATACAGGAGCTCATCGCTATTGTTGTACATTTTCTGGGAAAGCTTTCTCCCATTTTTATAGATGGGAGGGTGCCTGAGGAGGTCACATGACTGCTAGGCCATGTGACTGACCTCTAACAATGAAATCAGAAAATCTAAATATGCACAATACAAATGAAATGCAATATCTGCACATTTAACTACAGATTCTGTACAATAAGAGTCTTTAATAGTTTTCATTTGACCAGTTTTTGTTTTCACATTTAATCAATGCTACGTGCCTTTGTGAGATGAATGGTAGGTTTTGTCATCCTGTGCTTTTCAATGACAAATCACAACATAGAGGGACCGGGAGTGGGGGCAGAGACAGGGGGGGCGACTGCCTGCACTAATGCCTGTCAACCCAGCGGCTGCCGTCCTCCCCTGCAGGCCACCTCCGCAGAGCCCCGCTGAAACAGGCCACAATAACGGAGCATATGTCTGCGACGAGAATCAATCATGAACGATTATGGCTGTAAGTTATACAAAATCAGGTTTCAAATTTTAAGGCAGAGCTCCAGCCACATATATTACAGGCAATACAGAGGGCAGGATCAAAGGGTGGCAGGACAGGTGAGGGGAGAATGTGCCCCCAGCAGGAGGCTTAGGGAGCACAGACAGGACCCCGGTGTGAGAATACTGTGTTGGGGACAACAAGCAGCTACTGCACCAACAGGCATTGCTTCTGTGCGCCGCTAGTGACCTCAAAAGTAAAATCAAATCCCACTAAAACCTACATGGTCAAAGAAGCCCAGCAATGGAATGGTTGGACCATTTTTACACTGCAGACAGCTGAAACTATACAGCAAAAATTTAATGCACAAAAATTTGTTCATTAAATGTGCAAAAAATATATATATTACATTTTGTAAATAATATTGCAGTAAATATATATAGATTAATGCAAACCATGAGGCAATGTAAGCATGTCAGAAGGAGAGGGACCAGCGAGGTTTTCGACTACTGCTACCTTTAAGATAATAATAATAAAAAAAAAAACACTGAGCGGCAGAGAACACAAAAGACGTGTGACCGTGACCCTCTTTTCAAAGCCATTTTTGACAAGCAGTTTTATTAGAATGGGATGTGAAGAGGAGAGCTGCCGTATTTGATTTTAATGAAGGCTGCGAGCCTGACAGAGGCCTGTGATTTATACGCCGTTATTAAGCCCCATGAGGGAGCTGGCCAGCACCTTAAGCCACGGGGCCCCCGTCACCGGCCCCACGAGAGCCTTATCAGAGGAAGGTACCCAGCCCCACCACACCCCCGCCTCTCACAGGCTGCTCTGTTAATCCTGAGCTAAAAACAAAACCAAACATTACAGGAAATACAACCACACTAAACAGCACTTGAACCAAAAAGCTGGCTGTGTGCTGTTACTAACAAGCTTCATGTGTTTCATGTGTTTCCCTTCATATTTTTGTTCTACTTTATTTTCATCCGATTCACGTATGGTACCTATAAATATTTGAACATTACAAAACGTTTAGATTATTACAAATATAAAATCTGAACCCAGCACGCCCCTCGGAGAGCGACCGAGCGACTCTGTCGTTTAGAAACCACCAGCCCCTAACACTGTGTGTGTTAAGTTATGGGGGTCCTGCACATCTGGTTGCTATCAGTGTACCGCTATGAACCGGTGCCCTCCACACCTGGCGTTCCCGCTAACTGTCCCCCCGCTGGTCGAGCTGGTGGGCGTGTTGTGCGGGGAGGGGCCTTGGTGGACAGCAGCCAAGCTAGCCGCTGAACGGTCGGTTCCCCCCCACAATCCTTGTCCGGGGTCACGGCCTCCAGCAGACGGGAGCGTGGAGCAGATGCAGGGCAGACTGGGAGAAATGGGAAGAGGACTGACGAGCAGCGAACAAAGAGGATGGGATGGTGCAAGCGATGCGGGGCAGAGACTGTCTGAAATGCTCTTACCAATACAGCCAAACCGTATAATAGAAATAATAATGCAGACAAAATAACAGAAACTCACTTCTATTAAAATGTGTCCTTTCCTGATGATTAGTGATGGTCAAATGATGCTTAAAACTACAGATATATAAAGATCAACAAACACGCAATTACAAGTTAATGGCTTTTGCCTTAATCCTGCTGCTTCTTACTGAGCAAGGCAGTTAAAATAAGAAGGTAATAAAATTACAGTGAGTCTATATAAAACACATGCAGATACTCGTAGCGTTTGGCACGGCCCGCGTGTGGGCAGTATGATTAAGGTAATGTGCCCTCTATCAAGCTCGACCTGGCCGAATGGCTAATTAGAAAGAAAAACAGGTGAAAGCGGCATTTTCCTTTTCTGATGTTTTGCTCAAACAGAACGCCGCTGTCAAGTCTGTTTTTTTCACGTGTGTCAGACAAAAAGCAGAGAGGTGGTGGGAGGGGGCAGAGTGGGAGGGGGAGGGAGAGAGAGCGAGCGCGGGGGAAAGATGGGGCGCTGACATGCACTTGTCTCCCATCTCTTCGAATACATCTCACAATTCATCTCCTCCGTCTCTGCTGCGCTGACGGAGGACAATCAGACCAGACACCCATTAGATTCTTCACAGCGGCCCCCACCGTAACGCCATCACCTTTTTTTTTTCCATATGACACGCAGGCAGGAGGAAAAGAGAACAATTCAACGTCTAAACCAAATGGGGATGTCAGGGAGGGAACCGGCATCAAAACCGGGTTGTCATGGAGACTACGTATTATCAATCTTCACCTATGTGTACGTCAGTCTATTTGCGCTTATAAAAATTCTCATTCGTGAATCTGCCGTATGCTTTTATGTGTTTAGTGCAGTTCACCGCTCTAATATCTAGTCTCCATGCTGCAGTCAGGTAATCAGCATTGCATCCGAAAGGAAGCGTACGCCTTTTACAGTCAAATCAGTCATTCGCCATGGTAAATATTTGTACGATATCAAAAAAAAAATGTAATGCTGGTGTAATTGAAATGATTGATTATTTATAGGCTGACGGATCCTAAGACGTAAGAGGACGAGCAAGGATATGAAAATGAATAATTTATGACATTTCATTTTTTAAATGCAGGTTGACTGAGTTGTGAAACTAATGTGGCAACCTGAAGCAAGGCTTTATTTTATATTTTTGCTGCATTATTTGTGGATATTTAGATGGTTGATTCAAAATTAATTCTACTCAACCTTTAGTCAAACAATAAGCACCGAAAGGTCAATGTTAATTTGAAAGAAAATAAATATATATAAATTAATATAAATCTCTTCCAAATGTATAAAGTGGAAATGCAGGAGGATAAAACGATTGCATATATCTATAGCATGAAATATCTTAAGAAGAGGGTGATCATGTGACCAACGTGACTCACTTTTCAGCCAGTCCTGTTACCAGGAGACACCGTGGAATTATGGTATGATACTGGATTCATTCTGAGTTGGGACTCAGAGGTGTGAAATTGAAGAGAAGCACAGGTATTCCGCTTTTCCAGGCTGTGCTTCAGATGCCAGAGGCAGACATCCCTCGCAGTTGTAATTCCGAGGATAGAAACGTGGAGCTCTTGGGAGAAGCAGTGCTCATGCTGAACGTAATGAAAGCATCGGCGCTTCCGCTAACCGCACGCACTGAACGTGTATCTCATCAACCTGCAGTCAGAGGGGGTACTCTAATGCCAGCACAGAAGAAGAGAAAGATTATGAGATATTTAGGGTAAGCATGGGCTAGTTACTCTTCAAAAATCTGCTCCTTTATTCTTAGTTTGGCCAAAGCAGCTGAGGGCTTAGGGCTGAAGGTACAGCTGAAATGATGAAAGCCACGCAAAGCCATGGAGACCGACACAGCAAGCCAGAGACAGACTGCCATAATCATTAAAACAGCCCAAAGCCTCGGCCCAGACCTCGGGCGCACCCCTGCACACACGGTCACATCATTGAAGGTTGATAACCATCACGCCACACAGAACCAAGGCTCATCAAGCTGATGCAAATCAAACCCTGACACAATTACCTTCACTTTTCAGACATGCATGTACACATTAAAGTTTTGCATGTTACATACTATGTATATTTGTGTTTCTGAGTCTAATTACTACAGTGAAACACATTAAAAAAAGTCAATTTACAATTTACCTATGATGAAAACTCACTGGTAAGGGATAGCCACCTATTTATGTGGTAGGATATTGTAAGAGTCACATACAATCAAAAATGGTTTCTAAAGTAATGAATGCTTCCACTTAACAAATAACTATAGAATTAGATGTCCTGACATTTATTTTTTTCCTGAAACATCTGGTACAGTGTCGAATATACATGAGGACGACGGGTAGCGTTTCACATTTTCGCGATAGTGCATGTGGAAAATTCAGACTAGTTTGTTTGTTTTCCCTTTGGCGTCATCGTAACCTGTGATGTTCTTCTCCCCAGTAGACGACATACACAGGAGGGGAACGCAATTACATTCCAGAACGGGCTCAAGTACATGGCCCCTGCAGCAGGAGACTGGCCAACCACTGTTGCAATCAGACACTTTTTCACGTAACCATGGTGAATCCATTTCAGTACCTAGGACAACAAATCCAGTGTACCATGTGTGCACCGATATAACAGAAGAGCATCTTCTTTATATATAGTGCTTGTATGCTGCTCCCTCTGTTCTGGCGTCTGGGCAAGCTGCTGAACAGGCAACACTGCCCCCTACAGGTTACTGCTTCAGAACAGGCAGATGTGCCACAGTCACAGATGTTTTTGTCATCATCTCTAGTGGGCCACACGTCTGTGTATTTACGGTAAATTTTGAGAATTGTCTTTTTTTGCCACATACCATGTGCAATGGAGTCATGGAGGCAAAGCCGCATGTTTCTCAGCTCCAGTTTCTGCCTAGGCAGCACCCTAATCGTGTTCACAGTGATGCCAGCTTTAGAGAAATGGCCGGCCCATGCTGCAGCAGGTCAAAGGTCAGGGGGCAGGTGGTGCATGTGTCCCGACTTTCTGACTTTACCCTCTCTGAATACACGGACCTGAACCGGCCTCGCGGGAATACATCGCCTAAGTGCTTCCTGTTTGAACCAGAGTGTAAGAGGCTTGCACACACACAGACACACAAGCACGCTGCCTTTGTACTGCCAAGCAGACAAACCCTCCCCGGACCCAGTGGATTTGGAGCAAAGGGGCAGGAAGCCGGTGGCAGGAAGCCCAGCCGAGCGGCTCCCACCTTTTTCTGGGTTTCAAAGCGCTGAAATCCAAAGTGTGGGCACCACTCACCAGGACACAGTGAAACCCTCAGCCACTTCCACCGATTTCAAAGAGCATCATAAACCAAGAGTCAATATCCCAGAGAAGTAGAACAGTCTATCCAGACTTGACAAATAACACGGTGCTTGAGGGACCAATTAGGGATGGGTTTGTAACGGATTGTTCTGGATATGAGTTTTTACAGGATCTAACTTGGGATGTAGAATACAAAGGCCACCAAATCGGAAAGGGAAACACGATCAAACCAGCCTGTGCTTCTGCGGGGGAGGGCACTAATACCACATCAAATTGGCCGAAACCTGGCATTTCATGGTGCCTTTGGCATTTTTTTCCCAGTCTTACCTGGGAAGAAGAGTGAACACCTGGCCCACTTTACAGGGAGAAACCGAGAAAGCAGTATGAAAGGAGCATCATGGACCTTCTTCCAGTGATAGCATTGGATTGGCCCCTAGGGGCATTGGGTGCCACTGCTGTTTGAGCATGTGTATGTGTGTGTAAATGACGGAGTGCGAGTGCTATGGCCACATCTGTCTGTGAAAGGGACAAACCGCTGGCTATTTTCCAATAACACCGTGCCTGGATAAGTCATAGCTAAGCAATCATAGACGTAATTAACTGTAGGTAAGCAATAAATCTGCAAAGGGGCCGATACTGAGATCAGGGACAAACTGGCTGTCTAAAAGCTCAATTTTCTTCTGTGTCCACGTGGCCCAGCTCGGTGCCCTACAATTTACGATGGCAGCACTATGCTGAATACAGGTGAGAAGGTAAACGTGCCGTTGAATCTCTGGGTAAATTTTAGCCTTTGCGTCTCCGGTTTTGGCCCCGTTGCCAGAGAAGGAGAAGTTTCTGTTGATTCTATAGCCGATTTTTAACGGCTCCAAGTGCAGGAATGTTTACAGAGCCTTACAAGTGAACCGTCATTTATCTATGAGAACAGACAAGCCATATATTTTTAGGAACCTAATAAAAGAGAGCAACTAATAACAAGCTGAAAGTTCTGTTATAACCCAGAAAAGTCTTGTTACAAATGAAGTGGCATGTAAGGTATTTAATAAAGGGAGTTTCTACAGAAAAACAAATCAATACAGTGCGTGGCGCGCTGGGCTACAGGACGCTGCACACGTAAACAGACAGGCCACCTTTCCAGGGCTCATCTACCTTTTCCACTCCTCTCGGTACGACAGCTGTGCTCAGTGAGACGGGAAGTGGCCTTAACGGGCGAGTTTGAGAGGGCCACGCCGTATGAGAGTTCAGGCCCTCTCCAAAAGCACTACAAGAAGGCCCTATTTGAGCAGACGCCCGGAAACTGGGCCTTCTAATAGGGACAAATTGGAAATGTCTGTGCTGCCCGGTGCTGTGTGCTAGGACTTGTGGATTGATAGTGATGCCTAATGATCCTGCTGGCTGGATCAATACCAATAATCCCTTTTCTCGCCCATCCTCTTATTGGCAATAGAGACCAGTGAGGAGCAGAGGGTTAGTGGGGAGTGGAGTCAGACTCACACCACGGCACTTGTTTACATTCTGTTGAAGGAGCTCCGTATTCAGATTCGCTTTAGTGTAAGATCAAATACCACTCTGAAAAAATATATATAAATATGCTAAAACCTACAAAAGTTTTGGCCAAAGTTTTGACATATTTAAAAAGCTGACTAATCATTAAAAAGAAGCCCTTTGTCTTAGTGGGGTGTCTCTACAGGGCCCACTATTCAGGATTTACTATCCATGTGCAGTTATCCCACAGACAGAGGGGTGGACTAACTCTTCTGGGGACCCTAAGTGGGTCATTTGAGCTATTTTTGGAGCCAAAAAAGAAATGAGAGGGAATTAAAAAATGTTGGGGCATCAATATTATGCTAAGAAAGTGTGAGGAGCCACTGCTAACATTTACCGATGAGGGTGGGGGTGTGAGAGCCGTCCGTAAAATCCGACGACTGGGGATCAGAAAAATTTTATAAGTCTAACCGTTCCCTCTTTTGCTAAGTTTTGCCTTATGTTGTATTGGCTTATGTTTATATAAATGTGATCTTTCCGTGTCTGCTTACAATTTGTCCATCAGTCTAGTGGGATAGTATCAAAGACACGGGAGATGTTAGTCTTTACATCTTTGCACCATTTTCTTCATCTGTTACTCTGTGCCGGTTAGTTTGGCAGTGAGACAATGATAAACTCCAAAAAAATTGGGTAGCGCAAAGTCTCGAAGTAGAATCGTCCATTACGGCTCGCATGTTCATACACACACAGGCACCCACACACATAAAAAGACAGAAAACCAGAGAAGCATGTCTATACATACACATAAATATGCAACCTCAATCACGCATGGACAAGTACAATAGCATTTCCGCTACATGCCAGCAAATACGTCCATAAACAGGCATCCATTTATGCATCCATCTCGTCCCGTAAGAACCATCAAACCACATTACAGCTGTACTGTCCACATGAACCAAGCAGCAGATATTTACTCTCATGTGACGTGTTTACAGTAAGTGTGACCAACTTGACGCAACCCATTCGTTTCCGTGTTAATTACATCTCAGTGACCATGGCTCCGAAACCTTACCAAAGAAACAGTCCTCAACTGCTCAAAACTTACATTTCACTAAAGCAATTACTGTAATGTTGGCAACGTCCGTAAGAGGAATAAATGATACAGCATTAATCATTTCCATCTGCGACGCTGAAAAAATACATTCATTATTCACGGCCAGACCATAATCGATATTGCGGAGATCAGCGCTGTGCTGGAACGTGCAGGTGCTTACATTATAAAGTGCCTTAGAATAATACATCATTAGCAGTGTTAGCATGTCATCATCTATCACCTTTAGCACGCCAACTGAGCAGAAAAGTCTCACATGCCATGCTGCAGTTGCCACTCCCATTTTCAAGTGGGTCGCAGAAAAAAAATCTAAATATATTTACCTGAATGTAATGAGTTCCTAGTGAATTAAAGGTTCTGTAATGGGCGTGGAACACGTTTTGCTGGGAACCTGAGGCATTGAACCCAGTTCCCACGTGGTCCGGTACAGGAATTTTGCACTCCTGCTGGTGATCTGAGTCTGACAGTGTAACTGGGGCTACCAAAGTGAAGATTAGACACCAAAAGATATCGAAATTATTCCTATACCAAGCACAGGCCAACACAGGCAGGAAGGCTCAGCCTTCCATGTGCGACAAGAAACCCAGAAGTGTGGCCCCCAGACAAAGGAAATACCTTAAAAATGCAGGAGTCCCCTTCTATGCCGCACAGAGAACCTATCCATATTTCCCGGGGAACCAACTCAGCAAACAAAACACAAGGCCACCTGTATCTATTATTTCATATTTCTACATTAGTTTTTGAAAAGACTTATCAAACTTACAGGAGTTCGGTGTAAAAACCTGTTTCTAAGAACCTCCAATTTTTTTTTTTTAAGATGTTTTTTGTATTTATCATTACTGAAGTAATACTGAAGATGCAGCTTACCTCAATTTTTGCACGTGTCGAGAGTACGTCTAACTAAGGGGTTTCCTTTGCTACCTATTACATAATGACCAAGAAAGAACGATTCAAGAACCATCAATAAAGGAGATCCTTCCTTGAAGAGCACTAAGAAATAAACGTACACTTGAAATAGGGGACTTGGCCATATATATTTAAATATACCCTGGGATCAAGAGATGACTGGTTTAAATATGAGTTGCCAAATGGCAGGACCAGCTGTAATTCAACATGAAAACAAAGCTGTCAGGTGGGGCAAAGAGCATCACATAGCAGGAACTGCAGCCACTGGAAAAACATCTGACTCAATGTCAGTGTCAAAAACAGAGAAAACAAGGCCGTTCCCCTCTGATTTGCTCTCTGGAATCGGGAACTCTGCTGTAATCTCATGTATTTCATTTATGTTTGCATGAAGAGGCTGCCTGTATGAAAAAAGAGGGTCCCATAGCCCCAGGCCCCTTGTGCTTCCTCATGCACCCCCTGTTCGTCATCGCCCCCTCCTCCTAGTGCGCACACAGCCACTCTTAAACGCGTCTGTTTAATTCATTACATCATTATGTCAACTCCATACTAATCTGAGCCGCTGCTTCTATGGCTTTGACACGCAAATGAGGGAGACAAAAGCCACATCATGGTTGGTGGGGGGGGGATGGGTGCGGCAATCATGATGTCTCGTCAACAGTGTAAAAAACAGCCCAGAGCTCAGGCACCCCCAGAATACTCTCTCTCCTCCCTTGTTCCCTCCCTCTCCATGTTCCCCAAACAACAAAGCTGCCAGATCACACCAAACAACTGCAATCTGTTGAAGATCAGACACCCTACAGAGAGCTGGTAAAGATGGCATCTGCCCTCTTCTTGCCCCCAGGCCCGCCTTCCCATCTGCATATCTGCCAGCACCCAGGCAGCGGCTGACGGCACCTCCTTCACGCGAGCCCACCATGACGCGTGCGTCCTTCCCTCATGCTCCGTCACCAGCCATCCCCAGTGATGGGCGACCACCGGCTAACCAATCAGCCGACAGCCCGGTAATCACTGTCACAGAAAAAAAAGAAAAAATTACAAAACACATCAACTTACCCCGAGCTGGTGCCGGTCTCCTGAGCATAGGGGCTTGGATTACGATGGGGTTTCTGCTGCAGCAGTTTTACAGCAGAGAAATATTGCCTCATCTCACATCATATTTCAATGTAGCAAATTAGTATGTCTCTGCTCTATGAAACATATACAAAGTATATATAAACATATATAATCCTTGTCCTGCCTGCCTGTTTGTCTCCTCTCCTCTATCCCCACCGATATGACAGTGTGAGCTGACACACTTGGCTGAAGGGAAATTTTATATTATATATATATATATATATATATATATTACACAAAGACGGTGGTGAGGAAGGAAGTGTGGTGAGTGTGGCCTCCTGCAGACCTGCATTAGGAGCGAATCGAGAAGACTGGGGGGTGGAAGCTAAATGTTCAATGAAGACCTGGCTGTCCAAAGCGGCTACTGCGATTTTTTTCCCCTCAGTAGAAGAACCACCCCCCCCAACACCCCCGCCCCACCCCGCCGACACACACACACACACACACACACACACACACACATCATACGCGCTCACACCCCCCCTTCAGTGCAGCACACTCCCCTCTCCTTTGAGGATGAGGTGAGCTGTCTGCAGGAGGAAAGGTGCAGACTCCACTGTGCAGGCTTGTACATTTTGCCGTAGGGTTAGTCAGCTGAAAAGCAGCATGCCGTAAGAACTTCGGGGGGATACAAAAATGAAAGAAAGAGAAGAGAAAAAAAAACACTTTTCTGCCACCTAAAAAGCTTAAAAAAATGCACAGAACTATATTTAGGATTGAATTACACAAAACACAATTCTGAGGAGCTCAGCGAAGAATTTCACAAAAAAAGAGTATGACAGGGAGAAGAATCTGGGGGTAATACATTCTCTCCTTTTCGAAACAGAAATTCAGTTAAAACCTGGAAAAAATCAAATGCAAAGGTACTGGCACAGTTAGTGATCAAGTGGTGTTATTAAGTAATTCATTATTAAATAATTCGAACATGATTGATGCTCCTATTTACTGCATATTTATTTCAGATTCCACTTAATAAAGAGCTTGTCTAAGGCCTTGCAACTGCTCTTGTACTGCTGACCGTATCCTTTGTTTTGGCTAAGCAAAGGTCTGACACGATATAAAACAACATGAAAATATAAAATACATGCTAAGCCAGGGACCACAAAACCACTCCAAAAACAGGGGGTGTCCCTCCTGTGGATATTATGGCAATGGGGGATCACAGGGGTCAGGTGGGGGTCCGCTGCCAGATTCCAGACCCTTTCAGTGCTGTTTTCTTTCATCAATCTGGCTCCTCTCAGCTACTGCCCAGCAACCATTTACCAAGGGGGATACCCTCCTGCCTTCTGACCTCCCCCCCCCCACCTCACCCCAAAAACTAGGATAAAATAAACAGTGTTGAGCAGGAAAGCTGCACATGTATATATACTCTTGATTGTGCGATGAGTTCATGGAGGAACCTACAGTATACGTGTCTTGATATACCCAGCAGTGCCCCCCAGAGGGCCGGCTCAGTCAGAACAGCCAGGCTGCGATGTCGCCGTTCCTTCACTTCGGCCAAGCCGCCGTGTGCTTTCTTCAAACTCAGAAACACGGTTGTGTGTGTGGCCGGTATTAACACAAATAGAAGCTTAGAAGGTCAAATATGTTTTTTGCATGGCATGAAATGGTTTTACCCACTGCAAAAAAAAAAAAACTTCCTTTAATAAATCTTTGCAGGTGATGAGAAATAGGTGAATCACATGGAAAAAAAAGCAAAAGAAAAGGTGAGAGGGGACATGGAGGAGAAGCACCCTCAGAGAATTGATGCTTTTGGGTAGCCTACAAATCAAGCCATTTTCACACATTTCTGCACTCTGAAAGGGGTCATTTTGCTAAAACGTTGGCAGGCTGACTTCGATTCAATGCAAAGCAGTCGGCTTGAGAAAGGGGCTGTGGAGACCTTCATGACCAGCATCAGGGTGTAGGGACACAATGGACATTTCGTCACCGCAGCAAAAGAAGGCCATGCTTCCGATCGATACGATGCCTCACCTATTTGTCCGTCCTATAAATATTTAAAAGACAAGGGATATTTAAAAATAGAATTTTTAAAATGGATTCCTCGATTATCGCCATCATTTTCATCATCGCTGTTAGTATGTGTTGTTGTGTGTCTGCACTACATGATTCTGATTTGTCATGCAGCCTTGGGTACAGATAACAGGACTGGATATTTACTAAGAAAGAAGAATAATAGAGAAACTGCAAATATTGATTCCTTCAAACATTAGATAAAATAATTCAAAATTATTTTTGAATGTTTCATTTAAAAATTCAGAATGTTTAATGATGAAATGAAATATGAACAAAAAAGTAAGAAGTTAAAATTGAATGTACTTAATTACCAAAATGATCTTAATTAGATAATTGTGTTTATAATATTTCTTCATATTCTTTTTTGATATTTGTCATTTGTTTAACAAGTGTTTAAAATTTCTAGCATATTTCCACCATGGCAATATTGTAAGCATATTCTTCATGAAATGTTTTAAAACGTTTGATTTTCATGGATGAATTTTTACATGTATACCTATGTAAAATTAAAAATGATAAAAATTCTACTTAAAATTAAAAGTATATGCATGTATTGTGTAAAGAGGCTTTGTTTAATTAACACATCCTGCAAGCTGAACTTTTAATTAGGGTAAAATATTTTTAAGAGAAGACACAGAATGGTTAAGAGATTAACTGTGAGTTAAATACAAGTGTGCTATGCAGATATATGCATCTCAAAATATCACTATAACATAATAGAGCACAAATGAAAATAAACCAAAGACCATCAGGGATCAAAAGCATTCAAGCCAGTGGCTATTTAACAAAGAAATCTGCAAAACTGTTTGCCTTTCCTAAGAACCAGGTTTTTAAAATTTTATGCTGCTTCTCTAACCCAGGCTCTCTTTTTATAGCTGTTTCTATACCAAAAATAAAGAAGTGTACGGCAGAAAAACTGAATTCTGGTTCTGTCAACAGCCACAACCCGCTAACATCAGAAATCAAGACTTCCATCTGCATCGTAGCTGGAAGCCGCAAGGTTCTGGCACATAGCTGTGAGTCCCTGAGTTGGCGACACCCCCCAGCTCTCTATGCCCCCCCCCAGTAATAAGCCATGCTCCCTGACCTTCACTGATGGAAAACGGCAGTGACAAGATTCACGGACATCACAACGGCTGATGAGAGGCAACAGAAGCCAGGGCTCTCTCTCCTTCCGACGTTTATACAAAGGAGAAAACAAAATAGTACATAAACAGACACAAAACAACAAGCAAATCTTCTATAAAATCCTCGTAATTTACTAAGGTATCTATCCCTAGAATAAATTCTAGATATCTTCAAACAGATCAGAAAGAAATGTCAATATTTAACCTATACCTAGTATAATACAACACATAGAAATTTCATGTATATTTTTTATTCAACACCAAATAAAAAATGAAAAATAGCAACAGATAGATTTACAAGCCATTATGTTCACACATACTCACATTTTGACTGAATTATCCAAGTATCAAATGCCCTTTTTTGAACTAATCATTTTTTGAATGACAACATCATTAGAATGAAACTATGAGAGCTATCATATGTCTGGGGCTAAAAATGATTTCTTGTACACATAGGGCACCATTTTAGCCAGATCATACATAAAGACTCAATATGAAGAAGTCTCTTCACCTTCAAGGCTGTTACATATATGGCCAGGGGGAGAGACACAGTCACAGCCCATGATAAAGCTGACCGCTGTCTAATAGCAATATGACATTTTTTTTAACCAAATTAGTTACTATCTATAAGAACGGGAGCAGGAGTTAATATATATATATTTGGAGTTCAATTATAAATAATGATCATTAAATGATCTTTAAGTAAAGTACTTAAATAAAGTAAAAAACACATACTACACAACAAATAAATTGGAATGAAAGAGATTATATTAAATGTAGAAATAAAATCAGTAATATATAAGGATGCCAGAATTATATTTTAAGAATTTATTAAAAATGATCCTTGCTATCCTGCTGTGTTTATTTGTAGGTATATGTATATCTGGAGGTATATTTGTAGGTATATGTATATCTGGAGGTATATTTGTAGGTATATGCATACTTGGAGGTATATTTGTAAGTATATGCATACTTGGAGGTATATTTGTAGGTATATGTATACCTGTATGACTGCTTCATTTCTAATGCCCTTCCTGATCTGTGAATCTTCAATAAAATGTTGTTGTTTATGTATCAAATCTCTACTTCTATATCATTATAACATAATACAGAAAAAAATTAAGCAGAAATTTTTTTAAAATGCACCCCGGTTTTTCCGCACTTTAACCATTATTTTTAGACTATCGAATATCTGTATTACACCACCTGAGAAGGAAGTGGCAATGTTTGTGTGTGTGCGTGTGTGTGTGTGCGTGTGTGTGCGTGTGCGTGCGTGTGTGTGTGTGTGTATGTGTGAATGTGTGTGTGTGTGTGTTGTGGGACATACAAAAAGGGGGAACACCTCAGTGTTTGCAAAATGGGGCATCACCAGCTGGGTCTGACAGTCTGCTTGCTGGC
>JAABNX020000021.1:2104643-2128369 GCA_015163995.2 Mormyrus lacerda
AGTAATGCCCATGTCAGACATCCAGTAATGCCCCTCGCGCCATCTCAGACACCCAGTAATGCCCCTCGCGCCATCTCAGACACCCAGTAATGCCCATGTCAGACATCCAGTAATGCCCCTCGGGCCATCTCAGACACCCAGTAATAACAATAAATAATAATAATAATAATACACTTCATTTATAACGCACTTTTCATTAACAAAATCTCAAAGTGTTACATTAAAAACAACAAAAGTTAAAAACATCCATAGAATCTAAAATATCACAACTACTAAATATGATATCTCAACAGCTGTATGCTTTCCTAAATAAAAAAGTCTTCAAATTTGCTTTAAAAGAGTCCAGGTTCTGTGTAACTCACAGCTGGACAGGAAGATGGTTCCACAGCTGTGGGGCAACAGAGCAAAAAGCTCAACCTGCCATAGAGCTTAGCAGAGGGAACTTGAAGTAGCTACCTGACTATCTGAGGAGACGGTTGGAGGTTTGCAAACTAATCAGATCTTGAAGATATGAAAATACATTTATGGGTTAACAGAAGAATTTTGTACTCGACCCGGGAAGAAACAGGAAGCCAATGCAGTGATTTGAGGATGGGGGTGATATGTTCAAATTTCCTTACTCTCAGTAGGATTCTTGCAGCGCTGTTTTGGATGTATTGTAACTTTTGTATGTCCTTAGCAGGAATCCTAGTAAAAAGTCTATTACAGTAATCCAGCCTTGAGGAAATAAAGGCGTGGACAAGTTTCTCTGCATCTGGAAGGGTTAAGAGGGGGCGGAGTTTGGAGATTTTTCGTAGATGGTAAAACGATGTCTTACACAGCTGTTTTATGTGGTCGCTAAAGGTCAACTGCGGATTAAACCAAACCCCCAGATTAGTGACTGAGGAGGAGAAAGTAATGGCCTAATCATCTAGGGTGAACTGGAGTATAGGAAAAGAACTGATCTGGCGGGGGGTGCCAACAAGGAGTCCCTCAGTTTTACTGCTATTCAGCTGTAGAAATGCCCCTCACATATCTCAGACACCCAGTAATGCCCCTCACGCCATCTCAGACACCCAGTAATGCCCCTCACACCATCTCAGATGCCCAGTAATGACCCTTGTGCCATCTCAAATGCCCAGTAATGCCCCTCGCGCCATCTCAGACATCCAGTAATGCTCCTCACACCATCTCAGATGCCCAGTAATGACCCTTGTGATATCTCAGATGCCCGGTAATGCCCCTCACATATCTCAGACACCCAGTAATGCCCCTCATGCCATCTCTGACACCCAGAAATGCCCCTCACGCCATCTCAGACACCCTATAATGTGCCCCATACTATTTCAGATGACCCCAGACAAAACATCTCAGATGCTCAGTCCTTTTACAACATACGGCCTTCATGGGTGAAAATATACCAACAATTCAATTCAACTCAATTCAATTTTATTTGTATAGTGTGTTTTCACATTACATTGTTTCAAAATGCTTTACAGCATCCCCGCCCAAAGCCCCCAGTGAGTAAGTCAGAGGCGACAGTGGCAAGGAAAAACTTCCTAGAAGAAAGAAACCTTGGGAGGAACCAGACTCAAAGGGGGCTGGCAGGGAAAGTCAATTGATCCAGAACATTAGAGTTCCAATTTTTTATGATGAGATAAGTGAATGAATAGTGATTCAAGAAACCTACAATCCCTCTAAAGAATGAGGTTTTAAACAAAACCAGTGTATCTGGACCAAATACAAACCATTGGCATAATTAGTTTAAAGCATCGCAATATTAACCCGGTTCACTGTAAGCTTCACCTAGTTAAGTGGCTTGGACACTTGATGGAATCAGGTGCTTAACTGAACAAAATAACAAGTCACTTAGGATCCATCTGCTAAGAACCAGAGAGTAATAACACTTTGGCCAGTTTCAGTGTTGCAGATTTCAACGGGGACATTTGTTCTCCTAGCCCACCGGTGAGGGCTGGCTGCTCTTAATGTTCAGCTCTTTTGTAACCTAATTACAATGTGGGAGCACAGGGGCAACCAGTGGGAAAGTTCACTTGAACCAAACGTAGGAGTCCAAGCAGCAGAGCTCACATTGCGCGAGTGCACAAAGCCGGGGCAAAAGATGGATCTCATGTCAGATTGGATATAGCATTTAGCCATGTGTGATAGTTAATGGGACAAATTTGCATTGGCAAATTACGCAAGAACCCAAGAGCCGCAAAGCCATATAGCAAAGCACAGCACCAGCTACAACGCCACTTGCAGTAGCTCTCCACAGCATCCCGCCATGACATCCCAGCACATCATGGCCATGCCTGATCAAATGAAGCAAGACTATCAATTAGCCTCCCGCTAAGTGAGCAACGGTGTCCAGGAGCCTGGTGGCGCAGGACACCCCGGTACTTTTCCCTGGGCACCGAGTATCATGGCTCATTCTGAGATATTTGCCATGACACACCACTCCAATTAGGTCACTCTGCCAACAGGACATTTAAAGAGAGCCAAATGACAGGCTGAAATAGGAAAGATAAGGAGGGAGGCGAGAGAACTTACGGGTAATGATTTGTGGGCTCATCAGACTCAATCTGTGATGGCTAGTTGAAATGTTGTCATGCAGGTCAGGCTATACTATGCTTATGACTCTTTTATTGTAGAACAGTAGAATAACATCTGGGTCTGTCTCTATACCATTATCATGGCTATTTGTCTGTTCATCATACCTACATGGGACAACTAAATAACAACAGCTTTGTATCCCATATCGCTATAGGATAGTAACTCGAACATTTACATGGGGGAAGTTGAATGAAACCTATGCCTACCTTTATAAATCCTAAATTTATAATAATATCAAAGAAATGGAAAATAAGTGTGGACAGCATGGTGAATTTAAACAAGGGCTATGTGATGGACAAACACTTTTATTCAGTTCACTTCAAGGGTAGGCAGAAGTAAGACGATCGCAGGACATCGCAGGTCTGTATTAATGGTTAAGTCCATTTCAGGGACATCAGAAAAAGGAATGGGTGAAATAAATCAACAAAAACAATAGCTGAGACTGACAGCATGCCCCCGCATTTTACAGTTCAAATCTGTTTCTATAGAGATAGACCCCGCATGTTCTCTATACCCAATGAAACAGCAGTCATTTCTAGTAAGTCAAGGTCATGTGGGATTTTGTCTTTATCTGCACAGGCAAGCGTCTGGTAGGAGATGAAATTACACTGCAAGTTCCATTCGGACACCTGGTTCCTCTCAAGTAAAATGCACTGTGGTCACTGGAGAGAGCCACCAGGGTGGTAAACACATGCTTCAGTGGACCCTAGTACAGACCTCCACATTCTGCCCTCTGGACTGTAGCCTTGCGGCACCTTTACTTCCACTCCCTTCTGAAGTTTCAAGGCTTGAAATTAACATCCGTGCAGTAACACCCACATGTCTTAAGGAAACGCAGCAAGACATTTTCAAGCCTATTACTTGATTGAGTTATGCTACTTCTTACTGTTCGGAAAAAAGACTAATTTAATTGATTCAGTTTATTGAGAAACGGGGCTCCTGTGAACAGCCTGTTTCTTGGATGTGTTCTTTCCCCCATTTCAGCAGAGCTGGCTCTGTGTGTTGCCCAGGGAAATTAGGTTTACTCAACTCCTCACTTAAAAGATGGGGGGTGGGTGAATTCAAAGGCTATAAAATTAGATCAATGGTACAACAATCTATCAAAACTTGGTGCATCATCTGTCAAGGCTTTCAAGGAGATTTGAAATTAGCTTTTAAAAACAGCAGGCTCCTGGTGTACACCTTTGGCAAAAGAGCATGATGAAACAATGGCAATGGTCGTCCAGAGAACACTCGCCTTTTCAGTGGATAACAATTCTGGGAATCTCAATACCAGTGTATTTAATCTGAATGTGCTGCGTTTCTTGGGGTTTTCATGCACTATAATATCTAGATTTTACATGGAATGGCATGACAAACAAATTTCCAGTCAGAGGCAGCACTGCGGTTGAAAACAACCTGTTAATAAGAGAGGTTGGAAGAGAACAACTGGACTCATTAAAGTCAACAAAAAGACAGAAGAATGGTGGGTTTCTGCAAAATGTATAGAAATGTGTGGGGAAAAAACAAGCCATTGTGTCATCTGTGACATCCAGAGATACTGTGTATTTTACAGATGATGTGACTTTTGAAGCCTTCTCCTGAATGTGGTTACTACTTACATGAAAGCATTTGTACAATCAGCAATCAATTTTAAGTACTAAGCTTGAAAAACATTTTACTCAGTGCATGGGTCAAACAGCTCATAAAACCGGCAATACTGCCCCAAAGCAAATAAGCCCTAGATACTGTGTTGAAGTGTTAATAGGCTATATAATATAAATTCTAGAATATTTGCCATTTCACTGCCAACTTGAAAATGACTAATCAAGCTCATCAGGTTCATTCTTTAATGCACAAGCCTCATGCAGAGGGTACAGACTGGAATACATGCACACACAAACACATACACTCGCTAGAACTCGCTAGAACGCCATAGAACTGCCTTAATTCTTCATCTCATAAATTCAACAAGGTGCTTGAAACATTTTTCAGACATGCTGACATCACACAGTTGCTGCAGATTTGTGGGCTGCACCTTCATGAAACTACTCTCCCATTCCACCACATACCAAACATGGTATACTGGTCTGAAATCTGGTGATTGTGGAGGTTATCACCATTACATCACCATCACCAACATAAATTGTTGATACAAAGAAGGATGGATCCATGACTTCATGTTATTGATGCCAAATTCTAATCCTACTATCTGAATGTCACAGCAGAAATCAAGACTCATCTGCCTAATCAAAATTTTTTCAATCTCCTAGGGGTGGGGGGGGATGATTCTGTTCAGATCTGATTCTTCAAGGTGGCGATTTTAATATCTGAAAAAAGTCCACACAAGCTCTCAGTTATGATTTATGAAAGTCACATGACCCAAAATACCTTTTGAGTCACTCATACTAATACTGAAATGCAACTGATCATGTGACCTCTAGCTTCAGCAGATGCAACTTTTTAAGACTGTCACATTCTGTATGGGAACATGTGCTGGAGTTAAAGAGAGAAGCAATGTGTCAGAAGCGGAGCATCAAAGACAAGGCAAGAAAAACAGTAAGAATCCAAGGAAAGGAAGATGGACAGGACGGGCAAAAGCAAAGTGGGAACAGTAATGCTTTTAATATGATGCAGATAAGCTGAAGGCTGCCTGCCTGAAGGTACTATGCCTCCCTTGCTGTTGTGGGAAGCAGTGAAATTAAAATCCTGTCTGTTAAGTCCTTTGTCAGACTGAAAACTCCCTTTCCCTGACCTTTTAGATAAATTTCCATCAGTCTCATTTTACGCACGATTGAGGTTTTAATGAGAGATGGCCAGTTTTATTAGCACCCAATCTCAACTCTTCCTTTCCTTTTTCTTCTTGGTGGCAGGTAGGCTATACACTGCTGATAAAGCAGGAGCCAGCTGAAATTAAAAAGCAATTTATTTCTTTCTCTAAGCGGTTCTTCTTTCATTAACTTATTTGGAAACACCATCTTGCAAGTCACAGGAATTTAAATTACTCTTAATTGCTTATGAAATTAACTTAAAAATTCTATTCGTTCCATTAAGTGCCCGGCCAGTGCATGATTGATCTTGACATGACTGAGTTGTCTTATTTAAACTTGTGCTGAAATGAACAACCAGTACCTCAATTAACCCCCATCCACTGATCTCCTGCAATGAAGCTCAAACCTAGAACTGTCCAATACAGTTTTTTGAGTAATGAAAAATAAGTACTGAAATCAGTGGTTACTTAAAGAATGATTCTAGTGACAGATTGAGAATATGCTTATAGTACACCAATGCAGTAATACAGTAATCCCATCACAATGTCTTGAGTTTAGGGGTTTGAGGGGTTTGAGATGATCTGTGCGAGTTACACTAGAAATGGGCAGAACTTTCCTACTAAAAGGACTTCTAAACATCTTGTCTTTTAGCAAAACGGACAACACAAACTTTGGGGGCTCTTCCTCACATATATGAAGGGATGATTCCGTTACAGTCACCAACTAAACAGCATTCACCACCAGACCATTATGGCAGGGTTTGGCACAGGCAGAAAATAGGTGACGATCCACGGTGAGGCTCCAATACAAAACGGTTTATTAGCAAAACAGAACACAACGGGGTAAAGCACAAATAAAAGGTACCGCAAGGGGTTCAAAACAAGATGGGAATAATTGGAAATAATTGAAGAAACCACAAAGCAAATATACAGGGCAACAAATGCATGGTAACTGGAGCAGACTTCAGGAGAGTATTTTCTGTACGTCGCGTAAATCATTCGTGATCAGATGCCTTGGATTAGTGAAACTCATCCGGGATAAATCGGTTTTTCAAAGGCAGCTGTGTAGTAGATTAGTCTAGCTGGATCCGTTTATCCAAGGTGATTGCGTGTGCCCGCGCTGCTTGAAAAGCCTATATACAGTGATCCCCTGCCTATACGGCCGAAGATGCATTCCAGATCCATCAGCGATATGTTAAAATCCGCTATATAGAAAGACCATATAAATAAATTTTTTTTTCATAGTTTAAGCCTTAAAATACCCCTCCCACACGCTTTAAACACATGTAAACTTATTAAAGCAACACATGATGTGTGGATGTTGGGCTAAGGATATGAGTAACATAGCAAGCGACGTCCACGTAACGCTTTCCTTCCTGAAGCATATCCATATTCAGTTTTGCCTTCTCCTGAATGGTCAAGGTCTTCCTCTGGTGCTTAGGCTCACTACTACCAGAAGGCTTAGAACATGCAGGATGCTTGGGAGCCATCGTAGGGCTTAAAACAAAACGAAAACAACTGGACCAGAAGCAAGGTACTGGACTCACGGAGAACGCTTCGGGGGAAAATCTGCGAAATAGCGGGGCGCAATCGCTGAACCGCGATATAGCGGGGATCACTGTATATCGAGTCTAGATACATGATACATGATCAGCAAGTCTATGATAGGCTGCGACAAAATGACGAAAGGAAGGGCGCACCTTTTTACATAAGAGGAGCAGGACCTCATATTAGAAGGGTGTGAAGAATTTCAAGAATTAATATGCACAAGGGGTAACAAGGCAAAAGTAGCCCAAACCAGAAAAGACGGCTGGCAAAAAGTGGCCGACAAATTAAACGCCACTTAAAAAAAAATAGTGTCTATTGTACTTACTGAATACAACGTTTCATTTCCTATGTGTCAGATGAATTATTATTTAATACAGTAAAATTCAGTTATAACGAACTTCAAGGGACCCAGCAAAGCCGTTATATCCAAAGTCCGTTATATCCAGAGTTGCTGTATGCCGAAAACACAACTACAGGACACCATTTACTCATATACCACACCCTAGCAGACACACTTGTGGTATAGATTATTATATTGTATATGTAATCCAATTTTACCTGACCAGATGTGTGACTATTAATAATCCCGAATAGGTATCTACGCTGGATATCACCGGCACGCCACGCTCCTTGTAGGCGGATCCTGCATGTCAGTTACAGCCGAACAAAACTACAGCTAAAAGCTGCTCCGAGGACCAAATTGTTTGTCCCTTATAAGCAAAATTCCGTTATATGCGAGTCCGCTATATCCAACGCTTTTTCTGCATGTACATAAAGGCGCACGGCCACACGACCGGGATCTGCGGGTCTATATATATACTTTGCCTAATTTGACTTTGAATATAAGGTGCTAATGAATCTCTGAGGTACAATATTCCCCCTCGGCTAAAGCGGTATCTTTGGAAAAGAATTTCCTCCGGGAGCAATAAAATATCACGCAAAACTCTCTCTATGTGAAATTCTCTTCTTATAATTTGCGCACCGATATCAGTTGTTCGCTCAGCCTTGAATGGCGAGGCCATGACTGAACGGATTTCCATGCACGGACACTGATTAAGTGTGTGAGCTAATCCTTGTTTATGTAGAAACCAGCAGAATTTCGAAAAACCGACAGACCCAGGATCATGGCAAACAAGTAATCCACATACGAAAAATACCCCCCATGTAAGCAAAGACAGCTAATATCAAACATGAGGGAAAAACAGAAAACCCGAACAGCCCCCCAACCTTGCTGCATGTTCAACCCATTGAGCTATACACCGGCCTTGGGAGCATGAAAAACACATTAGGGAATAAATTTACACAACAGAGGAGGGAGAACAAGGTGACCAGTGATTCCTGCTGGCCAAAAGTTAGAAGACACAAACAGCAGGGACAAACAGGCACCGACCCTGGCAATAAACATTGCTCTCTACTTTTACAACACATGCTAATTGGTGGTACAGGAGGTACAAGCTGGCAGTTTCAGTATAAAATATATGCAATATATCCACTATATGGACAAAAGTATTGGGACACCTGGCCATTACACCTACAGGAACTTTTGACTTCCCATTACAAATCCATAGGCATCAAGATGGAGTTGGTCCCTCCGTTGCCGCTATAACAGCTGCCACTCTTCTGGGAAGGCTTCCCACAAGAGTGTAGCTGTGGGTATTTTTGCCCATTTATCCAGAAGAACATTTATGAGGTCAGGCACTGATGTTGGATGTGAAGGCCTGGCTCGGAATCTCTGTTGTAGTTCATCCAAAAATTGTTTAATGGTGTTCAAGTCAGGGCTCTGTGGGAGGCCAAGCAAGTTCTTCCACACCACACTCACCCAACCATGTCTTTATAGACCTTGTTCTGTGCACAGTCATGCCAGAACAGAAAAGAGCCTTTTCTAAACTGGTTCCAAAAAGTTGAAAGCACAGAATTGTCCAAAATGTCTTGTTATGCTGAAACATTAGGAGTTTCCTTCACTAGAACTAAGGGGCCTAATCTAACCATGAAAAACTACCCCATGTCATCATCCCTCCTCCACAAAACTTCACAGTTCACACAATGCAGTCAGGCAGGTAACGTTCTCCTGGCATCTGCCAAATGCAGACTCATTCATCAGACTGCCCAACAAAGAAGTGTGATTCGTCACGCCACCGGCTCCAGTGGCATTGTGCTTTATGCCACTCCATCCGACACTTGGCATTACACTTAGTGATGTGAGGCTTGCATGCAGCTGTTCAGCCATGGAAACCCATTCCAAGTTTTTGTGTTGGGGTTAATTCCAGAAGAAGTTTGGAACTCTGCAATTACTGAGTCAACAGAACGTTGCCAACCTTTATGGATTATGCATCTCAGCACTCAGCACCTTACATGGTCTGCCACCTTGTAGCTGAGTTTTCCAAAACACTTCTGCTTTGCAATAATACCACTTACCCCGGACTATCAAGCAGGGGAAAAAAATCACAAACTGAAAGATGGCAATGATTGCATCCTATGACAGGACCACACTTGAATTCACTGAGCTATTCAGAATGACCCATTCTTTCTCAAATGTTTCTAAAGCTTGTTTATGTAGAAGTAATATAATGTGCCATATTTGGGACTCCTCTAGCAACCGCTCATTCAACACAAAGACAGACCAGCGGTACCTAAGGATTCTCTAAAGAGACACAGTACTAAAGGAGTCTAGCCTTTGTCTCAGCTCACTGGACGGTGTCCATGTCTCACAGCCATACAGCAATCCTGAATTCAAGGATTAACTTTTGGCCATATAATGTACTTTCATATATAAAGTACACATATCCAACAATTTTTCAACTAATTACTCAGATCATTGTCCACGGGGAGCCTGCAACCTATCCCAGACAGCATTATACATCAGTCATGCGTGTGTTTAAAGTTGCCTGCCGTGCATTAAGCTGTTGCTCAGGCTCAGGCTCCACAGACTTGTGGGAGTGTCGTCGTCTCTTCCACACCAATGGCAGGTAAAAAAAAAGCCGCGCAGAAGATGGAGATACAAGGCATGAAAGAACAAGTGGAAAAGCAATACAGCGCACAGTGGCACCTCGTCAGGATGAATGCTGATGTGGAGAAGGCGGGGGTGCAATTAAAGAATGCCCAAAGCAACAATATTGTGGACAAAGCTCCCAGTCTCCCTGATTAAATTCAGTGGCAGACTCTTGCCCTTTCACCCCTTGCATCACCATCCCGTGGGCTCACATGCGGCAGTCGCCAAGGACTGATTTTATTAGCCGACAGCAGCTGAATTAAATAAATGTCATTTCATGCCCCGCCCGGCCTGATTACGCCAGAAATGGAATTCTGGGGTTATGGAGGTGAAGACTGCAAGGCTGTCATACATCTCACCTGCATTCATACTCACTCTGCCAAAAGATTCATTAACGTAAGGATAGAGCATCACCCAAACCAATAAAATATATTGTATACGATACGTTGCTATTGATAAGAGTGATAAAAAGTAATAGAAATTGAATATGGCTAAAATTCACAATATAGTCAAAAGCTCCAGGCTGTTCAGCACCTTTTAGACACTTTCATTTCAAGGTAAAAGTTAAAAGAGGGATGAAAAGCAAAAGATGAGATAAAAATATGCCTTCCAAAAAAAGAAATGTTTACACAAATGTGTCTCTGACAAATCACATCCTCTCTGTGCATGGGGCCCCACACAGTCAACAGCAAGCACTCACTGATGACTTGCTCATATAACCTGAAGCCTGCAGTCTCCAAAGCTCCACATAAAGGCTGCTCTGGGAGCACATTAAGAGCCCAAAAGCCACCACTGGCACAACAGAAGATACATTTGATTGTTTCCATACCAATCCTCTTCCCAGAGATAACTAATGATTTAACACCAAACCTACTTTAATACTGCACATAAGTCACAATATACTGGAACAATCCTGCAGCATAGCCCTGCATCTTGATCAGATAAGCTGAATGTCTCCAGGAGGGCTGTACAATGTTGGAAAAAATTCGCCTCACGATATTTGAAATTTTTGCTATTAATACTGTGAAATTTATGAGACAAAAAGCAGGTGAAATTTACCAAAGTAAACTACAGCCAAATACAGCTTGTTAATATCTAAACATGCAGTTTGTCATTAAGTTGATGGTGTTGCTACAAGTTGTGCCAACAGACACAAATTCAGGCCAACAAAACACTTGCTTTTGCTCAATATCGTCTTTTTGGAATCCAAGATATTTTCATACAGAAAAAGCTGAATGTCTTTTGGTAACCAGTTCTTGTTCACTTTTCTCCTCCTCATTCATTTGTTGCTAATATCACTGTGAAGCTTGCTAAGTTTTGTTTCCAAACTTGTTTCCTAACAGGTCAAGTCAGGTTGTGGAGCATGCACTGATGCAGTGCGTTGCTGCACCCACCACAACAAAAAACCTCAGGATCCCGGCTGGCAAGCCCCCCCGGCAGACACACAGTCTAGTCACATCCTCCAGAAATGGCCATCCATCTGCCACAGCCAGGTGTTACATGGGTGTCCCTTTGGCCTGGTGCAGCCGCTTGGGTCTTCAGCAATGAGGATCCTGCAAGCCGGATCACCCTCAGGGAAACGTGTCATGTGGCCAAAGTGCCGTAATTGACACTCCTTCATAATGTAGGTAATGTGCCATATTCGGGACTCCTCTAACAACTGCTCATTTAACACAAAGTCAAATCAGCGGTACCCAAGAATTCTCTAAGGAGACACAGTACTAAACTCCAGTCTTCATCTCAGCTCACTGGACAGTGTCCATGTCTCACAGCCATGCAGCAAGACAGGGAGCACCAGGACTCTAAAGACTTGGTACTTTGTTCTCTTGCAAAGATATTGGGAGCGCCACACACCAATTTCCAGTGACCTCAGGACTCCCCATGCTCTCCGAATCTGTCTGCTGACTTCATAGGAAGAGTCACCAGAGACATGTATGTCGCTACCGAGGTAAGTGAATCTCTCAACGAGGTCGACATTCTCCCTGCAGATAGTCACTCTACTGATGGCCGTGCCCAAGAAGTCATTAACGGCCTGGATCTTGGTTTTTATCCAGGACAGTAGCAACCCCAGACACTCAGGCTCCTTGCTCAGTCTTTTGAGAGCCCCTATCAGAGCGTCCATTGACTCTGTGAAGATCACAGCATTGTCGGTTAAATCAGTAAATCTTTCTTCACTAACAGTTGCCCCACAACTGCTGGACCCCACGACACTGCCTAATACCCAGTCCGTGCAAGCATTGAAGAGAGTAGGAGAAAGAACACACCCTTGGTGAACCCCAGAATGAACTGGGAAGAACACGGAGGTTCTCCCTCCACTCTGCACAGCACTCACAGTACTAGTGTACAGGCCGGCCATGATGTCCAGTAAGTTCAGGGGGATCCCGGAAAAGTATTAGAATGTCCCACAGGGCAACTTCATCAACTGACTTTTCACTTTACGAAGATCAACAAAGGCTGCAAAGAACTTCTCAATGAGAACTCTCAGTGTCAGGATGCAGTCGATGGCAGACTTCTTAGGTATAAAACCAGACTACTGTGACAGGCAAGTGTGTGATGACAGATTCTATTAAGGATGACCCTAGCAAGGACCTTAACTGGCACTAAAATCAGTGTTATCCCCCTGTAGTTGCAGCAGTCCAGGAGATCACCCTTCCCTTTCCAGATAGGGACTATAAGTCCTGCTTTCCAGTCCGAAATGGAAGCAAAGATTGCCTGCAATGCCAGGGGACAGCCTGACCACCAGCCTGGAGAAGTCCACTCCGGATACCACAGATCCCTGCGGCCTTCCCTACCTCCCAGCTGATTCACCACCCATGCAGTCTCAGTGAGATTGGGTGATTCACAGCTGACCAGAGGATCAGCTTCGAGAACCATGGATCCAGAGATGTCCAACATCCTAGCTGGAGGATCAGCTTTAAACAATTGCTCAAAGTAGCCAGCCCAGCAGGTCACAACTGCAGTGTCATTAGTAAGGATCGTTCCATCACCTGCACTGACTGCAAGTCTCCTGGGAACAGATTCAGATGTATGTAATGCTTCAATACCTCTGTAAGCAGGATGTGGGTTACTAGGCCACAGGTGATGTGTCACCTGCTCATAGATTCATCTAACAAACACTTCAGGGTCTTATCTCAGAAGATCTCGCAAATCAGATTAGAGTCGGGATTGGCACCCAAGTCTGCATGTTCCTCACACAAACTGCGTGCAAACTCATCAGAAACAGCCTGATCTTGGAGTCTGGCCAAGTCTAGCCACATTCTCCAAGTAGGTGGTAGCCTACTGGATCTAAGCTGAATCTTTAGTGTAGCACCAACAAGTCTGTGGTCAGAATTCACAAACTGCACACTTCTGTAGACCCTGCAGTTCTGCAGGAGCCTCCAGCATCTGCCCATGAGTGTGTGATCAATCTCCTTGCTGCACCACAAGTACTAGAGTACCAAGTTTAATGCTCAGGGTGTTGGAACCAGGATCCAGCAACCTGCAGTCCCAGACCTTTCACAAAAGTCAAGGAACATGGAGCTACTCTCACCCCGGTCTCCAGACACATGGGGACCAACACAATCCTCATACAGTAGCCAGCCCTGTCTGTGCTAGTGGTCACATTGAAGCGACCCATAACCCATCACCTTGTGGGTACTCATCAACCACTGAGCAAAGTTGGGAGTAAAAGGTCTCCCTCAACGAAACATCACTAACCGCGGTCGGAACTTACACTGAGACAACAGACAAGACACCCAAGGAATGCCTTAGCCTGAGCCTCATAATACACTTGATGAAAGGAATGACATCAGGCACCATTGAGAGGAACTATTCCACCACAGCAACAGGTACTCCCAGATTATGGCAGCCATCAGAGCAACCAGACCAAAAGTAGGTGTATGCACCCATGGAGATCCAGCCACTCCTGGGTCTGCATACCCCAGAGAGTGCCACCACTGAAATTCAGCATTTACGAAGCTCCCCCTACAGCAGAGGAAAATGATCATCTGGCTGGAGAAACAAGACGTTCCACGTGCCTACACAGATCGGCCGCCTCAGGCTGGGACCCAAGCACTGCCATGTAGCAGGTGATGTCACAGCACCGCACCAGCCCTGATCCCCAACAGGGTTGATCTTATTAGCTCACCAACGGTTTCGACTCTTTTGGGGATGAGGCTCCCGAAGCCTTTCCCCCATCCCCATCATGATGCATGCAGCCTTCCTGTGGGCAGCTGCAGCAAAGCTACCTCAACAGAGAGCAGAAGGGTGGTGTGCCTGTTTAGGCCTAGCTGCTGTGAAGTGTTTCATGGTGGCTAGAATGCCAGTCCTGCCAGCAGCTCCCAATTTTTTTCCCTGCAAGAACTGCTTGCAGGGCCAATTGCAATTTAATGTCATACCCAGGACTTTGACGGAGTAGAAATGTTTTAACATAACTTATTGTCTTAACCCAGCTGCCTATTACAGTCTTTGCAATGTGACAACTGCATGTGCATGACATGCGATGTAGCCATTAATAATGCACATTGCGCAGCTGTACTCCTCACCTCTGAATTGGTGTTTTAACAAGAAAGATGCATCGCCTTTCAGCAATATACCATCAATTCAGGAAAACCAAGCAACAACAAATAACTGGTTGCACTCAAATCACCGAAATGAAAAATTGAGAATGAGAAAGGTAAATTAGACGTGAAGAAGAAGGGATATGGCTGCTAAAAACAGAATGTGTTTTTCATGAAAATGAAAGACACTGCATTTTTCATGCATGAGTATGGTAATAAAAAAAGCCGGTATTACTCCCAAAATGATCACAGCATGCTTATCTAGTTTCTGCTTAACTGAGACTGACGACTAAATCTTTATGAACTTGAACCCAGGAATATATTTCAGTATTTAACAATTGCCATTGTTCCATGAATGAAGATGTGGCCAATTTGCAGCATATGGTGAGAGAATATCATTGAGGGTCAAGCAGGAGAAAATTTAACTTTTTTATTTCAGAGAGGGCTAAAGGTTTAATATCCAATCCCTATCCAGTAAAAATCCCTGGCCTTGTGTACTGTGCTGGACTTCCGCATGTGCTCCCTGTGCTGGTCCTACATTTCATTCAGGTCCAAGCTGACCTGGACCTAATACACTGTTTATGTCTCCCTCAAGACAAATTGCGCAAACCTCTGAGCACACAACCTGCCTAGGCCTATCAACTCAGTCCATATGGAGCTCAGCTGAGGTGAGGAGCGGCCAAAGGGAGATGAGGAAGAAAGAAAAGGAGTCTGCTTCGCCGAATGCTATCTGTTCCTTAGATTTTAAATCTTTCTTTCGAGAGCAGAGCTGAAAATCAGGTTTGCTGTATTTGCCTTAAAGGGAAAATGAAACACAAGACGTAGTTAGCATAATTTACAAGATGGATCCCTACTTTAAAAATCCATATAGGTTCAACAGTGTCGGTGAAAGAGAATTAAAAATAAGTAATTCAAGTTACATTTTTTCAGGAAAGTGTAACGCCATCTTGTCTTAGTGTAGGATGTGACATCATGAGGTTGGTTGGCTTGGAAATCATACATTAGGTCACACTAACTTTGCAGCTGCTTTTCATAAAACAAAGTCTATAATATTAGACCATTTTAAACTGTGTCCAGTCTCAAACCTTTTCAGTCTCATACTAAGCAATCTAGTATCAAAGTTGTGTGGATAAATCTAGAAATTTTGCATTATATTGCTTTCTTAGCCCTGGTACAAGACCCCACCATCTAGCAAACTGGCGATATCACAAGCTTGCTAACTAACTTGCAGGCCTACTAATTTCCAAACTGATGGATCTGCTTTTATCAGCCAGACAGAGAGTGAGCAACTTTCGCAAAAGCAGACTCTTTCATTCATACTGACGTTTCAAACATTACAGTCCGATTAGCACCTACCTAATATAAGCTACAAGCAGGACTAGAGTTTGTGGAGGCAGAGCACAAGCTGTCCGGTTTATGTGATAGCTAGTAAAAGACACTGCACATTGCAATAATGCACTCGGTAATTCATTCAAGTTGAAGAAGCATTCATGAATGGGGAAGGAAAAGTTATGTCGGTGTCTTGCAATCCAACAGAATGGCTCAGGGAACACACCAGGAGGTGACTAAGCTACTGGGGTTGATGTGCCATTCTCATCTGGAGGAGTAGGTCCAACACCTTCCTGGGGCAGAATACACCCAGAATTCGATATGCAACCGGGCCATGCAGCTGACCCCCTTCCCATGTGTCCTGGGTATCAGCCACCCTTCTTCCCCTGGGACTCTTCTCCCACAGAAGTCCCATCTGTCGAGGACTGGTACCGGACAAGCAAACGGGTTTGTACCAGAGCTCACAAACAGCTACAGTACGAGGAAGTGCCCTCAAGCAGAAGTACTAGATGGATCATCATCAATGTCCTGCCACTTTTTTCCAACTAAGCCAACGAGTGTGGTGTTCAATTAAGAACCTACCACCTGCAGCTGCACGATTTTGTATTGCATCTCACCCTCCTTGCACACATCGCTCCTGAAGCTGGTTTGGTACCTCGCTTCTCATCTTCTGTCTGATGACACAGGTCCGCTGACTCCAATACCCCTGGATGGTGAGATTGTATACACCATCCAATCCCTTCTGGATTCCTGGTAGGGGCAGGGTCAGTTTTAGTACCTAGTCAATTGGGAGGGCTATGGCCATGACAAATGCTCTTGGGTTCCAGCCCAGAATGTGCTCAGTTCAACCCTGATTGCGTCCTTCCACTGGGACCTTCTAAGCTGGCACTTCAGCCCTGTGGTCGTCCTCATCGCCCCCAGTTTCCTCCAGGAGATGGCTGTTGGGGGGATTATTGTCGTGTCCCATGAGGCATGGCCAACCAATTAGGACTAATTAGTCTACTCATGAACCTTACCGAGCATTTCAGCCTTGTTGTGTGTCTCTCTGTTTGCCCAAACTGTACCTGTCGTCTCAGACAAGCCCAGTGTCATCATCCTCTGTCTCTTTCCCTGACTCTCAACAAATCCAGACCTGTGATCGTGACCTGTCTGCTTGCCTGCTAATTTCAGTTCTGTTTACCCGTTGAATGAACTCTGCTTCTCCGCATTTTGGGTCTTCCAGTATATGACAATTTGCCTTATTGTTACGATTTCTCCCATGTCGTTAGTATTTAAAACAATAAACGTATAATGTTTAACCAATTAAATTGTTCACAGTATGTGGTATATGGTTTTAGACAGTATGCTTATGTGCAGGGTAAACAGCACGAAATAATCCTATGGTTTATAAATATACATAGAATAATCCTGTTATGGGTTAAATAGCGTAATCAGGGGAATGTTGCAATATTTGGTAGCGATGCATTTGCAATTGTGCCAGTGAGAAAATGACCTCAAAGAAATGCTTTGCCAATGGATCTTCAAGCATCACAGAGACATCGTGTGCTGCCTAGGGACACGGCATTTCATGCATGTGCACTTGTCACATCACAAGGATCACAATAGTCTGCTGCGTTCAAACCATCAATAAGTTGTGCTAAATCATTTTCACACAGTCACAGGAAACCCAGTTTAGCAAGCGTTGCTCTTTAGTATTCCGTAGAGATGTCGGTTCTGCTTTATGTCTGCTGGAACAACACAAGGCACCACTAACTTATTTACCAGACTCTGTTGTTACTTCAAATATAGCAATGTCAACATTTTTCCCAGTATCACTCAGCCCTAAAATAAATTCTATTCAGTTATATAGTTTACTTTCAGCTTCTTGAAAGTGGTAATTTACACCTGAAATTTCAACAAAAACTTAAGGACACAAGGTCAGGATACTCCTGATAATTCAAGTCAGAGGGACACGTCTTGTAGTGGTAATGACCATTCTATTGCCATTTAACAGTATTTACTATAACGAGAAAAGTCAGTGCCTAATATTTGAACCAACATATTCCTTCCATACAGTTATTTCAAATTCTTTTGCCTCCCAGAAAACATGGTCTGAGGCTGCTTCCTGTACGTAATTCCAGTCCATTACAGGGCTTTCACAGAGTCACCTCTCATGGTCACACACTATGACCAATTTAAAGTTACCAGTTTACCTGATCAGAATGTTTTTGGACAGAAGAAGGTAACTGGAGAAGAAAACCACATAAGCACTTGGAGGACATGCAAAACCAGCACGTGCATGGCTGGGGCCTAAGCCAAAAGGAAATCCAGAAAGCTGCCACTGCTGCTCCATGAAGGTGGGTATGATGTGAGCGCTACGGCTCCTCATCTACATGTGCGGAACCCTGAAGGGTTTAGCTAAATCTAGGAAAAGTAACTCAATAGATCTGCCTTCACTTTCATAAAATCATTCATGGAACAGATGTTTACATCAAAATCTTCTGTGGTGGAAATTAACAACATAATATGAGATACACATCTTAAGTCTGTTCAAAGCATATATAAAACTTCAAAAGATATATTCTTTTCAGTATATTTAAAATCCAAAGACCACTGTGCACCCCTGGGGGAAAAGTATATATATACCAACTGTATGTAAAGATTCTGATCAAGTGAGACTTCACTTCTACTGCGTAGAATCCACCAAGTCCTGTCTGTAGTACTTCAAATGGATGAGATTAATACACATTCTATATAGAATATAGAATCAGATATAAAACATCTAAGACTGTTGCATTCACAAGACTGCCAAAAATGTGAAAAAATCATTTTGCACGCTAATGTGTTTCTTATATGCTGTTCTGCATGACCTTAAATGAAATCAGAAATTGCTACATGATTAAAACAGACACTAAGAAACTAAGCTGGTAAGGTCTTTAGACCTGAAATAATTATCCTCAAACTAAGCATCTTTATGAGTAATAAGCTAAGTGATCATAATGTACTTTCCTACACCAGTATATTGTAGTGTAAGCAGCATGAGAAGAAGCAGCCTGCTGAAGGGGGTCTACAAAAACACACACAACTGCCACTATTCACTGGAGCTCTAAATGAAACTCAATGCTTAGTTCCTATAGTGTCTCCATATGGACTGAGTAATACAGTACCAATAATACACAAGCTGTAAAATGTGTCATGATGTGTTTGGTCTGGAATATGAAGGATGTACATGAGCTCTCTGCTTTCTATCAGAATGAGAAGGGCCTCTGTCACATCATGACATTTAACAGTGTAGGGTGATGAAATGACATCAATAATTATCTGAAATCAACACTGAAAATTATTACCTCATGCCATTCTGTTTAGATTTGCCACAAAAATGACAAAAGTCTATTATATTTTTAATGTATGTCTAGGGTGAGATTTAATTTTTTATTAAATAATAAAAAATTAATACAAAATATTATTTAGTCATGCTTACTTCTGTCTTTAAATGGTCAAACTGGGAACACAGGCAAGTCATAATGCTACACATCTAGTCAGCGCACAAATGCACAATCATTTGTACATGTATTCGTAAACATGTACAGCGGCAGCAAGCTTTCAGACAAAGCTGACTTGCAAATTTAATCTTTCAAGTGAAATTCTGAACCTGCTCTTACATCAGTTATTCCATTGCTCATAATTTTTCAGACAAGCACGTCTGCGCTGTTATGTGTCATCACATGAAATGGACGGATTCATGGGCAGGCAATAAGAGAACCAAAATTGGATTTATTGAGGTCAAAAATATTTACAAAGCAGAAAAATGAAGAAGGCTAGCATGGGAAGAGCACAGGCAATAAGAATGACTTCAATAACCCAAATTGGGGCTGATGAGATTATCAGGTATTTAAATACAAAGGCTAACAAGGGACCACAGGCAACAGGCGTGGCTCAGAGTCATTAAGGTCACATCAGGCAGGAGACAGGAGGGTTACGCGGCTATGATGGGCAGGATGTTATGTCACAGTATAAAGACTTCGCCAGAAAATCAAACATTTAAATCCCAACACTCCCATGTTCGTAAGCAGTGGACTCAAATCCCTAAAAGAAACCAACCAAAATAGCTAAATAATCTGAGAACCTGAGAGACAGCTTTATATTCCAGCATTCCAGTCTACAACTGTAAATTCTCATTCTGGCACTTTTTTCCAGTCATATACTTCTTTCACAAAGCCCGGTCATAAACATAGATACTAGTTATTATGTACATTATCTGTTAGGCATTGCAGACTGTGGAGGGAAGAAAAAAACGTATTACCAAAAAAGTGAAATTGAAGAGTCTAATTTAAGTTTATCAAGCAGAAAAAAAGAAGAGGCTTATAAAGAATGCTGCGGTTAATAAATCATAAATACGACTGTGTACTATACACTACTTTCTGTTTCTTAAGGTTTCCTAGGTGGTCCATTAAAATTATCTCAAGATCGTTATTAACACCAACAGACACCAAATTAATCTTTAAGAAAGATTAACCTTTGCGTCTATCACTGTGAAATTCCTAAACACAGCCCTAGCAACAACCTGAGATCCAGTTTAAGTGTTTTTGACAACCTTTGGACAGAGCATACCCTGTGAATGCATCTGGAGCACGTTTAGATGACCTTATAGAATCCACCAAGAAATCTCCCCGGATAAACACATTTAAACCAAGCACACAGCAGATTTTTCTCATCCTGTCCCGCATGATTTATACCCATCTCATGCAAAAACCACGGGGATCCTTTACTTATGGGGGAAAAAAAAAGTTTAAAAGAAAAACAGCAGCAGTCAAAGACACAGTGACATTCAGGAGAGATGGATGGAATGCAACCAGTGCTAACACAGCACAGCTCACAGCCAGCCTTTGGCATGTGGATTAAACCTGTATTCCAGTTAGTGTAACCTTGTATTGATTCACTGATCACCATCTGCTAGCTTCAAACTGTTAATTCCAGCTTCATACATTTAGTAGCTTCATCTTCCCACTTTAAAGGGTTGACATGTTTATAAACCGCCATTCAAAGAGCTGCACTTACCACCTACAGCAGTATACCACTTAATGTACACACCATCTTCAAACATTTTTTAAAAAAAATCCTTTAAATGCAGAAGCAATAGATGGTACATAATAAAAAAGTCATCTCACCGGGGACACCTGTCCAGCTATCCTTGTTATTTAAACATTATAGAAATATCACAATAGTAATTATTATTTGGAGTTTTAAAATGGCTAAGTAAGCATGTAATCATTTTGTGATGTCTTTCATCTTCAAATTGATCCCTGTACATTGATTAACAGCAAGTAAATAATAAATGACTAAAATCAAATATGAAAGCAAAATGTGCTATACAAGCTGACCCCAGTATTTCAGGTTATCCTTTTGACTCCAGTATATGCGTCAAACCCAACTCTTTGTGTGCAAAGAATAGGTTTAAAAAGAGAGTAACCTGTAACCAGAGCACAGTGAAAAAATACAGTTTTGAAAAGTTGTTTGTTGCAAAGTGGCTTGATTTACTGCAGGTTGTAAGTCAGAAAAAAGTAAATAATCAGGAGTTTCCAGCAGTCTAACGGAGGGCCTGGGTTATGGGTAACATCACCGCCCTGTGAGCTGTCCACAATAGTTATTTATAAAATATTGTATTGCATTATTAAAAAACACATTAGTTTGAAAAATAAAAACAGAAATTTCTGTTTCCTTGGGGCATTTAATTACGTGTGCAGAACACAGAAATCTATGTCAAGGTCAATCGCAAATTCCACGTATTTGTCTGGCCTGTATCTAAAGCAATTGCACAAGACTTTATTCTGTTTAGATTAAGCTTCATAAGCATCTTAATCAGAATCAACATTTCCTCTAGATCACCTTACTTCAACCAGTCATTCAGAGCTTCATATGTGTATAAAATTCAATATAACTTTATCTCACTAATTAAATAATAACATCTCTTTCAGTATGTCACAGAATATAGGGAGTACTGTGTTTAATGGGCAAATGTAATGATACTGTTCATATTTTATGTTCACAAGGGTCTTTGGTAACAGTTTTGATTTACATTAAGTGCATCTTCATAATGCATTTATAATAGATTCATAGAAAATTAATTAGCAGCAGGTATGTATACCTTAACATGCCTTAAAACATTTGCATTTATAACACTTTCAATGAACAAGACATGACAGCTATTAAGCATATAGATTAATAACAATCATTATATTATTATAATGTTTGTTACTAATGTGTATTACGGTCGTCAACGTACAGTAAGTGCAACAAAATAATCATGTGTTCCTCTAAAATTACAGCAACATTTTACTACTTGTATTTTAAGAAAAATAACTCAGGGTCAATGGAAACAGCACATTGTACAGTCAATAAATACCTTCGCCCTCTTTGCATCACCACTCAAAAAGTCATGAAGTGATTAAGTTTTGGTCTGGATGATATAAATTTTCCTTTCAGGAGGTAATGGGATAAAAAGCACAGCTTTTTATTTAATGTCCATAAATTGATTCAAACAAGCACAGATCTCGGCACCCTGTCCAGTCAGCTAGGGTTGGGCGGTGTCTTCTTCGTTGGCATATGGAGGGCGTATGGTAATCAATAAGTTCATCAAGTACTTTATTACTATTAGTTCAACACTATTTCTACGAATATTTTTTGCACATTTGAGACCATATTCAGTTTTTCTTTACTTTTGCCCCATGCAAGTGTCACACCCCAATCGAGCTGCTCCTCCTGTGCCACGCCCCCCTCATTAACCTCGTGTGGATTCCTGGTGTTTATCAGCTGTTTTGAGCAGAGGTGGAGATTTCAGGTCCAGAAAGTACAAATCCAGACCAGGATTTTCTTTCAACCAACCAGTTGACTACTTTGTGACTGTGACTTTTTGTACTCAAGTGGTTGAAATCTCCACCTCTGGTTTTGAGTTGTCCTTATTAGTTTCATGCATTTAAGTCCACGTCAGAGTTGTTTCCCTGGTTCTGCCATTGCAGTGTCGTGAAGTGTCCTTTCGATTCCCCATTAAATCTCTTTATCCTACCCCAGTTTTTATCTCCTTTTCCTGTTTCCCTGGTCCGTGCCTCCGTGTACATGACAGCAAGAGAGTCTTAAATTGCATACTTCAGTATTTAAAACTTGTTATTTTCAGTGCATAAGTGCAATGCCCTTACGCACTCAAAACTGAAAAAAGTACTGAAGTATGTGATTTGAGACTCATGGCTAGGCTTACTAGTCATACTGGTGTAGCAGTGGTGTTGACAGGCTTGGTCGTTGAAAAGGGTACCATTTCCAGTTTCCTCCAGTTATTACAATATTAATAATTCATTGATTATATTTTTCCTAAACGTGAAATATTCTCAGTTAAATGGCAGAGTGAGAAATGGCTAAAAAGGGTTAATAACAATATAATGATTGGGAATTACTTAAGATAGGTATAGCAGAGAACGAGAGAGTTTGTTCTGTAGGTAAGCTTTAATCCTTGTTTTTGTAATACAAATAAAGCCTCCGTCTCTGATTTACTGAGGCAGGTGCAAACAAGGTAAATTTAAAAATAATTTTTATGTGTGCGTCTAAGCAGAGACTCTGGAATTGTCACGATACTGGCTCAACATCGTCCATCAGCACAACCCCAATTCCCATTAGGCACTTTTCATTCCAGGTGAAGTCTTAAAAATAAGCAGGTGGCCAGGCAACTGTTCTTCCATGAATCATACTCAAACACCCCAGAACGACCTTCTCCAGTTGCGTTCTCATAATGCAATTGTCAAGTTCAGCCCCTGTTGTCTCACTCTGTGTCCCTTCCCCGTTTGACCAGCAGCCAGTTGTCTGTGTTCCCTTCTGTCCTGTGTTTGAATCCCACCTCCTTGGCTTTTGTACTTTGGCTCCCTAGTGTTTCAGTGGATTTTCTCTAGTTTTGGTGTCTGATTTTGTAGTTGGTTTTCGTTTTGTTCCTTGTACCCCTGCTTGTGTCTTTACCTGT
>JAABNX020000021.1:2136623-2148412 GCA_015163995.2 Mormyrus lacerda
ATACTGGGGGGGTGGGGGGGGGTTGACATCTCTGCCTAATTTGTGATTATTCCGGGGGGGGGGGGGTGTTTTGGGTACTTGATTACAACCCCCCCCCCTATCTATCTGCCCCTGTAGTTTACGCCCAAGATGTATACTAAGGTCCATGTGCCTGTACACAGACCCGATAAAGGTCACATGCACACGTAGAATTCGTTATATTAGTTCATATATAGCGGTTTGACTACTAGCATTACTGTTATGCAAGTCTACAGCTTCAAGTTCAAGACCACTTCACGTTTTGTCTCCACACACAATTCCGTCACCTTAGTCACATCACCGCAAAAGATCAATGACCCTTGCTGTGTGAACTTCTGTCTCTAACTGAACACAAACTCGACAGCAGCAGACTCGTATAATATTGCTCATATGTGAAGTAAGTACCTGTAAATATAAGCTGGACCGGTGACCGTTGCCATTTTTACTTCCATTACTCCTTTAAAGAAAATACTGTAAAAATGAAGGCAGCTGGATAGTTTCTTTCTTGGCACAATGAGGCCTTCTGGGTTACACCTGTCAGGTGGGGCCACAGTCTAGCACACACTGCGTGATCTGATCTTGCTATACAGACCCCCTCACATCTGGAAATTTGACATTTGTATCATATTTCACATTCCGTTTTTAAAATATAGACCTGACATGAATTTGTTGTAATACTGAGCATATGTGAATTGATGGCCGCATGCCTTGATAAACTCAAGTCCTTCTTACAGAAAATATGTATTATGCATGCATTATACATAAACAAACAGGACTAAACTAAATACTTCGGTATACCCCATGCACTTTTAACAAAATTGTTAATTAATTCATAATAAATAAATCATGCTGCTGTATATTGAAACTACTGTCCTACCCCAGTATCTCTGGCAACTTGACTTAAAGTTTCAGTTTAAAATAACACTTTCCTGAATAACAAGAATGGACAGTCAGAAATGTTATTTAAAGATATGACTGTCATCCTGTTTTTGCTTTAGTCAGCTGGTATTCGGTTTTGTGCTGAGGAAAATTTAACGGTGACCTGCCTTTTCCCAGAGAAACAAATGGATTTCCTTCCATTGGACTCTGCTGCTGAGACATGTGCTTTCTGTACGAAGCAGAGAGGAGTCTCCATAGTACTCAGTCTCCCTCTGATGGAGGCTGAAAAAAAGACATTTCCAACTCGCTTCCTGTTCAGCTTCCCACCACTCACAGCATTATAATTACAGTCCCAGAGTGACTCTGATCTAGACCATTAAATTTATATTTACAGTCACTTTATATTTTGGTCTTTCAGTATAGAAGACTATAAATATTTCCTCCCAATTCAGCAGTCCCTGGCTTTGGCTAAAACGCTGAAAAGAAAATGATTTTGTTTAACGATGATGATAATGAATATCTCTGTCATCATGCACGTACTGCTGATACTGCACATTGCAACACGATTAAGTTTGCAACTCTTACACAATGCTGTAACTCTTACACAATACTGTAAGTCGAGTAGGACAAGAAGCTAAATATTAAAGTACTAAATTAAAATATAGGAAATAAAAAAGCAGCACCAGAACCAATACAATTTCGCAAAACTGCAAATTAAATAATTAAATACCCATAGTATAAGGCAGCATGTGTAATGCGAACGGTATGAACGATACAGTATAGAGACAGTACAAAATGAGCAGCAGTAGTAAAGTGCAAGTCCGCCAGTAGTAAATAGTGCCAACAGCTCAGATGTGCAAAACAGTGGTGGAGAATCAAAAACAGTACACAAGCAAAACAGTAAGGGGGGAGACAGGCGGACTGGGGAGGGAGCTGGATGAGTTGATTCATGGCCTTCATAACTCTGGGGAGAAAGCTATTCCTCAGTCTGGGCGTGTGGGTATAAAGGGCCTTATAACACATGCCAGATGGATCAAACGATAGCAAGGGTGTGTGGAGCCTTTACAGATGCTGGAAGCTTTCAGCATGAGCGTGTAGCCGTAGATGTCCTCCGGACCTATCTCCCAAGGATCATATGTGCACTGGAGACAACTTGCTGAAGAGCTTTCCTATTAGTTGCTGTGCAGATGAAATACCATACAGAGATGCCGTATGTTAGGACACTCTCTATGGCGCATCGATAGAAGGTCATCAGGATTTTCCCCAAGAACAATAACCACTGCTAAGATAAATAACCACTGCTGCTTCCTTGTCTAGTTCAGTGGTGTTAGTGGTCCATGTGAGGTCCTCTGAAATGTGTGCAGCCAAAAAAAAAGGCTGGATACTCACCCACTTTGTGGTCATTGATGAAGATTGGGGCATACTCATCATCCCATGACTGCCCAAAGTTGACAATTAGCTCCTTAGTCTTTGCTGTGTTAAGGAGCAGGTTGTTTTCTGAGCACCAGCTCACCAGGGTCTGCACCTCCACTCTGTAGGCTGATCTGTCGCGGCTGGAGATCAGCCCAATCACAATTCTGTCATTCGCAAACAACCTTATGGTGTGCCAGTGCTAAGAGTTACAGTGGAGAACATGTGGGGGCGACTCTCACGGCCTGAGGACGGTCTGACAGGAATCTTAGGATCCAGCTGCACAGTGATGAGCTGAGGCCTAACTGCTCGAGTTTGGAGGTGAGCTTCCCGGGTATGACAGTGCTGGAGGCAGAGCTATAGTCCACAAACAGTCCTCTGTGGATCTATCAGCTCTGTAAGCGAACAGGTGAGAGGCAGGGATGATGGTTTTGATGTCAGAGAGGATCAACCATTCAAAGCACTTCATTACTGCTGGTGTGAGGTCAACCAGACAATAGACGTTCAGATTGCTGACATTTGTTTTTCTTGGTGTAACATGGTGTCAATTACGTGCTTGCCTTCTTCTGGTTACTGGTGTTCTTGATTGAATAATAGGCCCATGAGTAGTGGTCTGTGCCTTATAAAAGACGGCAGTGGCAGTGGCGACACATCCGAGGTTGCACATGCCAGGGGGTTTGGGGTGTGTGTGTCCGTCAACTTTAGCAGTCTCGTATTCAGAAAGAGGGAATCTGTCTCTGCAGTCACTTCAGTGTTGGAAAGTTACGATTCGACCTTTCTGCTTAGTCAAACTGGCAGCGACCTTTGTTTACGAAGCTGACATTGGCAGCATTGTCATCCTGTACATCCTTTACTTGATGCCTGGAGCGGGGCTGCCGTCATAGTGCCAATGCTGCTGTTTTGCTTCTGTTTGTGTTTTGTTTCTTATTTGTTTCTTTTTTATTTATTTGACGGAGTCCGCGAGGTCCCAGCAGGCTGGTTGGACTGGCCAGTTTGGAGCTGTCCTTCTCCTGGTTGGCCTGGTTTGGCAGCGATTTGCAACCCCAATTCATGCCATAACGTCGCAACGCTGATTTACATCGACCAGCTGTTTTCGTGTTCGGAAACGCATAAAGTTTGGTTTTTCTTCTTTTGTTTCAGTTTTATTTTTTAGCTTGGGTGTTGCTAATTGTATGGAACATTGTATGCTTGTTTCTGGCTTGAGTATTGTTTGTGCTTAATTTTGTACTTCTGGTAAAATATTCTCAGCCAGTTTATGCAGGACAGCAGCCGGTTACTTGTTTTAATAAATTCAAATTTTTTAATAAATTCCGGTAGGGGTGTAACAATGCATTGATTTATATCGACTTATCGATTCAACGGCAAATGATCTGATGCATCGACGTGACCACATAAATATCGATGCAAGCGTTTTTTTTTTTTCTTCCAGTATTATTTTCATGATCCACCCAAACATATATACATGGTCTACACCACCTGTGCCCAAAAGGTAATGTGGGTAAATACAGTAGTATGGCATAAAAAAAACAGAGGATGGACGACGCGTTCAACCGCGCCAGCTGCTGCAAAGCTCTAGCAAGCTACCGAGTCGCCTAGTTAGCCTCTAATTTATTTCTATTTAACTTAAGAAAAGGTATAAAAATGAACGGGGGAGCTGGACCAAGTAAAAAGCCAAAAACTTACCACTTCCAGACGCGAAAACGAGCTGAGAAATAAAAAGGTGAAGGAACTAAAATCCCAAAAATACTTTATTTATCCCAAAGGGAAATTAATAATAATAATGGTAATAATAATAGCAATAATAACAAGTAATAATAATCAAGAATACTCAATATTTTTATACATTAATATATGTTTTGCATTTTGATAGTACAGTAGGTAAATCGTTCTGACTTGGTCATTTATAAGTAGCTCGCAAGCTAGCCTACCTTATGAGTGTGTGTTTAGTACGGCAGGTGACATAGGATGCTACGCTCAGAGCACACAATCTCCTGAACACGCTGACCATTTAATTTTTCTTTACAAAAACCTCTCAAAGAAGATTACTGACATACTTGTTTCACCACAGAATTCAGTCATGTTAATATTCTTCATTCTACATGTCTGTCCATGCACTTTACTTTGCTTGTTTTATGGGACATGTTTGATTTTGTTTACAGTTCCCAATAAAATATGATAAAATGCTGATTATATTTGCCTTTTTTAACCCCAGTATCAAACTGAATCGAATCGTACCGTGAGAATTTCTGAGGTATCAAAAAAAATTGAACCATTGGCTTTATGTAATGTAATGTAATAGCTTTATTGTCATTGGACAATGTACAAGGAATCAATATTGTATCATATCGCAAGGAAAGCTGTGATTTACACCCCTAATATCTGGTAATCACCTCTCTGCCTTGTTTGGGCAGTGTGGCTCTAGTCACAAGGTCACTGGTTCAAACCCAGCCTCAGCACATCTGTGGGCCCTTGAGCAAGGCCCTTAACCCTCAGCTCCCTGGGTGCTGCTATGGGTGGCTGCCATTTGTGGACAAGGGAGGTGTAAAGACAATTTCCCCATGGGGATCAATGAAGTATCAATTATTATTAACAAACGTATGTCCTTAGTTAGTTGAGCTCTTGGTTTGGAACTTAATTATTTCCTTGGGTGAAACTCCCAAGGTGGCGTAGTCGCATCCTTTTCACTGTTTCCGCCCGTTACGCCAGCCCATGGGCATTAGCACTGTAATGATGGACTTCAGGCACTTGGTGACCATTGCCAGAGACAGAGATATGTTGAAGATTTTTAAAAACACCTCAGTTAGTCATCAAGATATAAAGATACTGACATAATAACCGCTTTTTTATTTATTCATGATTCTCTATGTTACTCGCCTATTGAATTATAAGAATACTGACTTTCTTGGAAAAAGAACTATGACTTGAGCCTGAAACTAATGATCTTTAATTGCCTGAATAATATATTGGAGAACTAAAAGAACTATGGCCATGAAATTCAAGCAATATTTAGATTGCGGCCTTTATTGTAGTAAACAGCGTGCCACTGTATGTCTTGTTACACTTTAATAGGATGTAGATGAGCATAAGAACACATGGGTTAAACGGTGCTTCAAAAATGTAAATGTAATGTAAATGTAGTGACATACCCATTCTGGGAAATGTGCATAATGCATAATTATAAGAGCCAAATGGAAGGAATTAAGGAGGTAATACTTTAATGATTTCTCATGGTAATTGTGTATCCATTCATATCATGCAATCAATATTCACTCATTATTCAGACATACACAGCAAACCTGTAAAAAAGTAAACCTTTTCATGCCTAGTAGTTTTCATGTTACTTTAACACCATATAACATGATGTTCCACTTGAATATAAGATGAATGTTCACTTCGACTTTGACTTGAACACAGAAATACACAGACAGAGGCAGACATTTTAGGTCCAGAAAGTAAAAATCCAGACCAGGATTTTGTTTCAACCAACCAGTGACAGACTCTTTATGCTCAATTGGTTGGTTGAAACAAAATCCTGTCTGGATTTCGACTTTCTGGACCTAAAATATCTGCCTCTGTACGCAGACAGGTCATTACCTGAATGTAAACGATTTATGATTTATTAAGTGACTGGTGACCACAAGCTAAACTGTAATGTCCCTTTAGTATCCTACATCCACACTGAAAAAAGTAAACCATAGCTGTTGTTTGTTTAATGTGTTTTTTCTCATTCCATTAGTTAAAAAAATATTAATTTGCTCTTTTAAACTAAACTGTCTAATTTATGCTTATGGGTGAATTGTTTTGTTTTTACTTTACTATAATGCTACTGACATCAGGGAACCAAAGTAAAATTTTTGATTTTGATCAAAGCAATTTCATTAGGTTAAAACGACGTTTTGGCGGTATAATTTTACTTCGGCCGCAAACAGGAGCATGACGTTGAAACAACAACGTCGAAACAAGTAAGGAAAGATATCACAACCTGTATTTCATTTAATATTATTTAAGCAATTTTCGTTAAACATACTTTAACGAAATACCTTAACTGGAAATAATTTTCAGCCCCTGTGTGGGAAGCAAGTTACAGAACAGTTTGACAAGGACAAAATGTACCTATTGTAAAAATACAGTTATCATTGTTGAATGATTGTTAATGTTTATGCATTTTGTAATATTTTATTGTTAACATTTTGGATGAAAATATGTTAATTCCAGGATAAATAATGTTTATATAATGAAATGCGTTCTATCAAAATGTGTAAATCAAAATGTAATTCAGTTTTTTTGCTTTTATATTTAAATTATGAATGCCTTAAATCTTTATTTGATGCGACTTAGAGTTAATTTGCTCAAACATTCAAAAGTGGTTTATATTGAATTATAATTTAAGATTAGATTTAGTAGAATATTTACATTAATTAATATAGCCAACTCATTTATTTTGATTTAGAACAACTTTAAATATTTGGTTTGTTTCACCTTCAGAAATTAGTTTACATGAACTTAAAAATGTAAAGGTTACAGTAAATGGTTTATTTACATTACGTCAATGCTAAGATATTAGGTGTGACAGGTTACTTCAATTTTTTTAAGTTGAGCCAGTGTTATATTTCTTTCAGTGCAGTAACCTTGTTAATAAAAATTTTTTCCAATCAGGCAGATTGATGGAAAAAGTCAAGCTGGGAATCATTGAGAAGGTATAGATCATTTTATGAATTACTCCAATTATAAATAATTTGAACAATTTCTTATAACCAAATAGCAGTCAAAAGTTTGGATACACCCACCCATAAAAAGGTTTATTGTACCATTCCCTACATTTGTTTTATTTGCGGGGAGGGGGCAGCTGTGTGGGTTGGGACTCAAAAGATTGCTGGCTGAAATTCCATGTCCAGCAGAGTGACATCACAAGCCCCGAACAAGATTCTTAACCCGAACTGTTGGACTGCCTGATCCTACTTTCTCCTGTACACCAGTTTTGTGAGGTGGCCTCCTTGAATGCTTTTCCAGCTGTCCTTAAGGAGGTCCCAGAATTACGCTGAGCACTCATTGACTGCTTTTCCTTCACTCTGTGGTCAAACTCCTCGAAAACCATTTCTACTGTGTTCAGGTCAGGTGGCCAGGTCATGTGACACTATCGCTCTCTTTTGTAGGTGGCCTGGCATGTCCACACTTTTAACTGGTAGTGTACATTCTACAGGTTACAGAGGCTAGATTAAGTCTTTTTACCCATGAACAATTAACTTAAATGTCTATTAAGTAGTTCAGTTTAGACATTCCTGCTGATAACTACAATAAAAATGGGTTACCACAGGCCAGAGTTGTCTAAGCAGCATTTAAAATATCTCTTTGCATATTATGTAGGTTGTACCAGGATGGTTTCGAAAGTGTGTAGATGGACTTATTAAACAGTACAAAGATTTTGCACAGATTCTGGTTGCATTATACATTGAGGGCATGCTAGTGAAAATTCCAAAGATTTAACAAGGGGTCAGAAGTTCTGCTGTAAAAGAGGGCTGCCTTGATATGCATTGTAAAGCTTGGGCTGTCTGAAATGAGCTAGACTTGTGCCTGCTTTAAAAATCATCTAATTTGCAGCAGGTCAGTTTGATATTTCAACCGTACCTTTGTCGTACTTACTTTAAATTTTTCACTCATTATATCCTTTGCTCTACAGCAACCCCAATTTTGGTGTCAAGTTCCACCAGACTTACCAACATTTCATAGAACTAATTCCTCTGTTTCCTTAATTCCCAATACCAAGAAAAGAAAAGAAAAGAAAAGAAAAAGGATAGAAAACTCAGATGATAAGAAATGCATTAATTGGTTAGTACATTAATTGGATAGCTCACTTCCATGCCTCTGCATATTCCTTTAAAAACTGTAGTCAGATTTTTCTTCCTGTTCCTATTGACCCTATGCTTCCATGAAGCAACAGTGCCCCCTGGCAGCAAGTCAGCTTCCTACCATTTCTACAGCAAAAATAAAATGTACACTATTCAATATCTAGATATTTTTCTCTAATTTGGCTTCTTAAACTTATACATTACATATGCATAACTACAAATTTTCCTTAGGTTAAATACCTGAAGAGCTTTAGTTCAAATACTTGTTGCTGTTCAAAATTGAGATACCTGCTGTTAGAAGATTTTGCACAATTCTAATTGTTAAGTGCTTAATTTAGACTGTACTTAATTTACTTTATAGCATTACCTGACAAACAGAATGAGCGAGTGCTAGAGAGAGGAATGATTTGAGAATGTCCAGCAGAGGGCTCACAAAGCCACTTTCAGAATCAGTGCCTTGAGAAATGTGCTTCTTCAAACGCATGTTTCCAACTTTAATCAAAAGTTAATAGGCTACAAAGTCAAATTCGCCAACAGGTGATGTAGCAGCTCATCAGAACTGATGGAGCGGAGCCATAAAAGCTTTGGGAGTTTCCAAGCCAAACTGCTCCAGGTCTTGGCTACTATGTAGAAGGCAGCTTTGCATTTATAAATGAGTCCTTGTATAAGTCTGGGAAAATCTCCAGTCCATAAGCTTCTGCAAGATTAGGGGGTGGCAAGGGTTAATGAGTGCTATGGGCTGGACCAGGTGCACCGACATGGCGACAATAGTGACTCAGCACTGAGGGACTGTGAAAGCCTACTCTCAAAAGAACACGTCTCTAATACTGTTCATTTGCACATCTAAAACACCAAATCAATGCAAAGAGAGGCCCTATTTCTCAACTCTGCATCATTTCTGATTACTCTTAAACATGGGTAACAGCCACTGCCATTGGAAAAACTAAGCAGGTAGACATGGAGCCTTTGAGGAAAAAAAGAGCCACTGTGTATTATAATAGAAGGATATTAGCTTTAATGAATGATCCCCTGTAATTCAAATACCATGGCTGAAAAGCCACGTCAATAACAGCAGTCGTTTGCTCATTGTATCCTTGTATCCATTCCAAGAGGGTCCAGCTGCAGACGTCTGTAGAGTGGAGCTCCACCGGAAATACGCCACATCCACAGGAAACACGTGATCTTTAAGGGCATAAGGTGGAGCTCCGGTTAGGGTTTGGGTTAAGGTTAGTGTTTATTCGCTGTAACACAGAGTTGATATCACGTGTTTCCTGTGGAGGTGACGCATTTCCGGTGGAGCTCCACTCTACTGGCTTCTGCAGCTGGACCCTTCTCGTCCATTCTGCATGTCATATTGTGTGTACTTGTGTTTTTTCACATTTTATCAGTCCATCTCCCAAACCTTTATCCTGGTCAGGGTCGTTGGGTTACACCTTGGATAACATACCGGCCCATTACAGGACACACACACACAAACAACCATACACTATGGGTAATTCCATAATTACATACCTTTGAAAAGCAGGAGGAAACTGGTGTACTCAGAGGAGACCCATGCTGGACAGGGAGATGATGAAAACTCCACACACAGAGCAGAGGTGGGATTCAAGATCACAGCTCTGGATTTGTGAGGTATCATTGCTACCCACGGTGCTGAACTAGTGTCATTATATTGCGTTAATATGATTAAACTCATAGCATTAGCAACATATAAAAGGTGGAAACAATGGCACCAGGGTTCCACAGTCCTGAAGGGAAAAGGCATCAATAAGCATGAAACCTAATTATAACAATGAATAAATCACACATAATAGCTCAACTAAAGAACACCTAACACAGAATCTTCTAACACCCACAAAAGTGCTTCTAATCAAAGAACATTACTAGGAATTCAAAAAAAGAAAATAATAGAGGCTTTTTTTTTTTTAAAAACAATGCTGCACAGGATTTAGATGATGCGGGACTTTGGGTACAACCCAAGCAATGCTTGACATTTTGAACCAAGGAAACAGGCATTTTGCTGAATATCCCTAAGGAAATCTGCTGACAGCTGGTGAAAAGCTAGCTTTGGTCAGCCACCTACAGTTGGGACTCCTCTCAGACTTCTGCACTTTCCTTTAAAAAGCCTTTGCACAGAGAAAGTCAAATAAAGCTGCCAAGATAGCAGCAGTCCATTTCATCCTTGGGCCTTAGTGTCTCAGACTGCACCTCTCAGAATAGACTTAAAAAAGACTCTGTATTTTAGGGTCAGCTGAAATTTTATCTGACCTAAACCCATTCCAGGACAAACCCCAGCAACATATTAACAAGAAGAATAGTGCAAAAGTCACTAATAAGATATCATATTCACAAACTCCCCCCCACATACAAACCAACAAGAGAAAACAATTTAATCCTGTAATAAAGAAGAAAAATCAAAAACATCTACAGACAAAAAAGGCAGAACGCAGAATGGATGCACAAGATAACAGGAATAATACTGAGAAACAAGCCAACAGAGAATCTTCTCTTTCAGAACAATTCAGTAACAATCTGACTGGACACCTCTGTTTTCACACAGCAGTTTTTCCATACATCCAAAAGCTGGACCAGTGTAACATCAGCATCACTGAAGTGAACCCATGAAGGTTTTCCTGAAAACTGCTGCAGTAACGCGGATGGATGTGGCATTTTGTGTTTCAAGCAGTGATCAACCCTCTGTTTGCAAGAGTACTCTAAATCGAAGAACTGAGGAACATTATGCAAAAACATTCACTGGGCTGCACTACAGTGATTGTATATCCTGTCATCCCCTCTGCAAGCAGGCAGGACATATACTAGACACTGGACTATGAAGAGTGATTGGCATGTCCTTATAATACCAATCTGAGTGGACAAATGTAGACAGGCATGGGAGGGACACTTTTTATATGCATGCCTTGCTTGTTTGAGCTGGTAGTGCATTGGAAAGAAGCAGAAGCAGCTTCCTTTGCAATTACACTGATCACTGCATCACTCCAACTCTGCCTAGATACTTGACCTTTATCAAAAATAGTTTATGATATATAGCAAGTTCCTGGTTGATGTATTCTGTCACTGTGCAATGACTTCAGTTAACATTTTAATCAAACCTAATTAATTATCCATCCATCCATCCATCCATCATCTCCTGCTTATCTGAAGTCGGGTTGCGGGGGCAGCTGTCTCAGCAGGAAAAACCCAGACTTCCCACTCCCCAGCTACTTCATCCCCTCTGGGGGAATCCCGAGGCGTTCCCAGGCCAGCCGAGAGACATAGTCCCTCCAGCGTGTCCTTGGTCATCCCCGGGGCCTCCTCCCAGTGGGACATGCCCGGAACACCTCACCAGGGAGGCGTCCAGGAGGCATCCTAATCAGATGTCCTAGCCACCTCATCTGGCTCCTCTCAATGTGGAGGAGCAGCGGCTCTACTCTGAGCCCCTCCCGACTGACTGAGCTGCTCACCCTATCTCTAAGGGAGAGCCCAGCCACCCTGCAGAGGAAACTCATTTCGGCCGCTTGCACTCGCAATCTCGTTCTTCCAGTCACTACCTACAGCTCACGACCATAGGTGAGGGTAGGAACGTAGATCGACTGGTAAATCGAGAGCTTCGCCTTTTGGCTCAGCTCCTTCTTTACC
>JAABNX020000021.1:2148512-2164522 GCA_015163995.2 Mormyrus lacerda
TCTGACTTATTGCTGCCCATGCGGACCAGACTCTGGCACCGGTCATATAGGGACCGAACAGCCCTTAAAAGGAAGCCTGGCACCCCATACTCCCGGAGCACCCCCCACAGGACTCCCCAAGGGACACGTTCGAATACCTTCTCGAAGCCCACAAAACACATGTAGACTGGTTGAGCAATCTCCCATGAACCCTCCAAAACCCTGCGCAGAGTATAGAGCTGGTCCACTGTTCCACGGCCAGGGCAAACACCACACTGCTCCTCCTGAATCCAAGGTTTGACAATCCGGCGGACCCTCCTCTCCAGAACCCCCGAATACACCTTACCTGGGAGGCTGAGGAGTAAGATTCCCCCTACAGTTGGAGCACACCCTCTGGTCCCCCTTCTTAAAGAGGGGGACTACTACCCTGGTCTGCCAGTCCAGAGGCACTGCCGCCAATGTCCACGCGATGCTGCAGATGCGTGTCAACCAGGACAGCCCCACAGCATCCAGAGCCTTAAGGAACTCTGGGCGGATCTCATCCACCCCGGGGCCCGGCCACCGAGGAGCTTTTTAACCATCTCAGCGACCTCCACCCCAGAAATAGGGGAATCCACACCCAAGTCCCCATACTCTGTTTCCACATTGGAAGGCGTGTTGGTGGGATTGAGGAGGTCTTCGAAGTACTCCCTCCACCGACCCAAAACATCCGGAGTTGAGGTCAGCAGCACTCCATCCACACCATAAACAGTGTTGATGTTGCACCACTTTCCTGCCCGAAGCCACCAGATAGTGGACCAGAATCGCCTCGAAGCCGTCGTTTTCCATGGCCTCACCAAACTCCTCCCACACCCGAGTTTTTGCCTCAGCAACCGCCAAATCTGCAGTCCGCTTGGCCTACCAGTAGCCGTCAGCTGCATCTGGAGTCCCACAGGCTAAAAAACCCTGATAGGACTCCTTCTTCAGCTTGACGGCATCCCTCACCGCTGGTGTCCACCAGCGGGTTTGGGGATTGCTGCCACGACAAGCACAGACCACCTTACGGCCACAGCTCCGGTCACAATGGAGACACGGAACATGGCTCATTCGGACTCAATGTCCCCGCCTCCCCGGGGAAATGGGCGAAGTTCTGCCGGAGGTAGGAGTTGAAACTCCTCCTGACAGGGGATTCCGCCAAACGTTCCCAGCAGACCCTCAATATACGCTTGGGCTTGCCAGGCCTGGCCAGCTTCCGCCCCCACCATCGGAGCCAACCCACCACCAGGTAGTGATCAGTTGACAGCTCCGCCCCTCTCTTCACCCGAGTGTCCAAGACATGCGACCGCAAGTCTGATGACACAGCTACAAAGTCGATCATCGAACTGCAGCCTAAGCTGTCCTGGTGCCAAGTGCACATATGGACACCCTTATGCCTGAACATGGTGTTCATTATGGATAATCCGTGACAAGCACAGAGGTCCAATAACAGAACACCGCTCGGGTTCAAATTGGGGGAGGGCATTCCTCCCAATCACGCTACTCCAGGTCTCACTGTCATTGCCTACGTGAGCATTGAAGTCCCCCAGCAGAACAAGAGAGTCCCCAGGAGGAGTGCTCTCCAACACTCCTTCCAAGTACTCCAAAAAGGGTGGGTATTCTTAATTGCCACTTGGTGCATAAGCGCAAACAACAGTCAGGACCCGTCCCCCCACCCGAAGGCGAAGGGAGGCTACCCTCTCGTCCACTGCAGTAAACCAACTCCTATGGCCCCTCCTATGGGTGGTGAGCCCATGCCTGGCCATCAGGCGCTCGCTATTGACCCCCACCCCCAGGCCTGGCCCCGGTGACCCGCGTCCTGGCAAGTGACTCCGTGGTTCCATTGTCTTTCTCTTCATTGGGGTTATGTGAGCCGCACTTCGTCTATTACCTCACCCAGGACCTGTTTGCCTTGGGTGACCCTACCAGGGGCATAAAGCCCCTGGCAACTAGGAGCACTGGAACACGCAAAATCCCACCACCACGATAAGGTGTAGGCTCCAGGAGAGGTCTAATTAAAAAAAAAAAAAACATGAATTCATCCTTTTAGGATGTATTCAAATACTAAGCAAAGAGGCAGTTCACGCCTAAATAAGTTAAAAAAAGGCTCATCCTTGTACACTGTCTGTGTTACCTACTGTAAAGGAAACTCAAATATTTATACATTTTTGGTGGGCTTCCTTACAAGAAAAAAACTAGAAGAATTATAGCTAATCTTTAGCTGCAGTGTCTCACACTGTGAGTTCCTCTTCAATACATGAGGTGATTTCAATTAATAGTACTGAATCCATAAAAATTAGAATCAGGGGGACAAGAAACAAATGGGAAAGAACGTGATGCTACTTCCAGACTAATGTGGACACAGCAGCTCCAGAAACAAGTATTTTGGCACAAACTGGATACTTCCTGCTCAGTAACATCAATGGGCAACTGATGACTTCCTTCTGTTAAATGCTTCATTCTTGCCATTAAAATAATAAATGCATCTACAAAAACATTCACGTAATTACAGGCATCTTCTGTCACCCCATAAATATTTTTCAATTGTGGAAACAAAAAAAAATCAAACAAAACTTTGCCGGATGAAATCATTATAAAATTCGTAGTCAATCATTAGTGATCAATAACAAAAAACAAACAGGATATTCCTAAGTTTTGTATTAATATTTGAAATATATCACTGCTGCAGATTATGGCCAACACAGAGAAACTTATTTCTAGCTATAGGCAAGTTTTCAAAATAAAAAACAGGCTAATAAAATGCTAGCTAGTTATGTGGTCAAAACAAATTTGGCTTTGGAAACGTGAACATTAATAAAATTAATTCTAAAAATGGAATAAAAATTCATCTGACATTCTTTCATGGGAGTTATATTTTCTAAGGCACACTTTGATATCATTAAAGATGAATTTATTGCAGTTAATTAAATTTTATACAATTTTATACAAGTGATTGTCCATCTCCAACTAATCTGAAAATGTGACTTTCATGTGAACCTCTGATGTGTCCACTTTTTTGGGTCCTGTAGTGACACATCTACAAGGGTTGAGCGATGGTCGTGGTCGTAGAAGAGAAGCGGAGGCCGTGAGCCAGGAGATCCGTCCAACAGGTACACACAGGACAGGGGAACAGGAGGATGGGACGACAAGGTAAGCCGGGGTCGGCAGGGGAGGTGAGTCAAGGTCAGGAGCCGAGCTAGGGAGGTGAGGAGAGAGAGTTAGGGATCGCACAAAAGGTAGACGGACGAGGTATGGGAGCAAGGGATGACAGAAGACAAGAAATCGCTCGGTATGGCTGATCATAGCGCAATACTTCGCAATACGCTGCTGGTCGAATGAAAATTAAATACTTGGGGTAATTGCCCCAAAATCCCTAGCACCGTTCGATCCGCCCCCGTGAGCATGACAGAGCCCCCCCCTTGACGGCCGCCTCCTGGAGGTCCCTGTTGCTTGCGGGGACGCCCGCGGGGCCGGGGCGCCCGTTTGTGGGGATGAATCCTGTGCAATCCTTCTGACAAGGTAGGGTCCGTCACTTTGGTAGCCGGCACCCAGCAACGCTCGTTGAGGTCTTCCCCGTCCCAGTCCATGAGGTACTGGAGACAACCTTTCCACCGCCTGGAGTCAAGGATGGCTTGTATTTGCGCCGAGGGTGACACACCCGACACTGGAGGGGGAACTTCTTCAGGGGCATCGACAGCTGGACGTAGTGCACTATATTTGATGGGTTTCAGCAGGGACACATGAAACATGGGTGAGATGCGGTACACTTTAGGCAGCTGCAGTCTAACATTCACTGGTCCTGTCCTTCTTAATAAGTGGAAGGGCTCTATATACCGGGCGGTAAACTTCCGACAACCCGGGATCTGCAGGTTTTTGGTAAATAACCACACCTATTGGCCAACCTTGTAAGCGAACCCCGGGTATCTATACTTGTCCGCTTGAGTCTTGTCCCACGCTGCCTGCTGCCACAGTGACCGCTGAACATTGTGCCAGGCATCTCTGCTCTCCTGGTACCAGGTCTCTACTTTTGGGACCGTCCCACTCGGAGCATCCCATGGGCACAAAGGAGACTGAAATCCTAAGGATGTAAGGCTCAAAGTGATCTGTAGTTTCTGGCAGAACTCCTTGAAAACCAGGGAGGCGAACTGGGGTCCGCGGTCCAACACTATATCCTCGGGGATGCCGGTGAACTGAAAGAGTTCCTGGATTAGGACCTCAGTGAGCTCTATCGCTGAGGGTAGCTTTGAGAGAGAGACTAGTCAACACATCTTCGAGAATCTGTCTACAATCGTCAGGATCATGGTCTTACCGGAAGAGCGGGGCAGATTGGTTATAAAGTCCATCGCGATATGGGACTAAGGCCTGGACGGCACTGGCAAGGGTTGGAGAAGACCCACCGGGCTGCGGTTGTCGGACTTACAGCGGGCACACTCCTGGCAGCTCTACACAAAAGTTTGTACATCCTGCCACCACCAGGGCCACCAGTATCGCCGAGACACCAGGCATTGGGTTGCGGCAATTCCGGGGTGACCAGTACCATGAATGATTCCAATGTAACAAGTTAGGTCGATGAACTCGAGACACGTATAGAAATTCAGGTGGACACCTGGAGGGAGTGGCTCTGTTCTCATTCTCTGTCCGAATGGTTTCTTCTAAACCCCAGGTAACGGAGGACACCAAACATGATGGAGGTAGGACAGGGCTATCACGATCCTCACACTCCGGGGGATCAAACTGTCTGGAGAGAGCATCGGGTTTAACATTCTTGTTCCCAGGGATATAGCTCACCCGGAAAGAGAAACGGGAGAACCAGTGTGCCCACCGCGCCTGTCGTGTTTAGCGGATTGAAGATATTCCAGGTTTCTGTGATCGGTTAACACCAGGAAAGGATGTCGGGGTCCCTCCAACCAATGCCTCCATTTTTCCAGGGCCAGCTTGATGGCAAGGAGTCACCCACCTCATAGTTGTGTTCGGCCGGGGACAGCTTGCGGGATAAGTACGCACAGCGATGGCGCCATCTGGACTCCAGGTTCCTCTGGATCAACACATCGCCAACCAGATGCATCTACCTCCACCTCAAACGGAAGTTCCAGCTATGGCTGGGTTAACACGGGAGCAGAACAGAATGCATGTTTCAAACGAGTGAAAGTTCGATCCTCCACTGCAATCCAGGTCAGATGGGTAGGCTTGCCATTGGGTGAGAGAGGTGAGTGGAGAAGCAATCTGGCTGTAATTGCGAATAAAACGTTGATAAAAGTTAGCGAAACCTAAGAAACGTTGTAGCTCTTTAAGGGTCCGGGGGGGTGGCCATTCCATGATGGCAGTAATCTTCTACTCCTCCATTGCCACCTCCCCTGGTTGGATGACGTATCCCAGGAACTTTACCTTCGTTTAGTGGAACTCGCATTTCTCTCCTTTGACATAGAGACTGTGTTCTCTGAGCCTTTGTAGAACTTGCTTCACGTGCTGTACGTGAGTCTGCTTTGAGGGTGAGTAAATGAGTATATCATCGATGTATACAATTACAAATTTTTCGAGCATGTCATAGAGAACTCGATTCATGAATGATTGGAAAATAGAAGGACTGCCAATCTGTACGACATAACCCGGTATTCATACTGCCCCCTACTGGTGATGAAGGAGGTCTTCCACTTGTCACCCTCCTTGATTCTTACCAGATTGTATGCGCTGCATAAATCCAGGTTGGTGAATATCACTGCCTCCCGCAGCTGTGCCAGTGCTGAGGGGATCAAGGGAAGAGGTTCTCTCCGTTTGACAGAGATAGCATTAAGGGCTCGATAATCGATTACCGGTCAGAGCCCCCCGTCCTTCTTCTTCACGAAGAAGAACCCATCGTTCATGGGGGAGGTAGAAGGCAGTATGATGCCCTGGCGTAGTCCTTCCTGGATGTAGGTCTCCAATGACTCTTGCTCCTGTAGAGAAATCGGGTACAACCTTCTGGGCGATAAAGTAGCTCGCTCCAATAGATCGATAGCACAATCACACTCGCGGTGAGGGGGTAGGCTAAAAGCCTTCTCCTTGCTGAAGACGTCCTTGTATTCCTGGTATTCCTCCGGAATCAGTGCAAGATTCTCGGGTTCAGGACTCTGTGGCTTTACATGGGAGAGACATACATTCTCGAAGACATTGGTCTGACCAGGTTGTCTCCCCTCTCCGCCAGTCTATCAGGGGATTGTGTCTCCTTAACCAGGGGAGACCCAGAATAAGCGGGTCTTTAGCTTGCGGCAGCACAAACACCTCCAGGCTTTCAGTGTGGAGGGCCCCCACCGGTAGGATGAAGTGGTGTGTGCGATGTCGGATCGTGCCCTCCAACATACGTTCTCCAGTCACTCCCTGCACGGTGATGGGAAAGGCTAGCTTTCTGAGGGGAACATGTAACTGGCAAGCAAGGTTAGCGTCCATGAAGTTACCAGCCGCTCCGCTATCCAGTAAAGCATTCACCGTACATTGTTGAACTTGCTACCAGATCCCATGCAATACTTCGCAATACGCTGCCGGTCGAATGATCATTAAATACTAGGGGTAATTACCCCTCAATCCCTAGCACCTGTCGGATCCGCCCCCGTTGGCGTGACAAAATCTGTGTATGGCTATGCTAAAAAGGGCACCTATTTTTACAGAATACACAAGCTATTCCAAATGTAATATCACACCAAAGGACAATTAATGTGAGGTGTTGAGCAAAAAAAATTGAAAACTGTGAAATGTAGCAAATTTTGATAACCACTGACATAACTTGAAAATTAACTTTTTGTGGTATACTAGCATATAAATTTCATCTAAAAGTTAAAAAAAAAAGTACACCTCCATTTGTGAACTCCCCTTAGACATACCAGTTCATGCCTTTCATTTCCCCAGTGGTGTGAAAATGCTCGCTTGTCAGCATCTGCATGCTCATCTCCCTCCATCATCTTGTATTTTCACTGTTGGCTACAATATCAGACCTAGTTAAAACGTACCTGACTGCTCCCCAAATGAAAACCTCAGGTCAAACAGTCGAGCATGGATGAGAAAGGGCACTTTGTTTAGTAAGGGCAACAGCCAAAAAGACTTGGGATGTATGAGGGAAGGGATGGACTGGAGTAGAAGTGTACCTAGCAAGCCAGCCAAGTGAAAACAAGCAACAGTTCACCAAGTTCACAAGCCCGACTTCAGGCTCATTTCAGAAAGTGTTTTTTTATAATGTCAACCTCAGACCCAAATAATAAAAAAGCCTTCTGCTTTGTGGATGTCATTTACCAGTCATAACCACAAAGTACAGCAGTAATATATTTTTTCTGATATTGATTCACCAGATAAATGCATGTCAGAATAAGTTTTGCATTTTGGTCATTTTGTATTGCGGGGTATCCAAAGTTTTCTACAGCACAGTGCTCCTGGAGTTAAGTTTCAAAGGTGCCTCTAAATTGTCAGACTTAATAGATAGCAGACATTCTACCTCTCCTGAAAGTTATGACTTTTCATTTTCATTTTCAGCGGATGAAGCTGACCTGAATGAAGCTTGCTGAGATTTCTGGGATTGCTGCACTGTGCGGGAGTGGTGTAGACATTGTGGCAACTTGTGTTGTGTTGTGCGTCTCTGGAAGCAGTTGACTGGAATTATCTTGGGGGTATTCCAGAAAGCAGGTTATGTGACATACCCAGGTAAGTTTAAGGGTAAGTTAGTGGATAACCTCAATTTTCGGTTCCAAAAATGGAGGTAATTTTCTGGGTATGTACGGAACCATAGCAACTTACTCTCTGAAGATAACCTACTCGGTAGCAGGTTATGTTCCAGGGTCAGTTTGTTTCAGAAGGTTACTGAGCATGGCGTGCCCTTTTGATGACGATCCTATGGACGTGGAGGCACAATTTATACGAGGTTTTTTTCACCGGGAGAAAGTTATAAGACCGCTTTTCATTTGAAAGAGCGTTATTGGTTTTCAAAAGAATCATTAATTTACTTAACACATCTCTTGAAACCGCATATTCCAAATGTCACAAACCGCGGGTCTGCGCTTAGCACAGAAAACATTCTGTGCATACTGTAGCACTTCGGATTTTTGCGTCAGGGCATTTTGCAGAGCATGTGGGAAAGGCAACTGTGTATTGAGCCGTTCGCACAGTATGTCTGGTACTTAAACACATGTTTGTACAGTTCCCTGGCCATAAACCTCTGCGTGTTATTAAAGAGGAATTCCACAGAGTGGCAGGTTTGTCCTTTGTAGTAAAATCTATGATGCATATTTAATATGTAGTCATACTATTTATATCTATATATGTATTCATCCTGCACACACACACACACACACACACACACACACTTGATACTTCCATATATGACTTTCTATTTCAAGGTTTCCAAATGTAATTGAGTGCATTGATGGCACCCACATTCCCATTAAAGCTCCTTCAATAAATGAGGGAGACTATGTTAATAGGATATCTATTCATAGTATCAATGTGCAGGTAACAACTTGATTTTGTGTCCTTATTTTTTTGCCTTGTTAAAATCATTAAACAGATTACTTTTTTCCACTAACTATAAGTAATATGTGAGGCAACCCACATCATTACTAATGTTGAGGCAAAATGGCCAGGATCTGTGCATGATGGCAGAATTTTCCACGAGTCATCATTATGCCAGACATTTCAGCAGGGTATGTTTTGCTTTATGCAATGTTTTTTTTCTTTTTACTATATTTGTATTGTACACTTGAATCATTATAGGACAGTACAATGGTTACTTGCTGGGGGACAGAGGATACCCTTGTCTGCCCTATTTAATGACACCCTACCCTGAACCTGATCCCGGACCACAGACATGCTTTAACCTGGCTCACAGCTGAACACGGGCCAAGGTGGGGATGACCATAGGGATCCACAAGTCTAGGTTTCAGAGTCTGCGTGGGCTTTGGGTCAGTCCAGAGAAAGCATGCGACATCATAGTGGCTATTGTTGTGCTTCACAACATTGCCACTATAAGAGGAGAGAGCCACCCTCCTTGTATTGAAGAAGATGGCCCAGAGGAACCCCTATAGATTTTTGCACACGACAGAGATGGAAGACTTTTGAGAGACAGGATTTGTCAAAATGACTTATTAAATTGTTTGCACTGGTCTGCTGTGCAGTTCATTTCTTTATTTCCTGAAAAACAATGAAAGTAAAATTTAGTTTAGTTTAGTTTTAAAATAAAGTGTTTTATTATATTGCTTTATATACACACACAAGACTTTTAACATGCAACAGATTAATATTCACACAAGTTCTCACCTTAAGACGATGCTCCAGTAATTCAATTTCTAGTGTTTCTTTAATGGATAGCCTTTTTTCTTCCATTTGAAGCTATATAAGGGCCATCTCCATGTTACACAGCTCCTTTGCTGGCAACTAGGAAGGCAAAAATAATAAAATAAATGAGATTCTGTCAGACAATAAAATTAAAATATGGACAACTGCACACAAATTCTTACACTGCTTAGATCGTGCATTGAGGTTGAAGGACCTTCATCTGTGGGCAAATCCCCAGCTATGTACTGTGAAAGGACAATTACAGTTTTTTACTCTAATGTAAAAAGGGGGCATGCATTATAACGGTATGCATCATACCTCAGTGGATCTACCAGCATTGTCCACTTCTGTCACAGCAGATGTGGTCTCTTCATTGTCATCTTCATCCTTCAGTGGAAATATGCAAGTATACATTATCTGGAAAAAAGAAAAAAAACACAAAATATCTAAAAGCAACTAAAGGTACCTGACAACAACACACTTACAACTGTGACAGACTGTGTTCTTTCTGTAGGGTCCAATAATACAATCCCTCTATCAGTATATAAGAAAATATAACCCATAAAATTCTCAATATTATCAAAGGAAAAACAATAATGCAGAAAAAAAACATGTCCAAGTAATACAACTGTCACGCCCAGCTCCATCCGATCCTCGTGTGTGCCACGCCCATCTCATTACCTCGTGTGATTCCCCGATTGTAATCACCTGTCTTGGTAATGCTGCTTGTCTCATGTATATCAGTCCGCGTCCTTCCCCAGTATAACAGATCGGTCATTAATGTTGTCCTGTGCTGTGCCTGATCCTGTCCTGTCTGCCCGCCTGTGCTTATTAAATCTTTGTTTGTTGGACTCCTTGGCTCAGCCTGCCTGTCTTTCGGCTCGCCTACATCATGCATCGTGACAGAATGACCAATCTCCGTAAAGCAACTCGGCAGTTCGAGGAAGGAACTCTGGGAGTGCATATTCTGGCAGAGCCGGCCAGAGGTACGGAAAGACCTGGGACTACAAGCAATCGCCCAGAGATGCCGAACTCTCCTAGAGGGGAAAAGCTCGCTGGCCGGCAAGCAGGTCTTAGCGGACGCACGCCACCACCTCCAACTCTTAATGGAAGGGGTCGATAGGAGAAGAGGTGAGCCGTATCCTGCCTGCCCCAGTTGGCGACGGAGAAAAGGGCGCAGGGGAAAAGAAGAAGCCCCGACTGTTTTCTTGGGTTCCTGCACTCTGGTCCCAGCCGGGGAAGCTGCTTCGCCCGCAGTGCTTGTGACCACGGATGGACTAGAGGAGATACCCGACCTCCTACTGCCCGATGTCGTCGCTCTGCCCGCAGAAGCCCTGGTTGTCGTCGCTCTTCCCGCCGAGGTGCCCCCTCCTGGCCGCACGCCTGCCGAGGCGTCCCCTGCTGGCCGCACGACCGAGCTCGACTCTCCGGTCCAACCCGTCCTGCCAGGCTCTCCTGTCCTGCCCAGCTCTCCTGTCCTGCCCATCTTGCCGGACCAGCCCGTCTTGCCCACGGCTCCGCCTGCTGCTATGGTAGCGGCTCCGCCAGCTGCCACGGTAGCGGCTCCGCCAGCTGCCGGGCCAGAGACTCAGACTCCAGTTCCTGAGGAGGTCCTGGACAATCACCCGGCTCCTCCCTCCGGTGAGTGGGACCCCTCGGGGATCTTCCTGTGGATTCCCGCTCCCAGGCCCTTCGGGGACCAACGCCATATGGGACCCCGCCTGTCAGTGTCCCGTAAGAGACGGGGCCATAGGCGTCAGGCCCAGTTCCCGCCCGCCCTGCCCCCTTGCACACCCTCGCTCGCTTGGGGGGGGCTCCAAGGTCTCCTGAGGGTCCTCCGGCTCGGGGTCGGCAGTCGCCTCCGGGTCCCCCCTAGGTGCCGGGCCTCAGCGTCGACTCTGGCACCATGTCGGTCGCCTCCAGGCCCCCCTGCTCCGGCTGGCCGTCGGACAGCGCCTTTGCCGGCTCCGGCTGCACCGTCGCCTGCCGTGGTTTCCCCCTCCTGCCCGCCTTCACTGGTGTTCCCTCCTGCTCCCTCCTTGTCACCGCCGTCTCTCCCTCGTCCCGTTTCCTTGGTCCCTGTGTCGTCCCCTGCAGCTCCTGCCTCCCTCTCCCCTGCGGCCCCTCCGGCCGCCGCCCGTCTGGGCTCCCTCGAGCTCCCTTCTGTTTCCCGTCCGTTCCTGTTTGGTCTCCCCTGCCTGCTCCTCCTTCCTCTGTTCCTCCTGTGCTTCCCGTGTTCAATCCCAGCCCTTTTGTTCTGCTTGCTTGTGTTCCCCCTGTGTCTCCCTTCTTGATCTGTTTGTCCGCATTCCCTGTTTTGTGTCAGGTCCTGTCCTTCTTCTGGTCCCTGTTTCTTTTCAGTGTCTCTGTTTTGTTCCCGGTTCCCTGTTGATGGTTTTTGGTTTTGTCTTCCAGGTTTCGTCCGTCGCCTCCCCTCGGCCCTCCCTACATCACGCATCGTGACAACAACTAAGATCACAGTAGCCTATACATCATATGCAGTTAAATAAAGTAAGTCTGCATAAAAACATTAAGCATGTTCAAAAAGCCTCTAAGTTACAGATAGTAATTTATTGATTCATATAATGAAAACAAATCATAGTGGTAAACTTACATTTCACCATGTTACTTGTGGTGAATGGTGTGTATGATGAAGTGCCCCCTGGAATACCAGCAACCACTGGTCGCCCTTTATTAAGGGACAGAGCCAGCTCAGATGGGGTGAGGGGAGGTGGTGGTGGCCCCCGCCAGTTAGACGGGCTTCCGCCTTCTTTCTAATAGCTACATGACAGAAAGAATATACTAAGTTGTGTTTAATAAATAGTTAAGTGATTGTGTAATCAAATATTACCTTTTTGCAGAATGTTTTTGTGTTTCATTTTGACTTGGCTCAAAGTTCTTTTGGCTCCAGAAGGATTACACCTTAGTAAATAAGAAACCATATATTCATAGTCAATATACAGGTACATTGTTATTTTAACCTAAAGAAATGAATGGCAGGAAAAGTAAATGCTTTCATAGCGATTTAACAGTCAAAAGGATGCGGAAGGGGTATTTAATTGTTTTGCATTATAATAAAAGGGGAGGCGATGTCAAATTTGTAATTTAATACACTCACGCATTTACTCTGTCCGTTTTTTTTTTTGCCAAGCCAACTCTCTGTCTTTAGCTGATGCAGCCGTATTGCTTTTTTCATTATTAATGGCTTGAATTCTTCATATGCATGCATTAAAACCTCCAACTCCGCCTCTGTGAAGTATGCCACTCTCTTTTTTTCTTTTTGGTTTCTTTGATTTTCTCTTTGTGAATAAAATCTGCGATCCATTGAAAACGTCTCTATGTATGCACCGTGCAAGCGCATTAACTCTGGTTAACCAATAAAAGGTTGATTAAACTTAATCTTCTCAGGTGTTTTGGAACCAACATACTCATGGTATGTGGGTTTGGGGTAAATCAACCCAGAGGTTATGATTTACCAAATGGTAAGTTAACCAAGCTTTTTGGAATACCCCCCGGGGAGTATATTTGAGTGTTTGTGTGTCAATACGGTTACGTGGGTAGTTGTTTTTAACTTTTATTTTTTTCTCGGCCTATGTGAGTACTTGTCTGTTATGGCATTAAATTAGTGCTAAAACTCGCGCGCGTATGTGCTCGCAAGCAGAAAACCCATGCTCTCTACGCGCTCGCGTCTGCATAGCATTCGCTTGCTGGACAAGATGAATTTTGACACTTCGGAGGCGGGAACAGTGACTTTTTTAAAATATTGACTACAATTGGCTATTTGCTTTGGTAGAAGATGAATATAAATTGTCACTGACCGCGGTTAAGTTAGCTTCATATTCGGTTTTATGGCTTAACTTTTAATGGAAGTAAGATGGGGCATTTTTAATGACAGAATCGTGATGTCCAGGACAAAGACAACGACGCACACCGATTATTTTTGTGCTTCAAACCATTTCATGATTTGTGCAAAATCATGTTCATAACTAATGTAACGCTGGTTTAATAACATAAACATGAAATTATAAAGTAATTAATCTTAATGAAAATAAATCTCCTCTTACACTAATATGTTCTTTCAGCTGTAATGACATGGTAGGACAGCACTTGGCGCATGTGCACTCACGCAGACGCCCCATTTCAAAATGGCGACAACAACGGCGCGTTCATTATTTCAAACAAAACCCTTAACCATTACATTTTTTTAAGTAACAAAGCACTTTTATATCGATGTGAATAATAAAGTGCCCTAAGCATTTAGAAAACAAGAATCAAGGAATAACGTGGGTAATCCTTGTTAAAATGAGCGCATGCGCTCTCTGTCTCTCTTGCTCTCCTGTAGCGCATGCGCGTAGAGACACTATTTTCTTTAAGGGGCCGGTTGTGAAGTTGTGGGGGGTGTAAAATGGCAACCAGCGGGAATCGTTATCGGGGTGCTGCTAACCGATGGCCCTGGATTGTGAGAAGCACACAGCCAGCAGCCCCATCCTGGAAGAATGCACATTAACTCTATTTGTTAATCTGTCTTATTTGTAAATAGTATAAATAATATACTGCTAATTTAAATAAAAGTTGAGCTCTAACAACACAGACCCAAGTTGTTTAGCAACATTTAGCTAAATTTAACTACGTGTGGTTAATCAAAATGAATAAAACAATATAGTTTAAAAAGTTGTATTTAGTTGTATTTTGCTAGTTTTATTTTAAATAAGATGGCTCTGATTTATTTAACTACATTTAACAGTAGTAGGATGTAGTCAATGTTATTTAGCAGCATTTTATGGTAGAATAAGGCCTTGGGGTATATTAATGTTTTAAGGGATAAAAACATTGTTTGTGGCTGTTAAACATGTTGTACCACCAGCCCTGGCTATTGCTGCATGATTAGCAGAATTGGATTCCTATCGTGTGGACAGCTGGTGGGGTGGTGTAGAAACGGCCAACAGCCAAGAATTTAGACTGCATTTAACTCTTTTTTTGTTATAGCAAAATTTTAAATTAATATTAATGGGTTATAAGCAGTGTTGTGCACGTACCTTTAAAAAAGTAATTAGTTATAGTTACTAGTTACTTCTCACAAATAGTAACTGAGTTAGTAACGCCGTTTATTTATAGTGGCATTATTCCCATCACTGGCAGTGAGACACCATGGGCATGGCATCCGCCCACCCAGCCAATCATCATCACATCTGCCATGGCGTCATCATTATCTCTCGTCAGGCAGCTGATAAAGCCAAAGCTTGACATCTCACGCGTCATTCAACCAAATTTTAGTAACGCGCTACTTAACATTCTCAGTAACGATAACGGCGTTACAAGTATGGGAAAAATAATTAATTAGATAACTCTGTTACTGAAAAAATAACGCCGTTATACTTAAACGCTGTTACTCCCAACACTGGTTATAAGTCATTTAGACAATAAGAAATGAAGATTCTAAGCACACGTATAGCAGCCTCTAATGGCACGCCATTAATGTCGTAAAACAAGGATCGAATATAAAAAAAAAACCTGGTTATTGTCACGGTAGGTGGGCAGGCAAGCGAGCAAGGAAGCAAACGGAGCCAGACGGACGAGGAAAATGGGGTTTTAATGTCGAAAACACGGCCGACAGGCACGAACATAGGCGAGAATATACATCTATACATCAATGACCGACGCAAGACTAGGGAAGACGTGGACTCATATACACTGACAAGCAGGGGTTAACAGGACACAGGTGAGCACAATCGGGCAGGAACACAAGGTAATGAGGTGGGCGTGGCACACGAGAGGATCGGACGGAGCGGATCGTGACAGAACCCCCCCCCCCCCAAAGGGGCGCACACCGGGCGGAGGAGGAGAGGTGATGGACGAGACGAGACTGGGAGAACAGAACCTGGAAAACAAAACAAGACCATCAACGGGAGACCGGGAACAGGACAGAGACACAGAACAGGGACAATGGCAAAAGCCAGGACAGGAGCTGACACAAAACAGGGAAGGCAGCAAGACAAACGAGGAAAGGAGACACCGGGGGAACAGAGAACGGAGGAACAACAGGGCGAGGGGTGAACGGAGGAGGAATGGGAGGAACAGAGAGACGAGGAGCAGGAACACGAGGAACGAAGGGAGGAGCAGGAGCAGACCAAACAGGAAGGGACGGAGGCAAAAAGGGAGCCCGAGGGAGCCCACACAGGCGACGGGCAGCAGCCACAGGGGAGAGGGAGAAGGGAGGTGCAGGGGACGACACAGGGGCCAAGGGAACGGGACGAGGGATTAGACGGAGGGGACACGGAGGGAGCAGGAGGGACCAGCGGCACAGGAGGGGGAAGCCACCACTGGCGACGGCGTAGCCGGAGCCCGGGAAGGCGCCGTCCGACGCCCAGGTGGAGCAGGGGGGCCCGGAGGCAGCCGACACAGCACCGGAGGCAACGCCGAGGACCGGGACCGAGAAACCGGGGGGGGACCCGCAGGCGACCCTGAGCCGCAGGACCCGCAGGCAGCCCCGGAGCCCCAGCCAAAGCGTGCGAGGGCGAGCCAGGGGGCAGGGCGGGCGGGACCCGGGCCCAACACCTGTGTCCCCGTCCCTTACGGGACACTGATAGACGAGGTCCCACTGGGTGTTGGTCCCGGATGTGCCTGGGGCCAGGAGTCCCGAGGGAGGTCCCTGAGGGGTCCCACTCGAGCTCCTCCTCTTCCCCAGAGGAAGGAGCCGTAGTCCCATAGTCCGGGACCTCCTCGGG
>JAABNX020000021.1:2183675-2203482 GCA_015163995.2 Mormyrus lacerda
AGATTTTACGTGCATATCTTTATTCAAACCCTAAAGCAAGTTAGTTTAAAATTCTTTATTGTGACCGCCAGAGATCCTCTCAAAAGTAGTCGTCGTTTATTTCGGGCCTTCGTCATTCGAATGGCTCGAACATTACTTAGGTTTAGAAGCGCCGGGAAGGTGAGCTGAGACGAACCAGGAGGGAGTGAGAATGGGAAGCCTCCCGGCACGGGACTCAAACCAAAAAAAAAACGGTTTCCATTTGCTGGTGCCGAGGCCCCTGCGGAAAAAAGTTAAAAGCTGCATATTCAGACCAACCTACTAAAAGGCAAAAGTCCTTGGAAAAAACAAGGTAGACAAAAAGGCCCAAGTTCTTCCCAGTAACCGGAACAGAAGCATGGCTCAGCCTAACCGGGAACGGGGCTCTGGTGAAGCTGCCGCCCGGATGAGGCCGGCGTTTTAGAAAATGAGATTCCATTTTAAAAGTCAACCCTCAGCATTGCTCTGGCTGGGCTTCTTCCAACAGCCTACGTTAAATCAAACAGCGCCACACACAGCGAAGAGAGCATCTGCAGCTTTTCCTGGGAAATGTCTCATTTTTCTCGCCAAGACAGATCAGAAAGCTGGTTTACTAGGAAAACGTGGAGTGGAGGAGGAAGAGGTGGTGGTGGTGGTGGAGGAGGAGGAGGAGGAGGAGGCTGAGGGCGTGGCTCTACAGCAGGTCGAGACGACGGTAGTAGAGCAGGTAAGCGGTGCGCTCTGCAGCCTGCTTCACCACCTGCTGCTGGCTGATCACCTTGACCAGCTGGTCGTCAATGCGCAGCCAGCCGCTCAGGCCGATGTGGAAGACATCCGCTGTGTAATGTCCACCCGTGGCGCTGTTCCCGTGGTGATAAACGACTGCATGGAGAGAAAACAGAGAAGAATCGCCAGGGGGTGAACGCCAATCCACAGACAGCTTGTCAGAACATAGCACTTCTCCTGCTACGCTACACTTAACCTGCACAAATGTTTTTCACTGCCCATATATATATGTTCAATGAAACTACTGAATCGTTTTTCCAGATTTCACTCAAGGTTCCAGAGAGGACTGCCATTTTATTGAACATTGGAAGATGTCCCCATAGGCTCAGGCACCTTCAGAGCCACTAGGACCATCGATCCTCAAACAAGGCCTGAGGGAGCTTCTACCAGAGCATCTGGCCATGCTGAGCAACATCACGCCTGCAAAAGCCCACCTTCCTGATGTTCCATGTTACTGAGCCCTCCGGTATGAGGGCCACAATTCATCAATCGGGGAGGAGGGGGGTAGGTTCTTCAAGTTTAAAACCATTACAAAAACTAAAGAGATGACCAAAGCAAAGACACCAGAAAAAAGCCACAAACCTGCAAAGAGCCTGTAGGTTCTTTGGCCTTTGAAAATTTTACTCCGCACTCCAGGTGAGAGAAGATCTGAAAGTAGTAAAAGTGTGAGGACTACAGGAATCCTTACTCAGAGAACCCAACCAGGCTTGGGTTTCAAAACAGAAACAAACAAATCAAAAACTTAACACTACAAAGGAGTAAAATAGACAAAGGCTTTAGTTCAGTTCCATAAAGACTTAAGGGAAATAAATAGTACATACTGATCAGCAGTATCGGACTTTAAAATAAAGGAGCATGAGTTACAGGCTGAAGATGCTGAGGACCCTGCTCATACCTTTGCTGATCTCAAGGTCGACAGGGTAATCGACGTTCTTCACCAGCTTCTGGCAGCCTCCCGTCTTCTCAAAGACGAACCTCTTCAGGTGGAGAACCAAAACAGGGGGGAGCTCCTCCAGGGTCACTCTCCGGCTGACCTCAATCTGTAAAGCAAGACCAAACCCTGAAAAGGAAATCTACTGGCCCCTGCTCCTGCAGACCCACTAAGGCCGGAGGACCAAACTGATTGGGAAGGACAGCATCACACAGTACCGGCAGACTTTGGTGAGAGAAGAGTCTATTATACTCCAGAGGAACCATCACCATCCATACCTCCTGCTTGGTCCTCGTGGTGTAGCCCTGGACAGACTCCCGGGCCACCAGGTTCTCTAGTGCCTCCTGCACAGTGTGGATCTTCTCTGACTGGATGTCCAGCTGCAGGGTGAAGAATGGCTGCAGTGTGGCCGATTCCCTGGAGCTCTGCTGGTACACCACTGACCTGCAGGGTGGGCATCCTTTCAGTGCCAGTTCCCAATCCTACAAGCTGCACTCTCTCTCTTTCCATGATGCATACAGACCCCAGCTGAACTTACCTTTGCCTTTTAATTACAAACGTGGTCGGTGCACCCAAAACTAATCAACTACAACCCAATTAAACTGCCTCCCCTGTAATTAGAACTGGCCTTTTTCCCCCACTCCAAAAGACCAAGTTGGCATAATTCTGGCCCTTAGAGGGTAAGCTCCAGGAGTGAGCCAACACCCTCCCCCCCACACCCAGTCAAAAGCTTCTCTTGTTATAACACCACAGTTCATTTGATCTGTATGTTCTTGACTGTTCCTTTCCTCACTGTGTCATCTCTGCTTTTTCATTACGTATGCAAACCCAGCAGTGCCCAGAAACTCCCACCTGATGTGGCCCCCAAAAATGTCCGTGATGGGGGTGCGGACAAAGTCGGCCTGCCGAGTTACAGAAGTCTTGTTGCGGGGGCCGACTTGCTCCCATTCGTCATCGCTGCTTTCCACCTCCTTTTCCGCCGTCTCCTCATTGGCTCTTGAGTGGGACTCTGGGCCATTCAAGGTGGAAACCTCTGCTCACACAGGTGAGACTTTCATTAAATACAGGTCTTACAATTCATACTAACTCAGAAAACGTAAAGAGGAATAGGCACAGCCATATGTAGGAGTGACGAGATGTGCCATAAGTCAAGGAATGTGTTCAAAAAGAAAACATCTGTAACGCTGACCTTCTTCTGGCGAAGATAGGAGTTTCTTTAGAGCTAACATCTCCTCATGCAAGCCATTAAGGATGTAGCCCAGGTACTCTTCTGCATCCTCCTGTCGACCCTGAGGATCAACAAGCAGGGCATTCAGGGACAAAAAAAGCAACATATCTTAAAAATCACAGGAAGCCATCACTGAAAAACTGCACTGCCAGCCAGTAAACACCCAAGAAACGCGTGGGACTTACCTTTTCAGAGAGGCTGGACTTGATGACAGTGAGGAGTCTGTAAATGTAGTTGGGTTCAAAGGGAACTCCTGGCCGGATGTCTTTCATGATTTTGTCTCCAGCAGCTACATGAATAGAGCAGCGAGAAGTATAAAGGTCAGCACTGCATGATGCAGTGAAGACCCGATGAAGGAAGACTCATTATATTGTGCTCACCTTGCTGTTTAGCCCTGGACGGCACAGGCATATTGCTGAACTCGTTTACTAGTCGAACACTGCAAAGAGACATAAGACAATGAGTGACAATCACCTTTTTGAAGCAACACTGAGCATTCATCCTATTCCCCGTCTTAAAACACCATTTTATTGTAGCACTGCTTCAGACCCGAGACTGAACTCATTCAAGCCAACACCGTCAGTAAAACCTATGTGCAATTGTTCCCTGGCCACGTGGTGTCGACCAGAAGCTGCGCGAGTTGGGCCAGAACACTCACAAGCTGTTGATCATGGGCGTGGATGAAGAGGACCGCTGAGTCTCGTTCGGCGCAGGAAGTGACTTCATCAGATGGTACATGGGGGGGCAAGCAACCAGGGCCTGCAGGGTCTTTGGGGAAGGAGTCAAGGAAAATGCCAGCACAACCAGGAAGCAAAGGAGCCGGACATCGTGAGAAACATCTGCCAATGTTTACACAAACCACTTCATTTTCCAAGGCTAATTTTATCTTCAGTTTATGACACTATAAAGACAGAAAAATAACTTCAATTGTTCTCATCAAGGGTGCTAATGAGTAACACCCAGAGTAACCACCAGATTTTTGGGCAGTTTCACTAGAGCTGTTGGCATCAGACCCAAAGCTGGCCTGACTACTCACACGGTGCACGTCACAGACGGCACGCTCAGCGACTACCCATAGAGGCAGAGGATGCAGAATAATTGAGCATCACGCTATAACTGCCAGCACTGCGAGAGTCCATTCCTGCTTACAATCACGCTCACTAATTGCCCACTGGACAGCAGAAGAAAGAGGGAAACAATGTTTCAGGAGCGGGAGGTATCCATGGACAGACAACACATGAACAGAAAGGATACAGCATTGATATAGCACCAGTTTCCCTTGTTGATCAGTCCTCTTGGTTGCAAAGACACCGGTTTGTGTATCAACTTCACATTTTCAATCAATTCTACGGGATACAAAATGGAGAATTCTTAAGTCTGCATTCCAGGAGCTTTACTAAGCTGATTAATAACCCAGCATCCCTAGTACCATCTGCACTATTAAAACCTCTGTGGGGAGTATCAACCAGGGAAATTCAGACAAGAGAGAGTAGTTTACAAATGATATTAAAAGTTTAGATAAACAAGGGCATACATCTTATTTGGAATGAAGGAGGCATAAGAATCACTGGATTGGTGGCCAGGAAAAGGATACAGCTGCAAAGCCAAACCCTGCCAGCATTGACATCATATTTACAATGAATATGACAATCAGGTGCGGTCAGGCCCACTTACATTCAAAGAGCCTTAAAACAACCACTGCCTTAGTAATAACTGATACTTTATTGATCCCTGTGGGGAGATTGGTTTTACGCCTCCCTCAACTTGCTCTTTGTAAGATGTCCGTGAAGGGCAGCCACTTGTTGGGGCACCCAGGGAGCTGGGGGTTAAGGGCCTTGCTCAATGAGCCGCAGATGTGCTGAGGCTGGGTTTGAACCAACGACATTCTGATTACAGACGCACAGGTTTAGCCCATTGAGCCACATGCTAGGCATTAAGATCTTTTAGGACATTATGAACACAAAAGTTACTAAGACTCAGAGAAGTAAAACAGCCTGTTGAGTGAAAGAAGTACTAATTACTTGTAAAAATTCATATTTGCCTCTTGCTGAGTAGGCAAACCACACAGCAGGAAAACATCTCTCACACACACACACACACACACACAGGTATCCAAAGGGGAAAAAAAAGCAGTAGCTACAGGCTCCACAAGGCAGTGCTACCGGTAAAGGGTCAGCTTAAAACTCAAGACTTAGTGCCACCTAGTGTTGCAAAGTATTAACTCCAAGAGTCAAAGCCCGATAGCTACATCCAACGTTCTCCCACTGAAAACAAACCAATACTCTATGCAAGCGTTTCTCAACTCGGTCTGCAGGGACACCCCTCCCAGAATAAATGCAAACAGTCTGGCAGGGAATTGGAAGGGAGCAAAAACATGAGCTGTCTGTGTGCCCCCATGGACAAGGTTGGGAAACAATGCTTTATGCCGATGCATTCTGTTCAGTTTATTTAAAAGAACCGGTAAGTTCTATAAATCAGAACCCCAGCTGATACACCACCTGCAAGCCTGGGGGCCAGCGGGTCCTCAGACACATGAACAGGACCCTCGTCCACCTCGTTGACCTGTTCCAATGCCAGGGCAGGGACCTGGGCAGCAGGGACTGGGGCCGGGACGTTCTTCACCTGCACAAATGCCTGCGGCCCACCAGGCAAGGGTTTAGAGTTGTGAAAGAGGCTGGCCCAGGATTTGGGCGGGTTGGCAGCAGGAGCGCCAGCAGGGGGGGCCTGAGACACAGTAGGGACGGACGTCGATGTCTGTGGTGCCCCCGGCCGCACCTCCCCATCCAGGCTCCCAGAGTCTTCGGCATGCCTGTCCAGCATCCCGTCGACTGTGCCATTAGCCTCATCAGTAGTACCAGGAGGGAGAGGGGAGGAGAGGCCTGGGCTCCGCCTCTCGCTGCCCAGCAGCTCAGGGCTCTCAAGGGTTGGGGGGCCCGATTGCTGCTCAATTGTTCTAGGGGTCGCAGCCAGCTGGTGGCTGTGAGAACACGAGGCAGCGGCCACAACGTCGCGGTCTGGCGACGGGGCCGCGCCATCTGTGGGGTCCAAGGATGATTCATCCGGACTTTCACTAGTCCGGCTGTGAGCCCCAGAGGAAGCTTCTGCACCCCCAAGGTAGCACTCTGTGCTCAGGCCCCCCCCCCCCACCATGTCCTCGGGCTGGTGATCAGGACTGACAGGCGTGTGCCCGTTCACCAGCACTGCCCCAGTGGCCTTGGCAGCACCGCTGGGTCCCTCCATGTAGCTGTAGTATCCGGGCGGTCGCTTCTTCTTCTTCTTCCGTTCCCGCTGCGCCAGGCTGCCCAACGGCTGGTTGTCATCCAGGGACTGGAGCAGGGGGTCCGAGCCGTCAGGCAAATTGAAATCAGAGGCGTCAGCCCCCTGCAGGGTCGGCAGGACATTCTGAGCCGGCTGGCAGCTCAGAATGAACTCGGGAGCCTGGGGGTTGAGTGTGCTGGAGACCTTGCAGGCCGGATCGCCCATCCTGATACCCTCGGCATCCATCACCTCGTCCACGCCAAACTTGATGTGGTCACAGCCGCCACCTGTGCAGGAGAAGCCAAGAGCAGTCAGGCCCAAGGACCCTAACCAGAAATCCGAGTGAACCTTAAAAGGGTGTCAGTTACCCAGAGAGGTTACAAAAACCTGCCTTTCAGTCGAGCCTTATTCTGTTTCATTCTGTGCATATTCCTTTGCTTGTAATTCACTATATAATGTGGCTTCTCTGCATTATAGAGACATCACTGTGGTTATTTTAAGTTTAGCATTATACCCAGAACAAATAAACAGCCACCATCTGTACTGCAGCCTAAACAATGAGTCAGGTTATACAAATATACAACCCTCCACCATAACTAATCACACTACAGGGCATTCGGGGTTTACAACTGATGCCGCCTGACACACATTTACACAACAGCATATCTGAATGAAGCATAGAATATAAGCTTTCACAGGCAAAATTAAGGCGTTGCAAGATACAAAGATGCAGTTAGTTATTAAAGGTCAGTGTATACCATGTGACGAAAACCCAAACTTAAAATGTTAGACTGCCCATCGCCAATTTTAGCTAATACTAAAAATCAATTCAGAAAATTTCGTGGGAGAGGCGAGTCAAGCATCTTTTTTTTTTTTTTTAAATGAAAGGCTGAGCTGAGCAATACTTGGTAGTAATCAACACCTGCCGGATTGAAGCTGACCAGCGAAGCACAGGTCATTCTGTTAGGAAGGGGAGGCGCAGACAAGTAACTGGACCTTTTAAAATACATATACCAGCTCTAAAGACATCTAAGCATGCAAAGCCTCACAGATCCCACAGGCGAGAACCAGAGGACAGATTAGGGAAACACCAGCTGCAGAACGCGAGGCTGAGCTTCGCGGCAAGCGGGCATTGCATCGGACAGCCGACTCACCACAAACCTGCCGTCTCATTGACTCCGTAATGACTGGCACTGGAGTACAGTAACTTCCTGAATACATACATGGCACACATGGACATATTCAGCAGGAATACAGAGAATACAGTACCAAGAATAGTATTTTTTAAAGACTGATTTTTGTTGGATCTCAGTCCTAAAATACCACTGATTTGAGTTATACAGTAATATTATGGTACATTACACAGTTAAAGGACAGAGATTCCTGCGTCATATATAGTTCCTCAGTTTGAGAGTGTCAGATGGTTGCAGCTTCAGTCCCACATTAACCAGACTGCAGCCACAATGACAGCAGCCCGAGCGTGAAGCATGACCATCATGGTGAAATCACGAGTACAAAGGGCACAGAGAAATGGGCATCTGTGCACTGCACTCGGAAAGATGGCGGCATGCGGTCTTACCTGTGGGCTTCGTGACGCAGGATACCTTGTCGGAGAATGGGGGAAGCTGGGGGGGCGCAAAAAAAAAAAAAAATGAACCACAGAACCAAGAGGACCATTTCTGAGAATGAATATCCATAACGGACAACTAATGCTACACAGCTCCATGCCATTAATGCCGACATGTTTAAGCCTCACAGTAAACTGCTGCACTCTACACGGCCTGGAATACAAGCGACTCCAGAGAAAGTAGAGATAGATCTTACACACCCTAACATTTGCATGCAGGTTTCCTTCATTATTAAAGGAGTTTTTACATATTTTAGATAGGCACTGGCACACAAAAATAAGATGCGAACAAAGGTAGCAATTTTTTTTTTCATTTTTACCTCAACATAACACCGGGGAGTCTTGAAGAACTGATTGACTTCGTCGGGACTGAACTCCCCGAAGATGTACTGAAAAACAGATAGGAAACACAAATCAAAACTTACCATAACATTAAAAACTAGGATGTAATCAGTTTTTATTTCTTTAAAAACTGACTGTTTCACCCAGCACAGTTCGTGGGAGGGGGGGTTTGGAATGCTGCCACAAAATTTTCAACTCGTCACCATGACAAAGCAGAGAAGAGAAAGCCTTCTGAAAGCGGCGTCTGGCTTATCAGAGGCCAGCAGCTCCAGCCTGCGATGCACTGGCAAACAAAGGCGGCTGCCCTACAGGGTGACAACACTGCTTCAGGCGAAGTGTCAAGTCACAGACATGCAGCACAACTGTGGTCACCACAGGCAGCGGACATGCTTCTGGAACAAGCTCACATATGGACTTATCATAGTCGGGCTGTAAAACCACTACGGAGAAGCGTCATTCACAGTTCACCTGAAAGACACTTGCCCCACGTAACGTAAGACTTTATTATGCCTTAAGGAGCAATTTCTTTTGAACTTTGTATTTATGCCACACCAATATAACCCCAATACAAGAGGAACACTGGCCAGCAATTACCAGTTAACAAGCACCTATTCTGGATTTCCATAACAGTGAAACTGAAATAGAGGTTTCTACACTGCAACCTCAGCAAGTTCGCAAAGAAAAAAAAAAGGGTCCTAAATTCAATAACAATCTTAGTGCAAACGGCCGCTAATTACTAATAATTATTTTAAGCTACCACCACACTTTGACAAGAACATGTAAAGTATGTGCGGACCTAGATGTAAAAACTCATACTGCACCCAGCTACACAAAGCATGATCTATGTACATTTTGTCACAAAAAAGAAAGCTATTTACAGAAGTTCTCAAAAATATCTTCATTAGCCTTACATAAATTGAGGCCCCAGGGCAGAACGCTGCCCAAAAGGAACCCAACATGACAACACTGATCAAACATTTACTAGAGCTCCACTTGAACTAACCAAAGTGCACATTAGACAGAGCAAAGCCAATGGCGTTTCCAGAGCAGACAAGTTTTATCGACACAGTACGAAACTGACGACAACATATCGAAGAGCAAGAATAAGCTGCTGAAATCAGTGGCATCCTTCAGCAAAACCTGGAGATCCGGGTATATTCAAAAGATAATTCTACTTTTCAACTGTGAGACACTGACTACACCTTAAGAACACGAATGAAAATAGTCCAAGATAAATTAAAACTAAGAAATGTCACTAGTGACAAAAATAAACTTTCTGCGGGACGAATAAAGAAGTTGAGCAGTTTCCACAGCAGCTGACAGATCAAAGCGAGGTTCGATTTACACCATTCTGCATCGTCCACCCATGGTGAGGAAGCCCAGATGATGCAGGTTGGCCTGGTTTCTCTTATGGAGTATCAAATATTTGGGTTCCTCTCCTGCTCATCCATCAACAGCAATATCTACCATCAATTGCGCAACTATGGGACTGGAGGATAACTACCCAAAAGCATAGACCTCTGAGCATTGTTCTCATCTCTAGATCAGGGATCTCCAATTCCGGCCCCGGAGAGCTACCATCCAGTAGGTTTTCTATCATACCTGGATTCCGATGAGCCACACCTGTTCTCAGGTAAAAACAAGGAACATGGCTCATTAGGAACTGAGTGGGACAGAAAACCTACTGGAAAGAGGACCAGAGTTGGAAACCTATGGGCTGGTAAACAGCTAGCTGACAGCCCATTCTAAGGAAGCCCTTCTAACTGCACTCTGCCTACATATCCGCTTGTTGAAATCCTAGAAAAACTGGGGTCACTGCACAGAGCACAGCAGGCAGCCCATATCTTAAACTGGAATTTAAACACCAACCAGGGGCCGTTTGGTCACATATAAAGCACAGATAAGGAATATATCAAACAGCTAAATTATTCCCCCCCCCCACAGCGAAACTCCCAGGGAGGACAGGAAAAGCCTGGGCAGCAATCTGAAGGTCATGTACCAGTGGCAGAATGACACATATCCTGCCACCCCCAAAGACAGTCACGGCAGATATCAAAGCCCCTGTTCTTTTGACCACCATACCTATAATACCACCACCGTCAATAAACATCTCTATGGTAACCTATTATACACACTGGGCCTTTGATGACTCCAGACACTTGCGTCGACAATCAAAGCACCGCCGCGACGCCTATGAGCATCCCTCTGTGCCACGTGGCCCTCGTTTTTAGTCACATGCGCTACCAATCACTTACATAAGCGCCACTTGGCATTTTCACCACTCAGCCTTCTTCCATTTTCATGCAAGTAAATAAAAACACAAACTCTGGAAAATGCTGCCCAAGTTCTCGTTTTCTCTGTCCAGCAGCATAACGTCTCGGTGCGAGACAAAGTCACCATTGTCGCATTCCACATGCAAAAAATTTAATGCAGCAATACACCAGCAGCACACTAAGCATTCTACCTCAGGTCCATTTGTTATATCTATTTAAAAGTGCTTCATTTCTTAATGATTTGCAGTTTATAAAAGCAAATGTTTAATAACCAGTCTCCATTCTATGGACAGAGTTTCGTTCATGTTTTAAAATTAATAGACTTTTAGAAAGTACATACTATAAAAGAATATTGCACTAAACTTAATAGCAATCTCAAAGACAGGGTTCTACATTGTAAATTTATGAATATTTATCTGTAAACTTGCAACTTTTAATTTTTGTGTTATGTAATACATAATGCAATGAGGCATTTTAATCACCTAAACTTTCCACTAAAATGATTTTCTATCACAGAAATAAAAAATGCACAAACCATCAAATTAAATTTGAAAGGGTCAGGGATTAACTGGAATTTCCATAAGTTTGCATGTTAAATTAAACATCCATTATGTGGTCAGAAAAGACCAATTCCATTATCTTGTTGGCTTGCTGCTATTTCAACGCATTTAAGATTAAAGACGAAATCGCCGAGCTGGTTTCCTGCAAGCGGAACACTCGTTAGACCCTTTTTCGGTGGCCTTTAAATGTGCTTAGTTCGGCGCTGGGCGCAGAGAAAGAGGGTGGGCACCTGCGCCGTTAATAACCACTTTTAACCGGACGGTTTTCCTTCTAAATGGCAGTTAAGCAGTAGGATGTCAGTCATTCTGAACAGGCAGCTAAGCACCAAAGCCCTAAGAACGGGACGGTCAGGCCTGGAGAATCGGCAGTCCCAAAACAACAAAATTTCAATTAAACAAACTAATCGACGGACAAAATAGCTCCGATGACATCTTTAATGTATGATCTGTAATTAAACAGCAGCATCGCCTAGATGGGATTTAAGGGTGCCACGAAGAAGCTCGCCAGGATTATGAATGGGCCGGGCTGCCGGGCCTACTGCATCACGCTGGCTCGACACAGGAGCAGAGACCGACTCCGTCATTCTGGATAAATTGCCCCTCACTTTACGCGAACTTACTCATTACATCTGCACTTACGCGTGAGCCTACCCTCTATACAGAACAAGTTAAATACTTTGAAAAACGGACGTAACGCTGTCCAAGCCATGCAATGCACTGAGCCCGCGAGTACGGAGTGAAGGAGAGTTTCGGATAGCTAGCTACCTGGATACTGTGGGAAGCCATGCTTCTGGGGAGTTTTCTTTTTCGCCAAGCCTAAAAAATAAAACGTTCCCTCCGGGGAAAACTTAGAAAATGTATACGAATTACTACTACGGATGGATGCCCTAAAGTGTCATCTTGCTAGCTTTCCCAGCGCTCATATAATACTATAATTCTTCAGGTTGCGTTCTTCTACACCTGCAAATCATGCTGCTTTCCCCGCCGTGGCCGCCATCTTTGTCTGGCGTACGTAACGCTGCTCAATGAGCGCGTGCGTGTGATTGCGCGTACAGTCACGTGCTGGAGGTAGTCGCCCAACTGGTTTAGCGGTTTTGAAGTCGGAGATGCGTGCGGTAGGTTCAAGTTACCGCCGTTAAATGTTTCCTTTGCTGGTCAACTAGACCTAGATTGACTTTCTTTAATTTACATAAATAACTTTAATTCAAGACGTCTTCATAAAGAAACAGTGAATAATGCGGCGAGGTACAAAGTACCGCATTGCTTCGGACAGAACCTATTTATTTTGAATACACTTGCACGATTCGATCTTTTTGAGCCAATATTTTAAGTGAACGAGTTGAACTTTCGCCACCCACTGGTATAATGATGTACAGACGTCAGCAACTGTATGGTGAAAATAGTTTAATGAACATTGAAGTGTAATGAAATCAAACATATGCATTGCAAATATATACTATTTAACAATTATATAAATATCTAATAAATATAGTTTGCAGGGCTGTCAACTTTGGGCAGTCGGCTGGCGTGACATTTTCGATTCCAGACAAGTCCGCACACGCATTTACACCTATGTGACAGTTTTTTTACCTTGTAAATAGTCTATAGGGTTTGCAAACTACCCCAACGCTTTTGATGTAAATAATTTTAGGTTTATTATATAATAATATAAATTTGCCGTAAGATTTCTTGCGCGAGCGTGAGTCTGAAATCGTGAGTATCACGCCAGATGCGTATGCCACTGTAGTTATACCAAAACAAATTGCTCATAAGTGCGAACTTACCTGGCTGATAAATCTCATTCATTAATAAAATATTTAACAAATAAATAGCAAAATACTCCATGACCCTGTTTTAAACAAGCGGGTATAGAATATGACTGGATGGAAAAACAAAACATTAACGGAGACCACCCCATCGGATAGGAAGATATCTGGGGGACCACCATACTCAGGGTTGCCAACTCTCATGCATCTGGCGTGACACTCACGCTTCCTGATTCTCACGCAAGAAATATTATGGTAAATCTACATTATTCCATTATAAGCCTAACAGCTGCATCAAAAGCAGTACAGATATTTGGTAATAAAACTGTTACATGCATATAAATGCATGAGCAGACTTATTTCAGAATGAAAATATCACGCCAGCCAGCAGACCAAACCTGGCAGCCCTGCCTACTCATGGAGTGAAAAATATCCAAAGCTTGTGAGTTGGAAGTGAACAAATCACAGGATGATTCTGAACAAATGTTGTAGATGAAATAACTCAAACTAGATAATTCACAGAAAATTCAAGTGCAGGAACGGCCAGCTGTTATGAAAAGTCATTCTCTTCAAGTAGGAAAGGAATGAGAGATGAGATGATTTTATGCACCTAATTAAATTCCAGGACTGGACTAAGATTGAAATTCAATTCTGGACTTTGGGGTCTCCATGACCCCACATTAAATTTGCCGTGGGTGGTTAGCCTACATACCCATTGGCCCACTGCGAAAATACCCTGTATGCCAGATGGCTAGTCCAGCCCTTTACATATCAGTTTCCGTGTGGTTTGTCTGTGCATGGCACAGGCAAGAACTCACTCAATGACATAAATTGGTTTAAAGCCATTTCACTGTGTGTTTCTCATTTATCCAAGGTGAATACAACAAGTTTACTAAACTACAGTATTCTGTTGCAATAATAAACCAAAAAAAAGTTGGCTCGATCTGTAAAAGATCCACTGAAGTGAACACATACATACAGTATACCTTTAAGTCTCAAATCACAGTCCCATTAACCGTGAACCTTATGGTGCCGATCTTCCCACACCTGCTCCAGACGCTCATTTATTTCTTCCACTAGTCTGGATCCTACTTCTGTCATCAGATTGGCAAGGCAGGGTTCCAAATCGAGACTGCAAACCATGATGGGGCAGTTACACAATCTCACAATATGAACACGCAGCTCATGGGTATGGTTTTACTACTGTAATGTATTCGAATCAAAAACAGAAGCGTTGAATTTTGTAATGTCCTTCTTTGGGAACAGCCTTAAGCATTGCCAGCCTGACAAGCAGAAACCAATTTCTCTTGTTTATACATTTATATTCACATGGGTATAATGTATCACCATAAACCTAAGTGCTCAGTCCTTAGAATTCATTTCCAATTGTTGAAGTAAAGTCAAATTTCTGAAGATTCATTTGCACACTCACAGCCATCACAGCTTATGCTTTGTAAGATGATGGAAGACAGAGACAATGGCATCAAGCAGAATGGTGTGAGCTCACTTTTATTGTCCCCAAAATGGTACGGTGTGAATTTTTGCATTTATTTTTATTTATTTATTTATTTTACAGAGGTTTAAGTTGAACACTTCTAAATGTACATTTAGGTTCCAGTTCAGTAAAGAGATGTGGTGGTTCAGTTGATTTAATCTCTTTAAACTCCAAAAGGCAGATACTTAAAGAGTAGAAATGAAAATATTTACACTGGTTCTCACATGCAGCCCTGAAGCTAAGAACTGAAATGTTTGCAGCTGACATCCTGTCTTACTGTGTGTGAGTGTAAGACACAGGTGTAAAATTTACACACGTGCTGTCTGTTTTTAAAGAATTCCACTTGTGTTCCATTACCCGCCCCCCCCCCCAATGATCGTCAAAGGCCTGCAGCGCCCCGCCTACAAAATGTCATTATTGGGTAAAGTTTTCATACATATTTTACATTAACCAGCTTAATGACAATGCATTTGGAAAAACAAACCTTTATACAAACTACACACAAGAGAGACCGTGACACTGTGAACAAACCCAATTATTTCAGTGCAACACCACCACACACCTGGCCAGTTAAATCTTATAACAGGGATCGATTATTATTCTACTATGAGTGACTGGAAGTGAAATTGCACTACAGTCTGACATCAGACATCTGGCCTCATTACAGTTATATAATATGCAAAAAAGATTCTCAAACTTAGAAGAAAACATAGTTCATGGTAAAAAGTAATTTGCTTCCTAAATTATCAATCTTAACCAGATTAAGCAATATATTTTAGGAGCTGTAGATAATTTTGCAGAAACCTACAAACATAGGACACTACAATTTTAACGCACACGAACATGAAAACTGGGTTTATGGGTTTAGTAGAAACATTTCACCACTTCATGCTCTCCTGAAATTAATTTTATGAAAGCTGTACATAAAACTGAATGGGGAAGGAAGTCCCAAAGTCTCCTGTACATACTGTATGATTTCGATATTGCATAAAGTCATTCATTCCATACTTTTCAATTTAGACCATGTTACATTGGTAGGGATTTACTCTGATAAATATCTGATGATCCGGTCATGAAGATTCATGTACAACCAACCAAGAGGAAAAAATAAAATAGCTCTATAGTTTCATAAAATAAATCAGGTCATCTGAAATGAATGGATATTATCACAATAACCAGTTGAACAAAATCCTGTAGAAAATGCTTGCTGTGCAGCCACAGCACTGAATCCCATATAACATGCCTCAACAGCTTGAGGTATTTAATCCACATATCGATGATCCATGGTGTACTTGCCCTGAATTTCCAGACGGCAATACAGCAGCAAGATGCCTAAAAACCATTCCTTTTCAACATCAAGATCTTTCATACATCAGAGAAGGAAAAAAGGCACATTGCTGTGTTCAAGCATTACTGGGCAGGACATAAGTATCACTGCAAATTCCATGATGGTGCTGCCTGCCTGCAGAAGGGTGAATGGAGGGGAGACGGTGAAAAACCACCACATAGGTGCTTAAGCCAGACAGAAGCTTCAGATAAAACGACGACAAAAAAACTGCATGAGACTCAAAATAACATACATGTACTCACTGCACACAAACACTGCTTGGCTACATCACCTACAACAGTTGTAGTAAGACTTGAGAACCAAAAACAAAAAACAAAAAAAAAAAAAACACACATTCAAGGAACTGTGGGTTCTGAAATGCCAAATTCAAGTTTGACAATAAGTAGTCATAGTGGTTCTGTAGTAGGGGTACAAATGTTAGGGTTCTGGTTTGGTAAATTTTAAAAAAAAAAAAAAAAAAATCAGCATGAGATTGGGTTGTGATCTGGTGATGCGTTTACCTTAAGAGAAAAAACAATATGGTCAATGAAATGCGAAAAATGTTCATGACGGTTCATTCTGTAATGCATTAAAAGGGTGATTTTGCCGAAAGGTAACTACCATGAGAAAATTCGGGATGCATAAAATGTACTGCACCTCGGCTGCAGTTTTTAAAGACCGTTAGTCACATTAGCATGGTAACCAGGGAAAAATAAAGAAATAAATAGGCCAAACAAATTAACATGCAACCCTATATACCAAATGAAGTGTACATTTCCAATTCCAAGTTTAATCCTCATTCAAACTGGAATGGGGGAAATAACCATTTCAACAAGATATATTTTTTTCCCTTTCAATTTCAACATTATTGCTACAAGAATGCAAGGCTGAATTTTCAGCCAAAACACTGACAATCTGCGACTGGTTAAGTTAGGCTGAATTAGTCAGTTTTATACGAACATGCCAAAATTCCAGAAGCATAGTATTTGGACCAAAAGGTTGTATTTAGCGTGAAGATGGCTGATTTTTATTATAGAAATTAAGACCAAGACACCAAACTGACATACCACAAAACCCAGATAGAGCCAGAAACCCCACAGCCACGTCGTTATTCCCCACAGTACACAGGGAGAACTGATTAAAGTGCAAAAAACTAACCTTCTGCTGTATTTCATTTCTGGAGGGGACATTAAACAAGAAGAAAGAAAAGGCATCCTGACAATTTAGTTAGATGAAGAACTGCTAAAAACATGAAAGGGACTCCTTTTAGCAGAGGAACTGCCGATATGAAGCAGCTCCTGGCTCTGCACGCCTCCCCGGCAGCAGCACGTGTTTGTGTGCGTCAGAGTAGTGCCTAGATGAAGTGGACATCGGGGACGGCACTGACACCAATCGCACTAAATGGATGATGTCGTCAGATACTTTTGCTGAGCTAATCATCAGACGCATCATCATTTTGTGTCTGAAGGAATCCTGTTTCCCCCAGGCCGACCTTGGGGTACCAGTCTGTGCTGACATCACAGTTTGGGTGTTGGGGCAGTCTTTCCCATAGTTCATTCAGCAGGGGGAGGAGGGGTCTTTGAGAGCAAAGAGCCAACCCTTCACTGCCAAGACTGAGTGGGGAAATTGTTGACCTCTGCCAGGTCTTGAACCGAAGACCCTTTATGGGTATAAGTCAGTTTGATCCTCATGCGAAGTTGTTGCTGGGAATTAAAAAAATTAATTAATTAATATATAAATCAATGATTACTCTCCTAGCAAGTAAACTAAAATAAGCTCTACATGCTCTATGGGGGAAAAGCACGTACCTTCTGTGGGTTCAGCACCTTGATCACCTGTGTGACAGTTCCCTTGTTGAGTGCAGGAACAACATTACTGCTGGGGGAGAGGAGCTGCAGCTGGAAGGTCTGAGAAAAGCCAAGTCCGTTAATATTTCCTGCTTAACTGCCCATCATTTATTGTCACACAAACGTTTGGTCTGTTTGGATGGTTATATGGTAATTCTCAGCACTGCAACTACAGGGAAAAACACCTCACCTTTGGTACCGCAGCTTGGAATACAAAATCAGCCATGTCTACCTCGGTCAAGTTGGACGCATGGATGGTAATAACGGACACATTGGGATTTGAATTGGACCTTTCAAATGTGAAGTCTATTTTCAGTCCATTTTTATTGTAGGCTGTCATTGGTGGAATGGCTAAAAATGAGGAAAAACAAATAATTTTAAACACTGATTAAATGGCTACAAAAATCTTTGCACTACAGGGAATCAAGAATTCATATAATAAGCCTAAGTGACTACTGCCTCCTAGAGGACATATATGGGCACACTTCCTGGCAGATTGACGACCCAGAAAGGCTGTGTGTAAAGTACGACTCTCACCTCCTGCAACATCATTAAAAAGGGGCTGGGAGGAGATGCCATCCAGCAGGAAGGCGGGCTGCGAGACAGAGATGGGAGCAGCAGGGGCTGGGACACCTGGGTTTGGAGCAGAACACACGTTTTCAGAGCAGCAGGGCAATATAACAGTGTGGAATAATACGCATTTTTCAGGCTCGAAAATGACTTTCTGGGCAACTTCTAAATATTGTTTTTCAGCTCTTGGGTCATTAAACCTGACAGATGATATAACTGAGCTGCACAATCAAAGTCAGTTTTATAGCCAGCGCAGCTGGCAAATCCTGCAGGATCACTTCACAAACACAACAAGCTTAGAGCATCCAATTTGGCAGGAGGGTGGCATGGAACCATCCACCGCTGACAAGTGGCAGCCATCTGCATCCAGCTGGGACATATTCTGCACTTGGGTCTCGCTACAGCCCACGAATGCCCAACCCCCCAGCATCCCCCAAGTCAAAGGCTCCATGGGAGCAGCGGAACACAGCAGCTGGCTTCAGTGATGCACCAGAAGGTGCCGAGGAATCGGGAGGAAGCCTCCCAGTTTACAGCAGTCAGAGCAAGGGGAAGGAGGAGCATGGGAAATGGAATAAGCGAGGGTGACAGGATGTCTCTGCACTGCTGTGCACGAACCTTGTTTCTCAATAACATTCTCTTTAGGATGCAAAGATACAGTTCAGTTAAACGAATCACTCCCCTAATAGCCTGCCATTTACGTTGGTGGAAGCATTGCTTTCACAGGTACATACGCCTCTTTCCAAGAATAACATTCTTGCCTCATCATCATGCGCGACACATACAAAAACCTGATGCACATCAGAGAGTAAATTACAGGGATTCACATGGTTCAAATAGCCTAACTAACATTTTTGTATAAATCAGGTCTTAACTAGATCACCTTAAAATAGTTTCTGTCAGGAGCTACTCTGAGAACAAATACCAGAAACACCAGGCAAAGCACAGAAGGCGTGGCAGAGAAAAAGGACTCCATCCTACCTGTAGGGCTGGACCAGAATATTCGAATATTCGTTTGGAGGGATGGCATTCGATTTTTCATTTTGAGATTCGAATATTTGAAAAAAAAAAAAATTAACACGTGACATCAACCCCTGCAAAACGGTTCTCATTCACGCTTAAATGACTAGCCCTTGCGACAACGCCAACATCGTGATTTATCTCAGAAAGACAAAAATGCAGAAGACCTCAGTTGTGTGGGAGCACTTTAGATTGACTGAAGACAAAACAAAGGCAGTGTGTCAAATATGCGATTTGAAACTGGCCTACCACTACAGCACAACAAGTTTGAAAAATCATCTGAGTTCTGTAAGTAGTACGAAATGCACAATATATTGTGGGTGTAAAAAACGAGCTTTCATCTGCCATGTTAATCAGTAATTTTTACACATGATTAAAACGTGCATTTCATTTGCTTGGAAAATACTTGCGAATACTACACGGCAGTCATAAGGTATGGTAGCCCACCCTAGTAATAATTTGTCAATAGGTACATCCCCAGGTATCGCAGCCATCAACGTCAGCATGTTCAACCAAACCGAAAAGTTCACAGCAGCTCCTACGATTCCGAAAACCAATACCAAAAACCAAAACCTACAAGGAAGAGGGAAATAACGGATGCGGCGTGTTCTTTATTACAATTCATTGAACTTCGTTAATTAATTTTTCGTTCTTTTATTTAAATAGCCCACCCTTTACGGCACCAGTAATTACTGTGCTGCTAATCTGGGAGTTATTTGTTTGTTTGATAAATGTTGGGCTACCTTATTTAAAGTATTGCTCTAACAGACCTGTTATTGTTTT
>JAABNX020000021.1:2203582-2217585 GCA_015163995.2 Mormyrus lacerda
TCCTGCCTTTATTAGAGATAAGAATATATTCAGCCCCCTCCCACCGAAGCTTCGAATATTCGATGTTGATCACTACCAAATACTCGAAGCTCAAAAAATGGTATTCGGACCAGCCCTACCTACCTGAGAGTGAAAGATCCCCTAGTAGGTCCAGTAATTCCCCACCAGAGGATGCTGGTTTCGTGGGCAGCTCAGTCTGGATCACAGGCACTACGTCGTTCCCTCCCAGAAGGTCTAACAGATCATTAGCCTTCAGCAAAGACATAATTCACAGCATTAAAACAGTATAATTTAAAATGTTATGGTGAAGGTGTCAATAAATGACATCTGAGCTGACTCAGTGGGCAATAATTAAACACATTATGCATATAATGCAAAAATGGCATGTTCCAAAACTGATGAAGGCATAGTCATTGGCCACTCAGTAACAGTAACAGATTTGCACCCCAGTGAATAGCACATGCTGGACCCATGCTGGCTATGAGATGACGTTTCCCTCACTTGGGAAGAAGGCTGTGGGATGTTGGGAGGGTGTTTGGAGTCCCGAACCGAAGGCTCTGCTTCCCCATTGGTGTGCAGTATCTCTGTGGGGCCATTGGTGGTGGTTTTTTCCATGATGGGCATTCGCTCTAATAAGGCAGACCTACAGGAAAAAGAACAATACGGGGCAGGGGGGGCGATGGGGATTTCAGGGTCAAATCACAGATCAGCCGTCCAATTCTCATAGGCTGTAAGCAGTTATGGAAAGTGAGAACTTTGTCAAACATGTAATTTTATAAATCTGCAATACATACACAATGTGAGCATGATAACATAATGATTAAAAGCACGACCATTCAGGGATCTCACGCAGGGCATTTCAAAGAAAGCCCTGTCTTCCACAGAGAATTTAAACAAGTATGTGTGAGTCCCTGCACACATATTAAACACCGGCATGTGAGTTCACATAAGGACAATATTTTAGTAAGTGTTTTTTTTCCCCCTCTAAAAGTATGAAAAAGGAAAAAGTGGAAACAGTAACACTGAGCTATAGCACACAACTAAACCCGTTTACATTCTGTCAATTAAAGAGCACATTACAGTAAAGAGCCACAGAAGACCAACTGAGGAAGCACCAAGGACAACAATCGCAGCATGATAGGAGAGTGATGCGATTGTGACATACCTCATGTGGTCATATTTCTTGAAAAGTGCGTTGTACTCCACAGCCCTCTGCTGGAGCTCCACGTCGATGCTGCTCCCATATATAGACACAACCCGCTTGATTCGACTGCAAGCACACAAACACGCACATGGGAAAATGACATCTGATCGAGCAGAGAAAACAAAGTGAGAAAAGTTATGTCACAGTCACAGCAGTAAAAGTTCGTACTTCACACTGCTGAAACGTGTAGAGAGCTTCATAATTGCTGTGAGCGCATAGCCCCGAGTTATCGGAGAAGACAGATTGGACACGAGGACGCCTTCCAAAACATCTAGCACCTCATCTTCTGTGACCTGTGTGTAATTCACAGTAGACAGAAGACACTAAGGTTAGGCTGCAAAAGTAGAAAAGACTCATTGACCAAGCAGCAGCACAGGGTACGTACATGAATGGGCTCCTCCTCTTCACACTGACCCGACACCAGCAGGTCACCATACTCGCCCATACACCAGGATGCCACCTGTACCAAGGGCTGCTGAAGATAACACAGCCAGAAAACAGAAGAACAAGTTCAGTGCCATATGCAAGACACCGTTTGCTTCTCCTTAAGCTATCGAGAATGGCAACTTTCGAATGATCTTTCTTTTTCTTATCAAAGTCAACACAGATTAGAGAGAGAACACAAAGCCCCCAGGGGGTGTCAGCATGGTGTGGGGCCTTGCTGAAGCATTTTGATATTCTGTTTTTAAAAAGCAATCTGTCGCCCCCCATCTGTGCAATAACACAGATGATTCATTCCCAACAACTGATGGCATTGTGATGGCAAGCTGAGATGTATTCCTGGAGATGTCAACGCTGCAAATCGTCACTAGCATACTACTTGCAGTGCTTGTTGTTCCAAAAACCCCTACACATCTTCACATTACGACAATAAAAAAAAAAAGAAGTCGGTCTCATTACTGCAAGGCTGACACTCTCACATGGCACAGCTATTTGCAAGAGTACGTCAAAGGTGACAGTTACCCCCACACACACACTTTTGTCACATCCTAACAAATAATCCGCACGGACATGTTTCTGTTCTGCAGTGCTCATAAAACAAGTTCTTTGGCCACTTACTTGCGAGATGTCGTCCAGCACAGCTTTGTATAGCCTCTGTACCGTGTATGAGTGCATCTCCACACTGTTGGTGATCAGCTGTATGAGGTTGGGTACAGAATCGTCTCGCACATAACTGCCCGCCTAAGAAAAGAATAGAGCCACGGTTACCTGAGGCTTATGTCATTTAGACATACATAAGCTGCTGTCACTGCTTTGAAACTCGTCTTTATGCTTACAGTTCAGGGATTAATCCATAAATAATCATCCATCAAATCTTACACACAGTACAACAGTATTGTATAGTAATAATACACACTCTATAATATACAATCTCTGAACCAGCAGGAATCATACCGTTGTCAAGACCTTCATAATGGTGTCTATGTGCCATCTTTTTGAGGGTGCATACCTGTAAGCAAAACACAAAGCCTGAACTCAACGTAGCAGAAGACATTTGCGTTTACATTTTTTGCAGGCGCTTTTGTCCAAAGCATTGCACAATTGAGAATTGTAGCACATTGCAAACATGTGTCTAGGAGTCAACTAGGCATATGTGCAGCTAGGCTCAGACTCAGTGACTGGCCAAACAAGGGTAAGCAGTATTGGAGAAGAAGCTACATAACAACTACACACCACTTATGACAAATCAAGAACCAGAAGTGCAACTTAAGAGACAACGCAGATTTATCTACTTTTAAAACAAGCGAGGCAAAAAGCTGAGAACATACAACATTCCTGACCATAAAGAACTTTTTTTTTTAAAAAAACGCTGAATTGAGTACTAAGTAGTCAAAGGGAGTTAAACATACAGTATACTTATCATGGAACAATTTAATAAATATTAAGACCCTGCAGATCTCACACAACTCCACAAATGAACAAATTCAAAGCATCAACATTTCAACATATAATATGACCTCCTTGTTTTTTTCCCCCCCAGTAGCATTTGCATGCGACTGGACACACAATTGAACAATTCTGAGCAGTCTTTAATGATCTTGCAGCCGCAGTACCGTACTTGAATTAACGCCTGAATAAGCTTATCTTTTGTGTTACAGTCCATTCCACGAAAGCACTGCTTGCAGATTGACTACAGATTCTCTATAGCAGAGGTCTCCAACTCCGGTCCTGGAGAGCCTCTTTCCAGGAGGTTTTCTGTCCCGCTCGGCTTCTGATGAGCCACACCTGCTCCTGGTATTTACCTGAGAACTAGTGTAGCTCATCAGAAGCCAGGTAGGACAGAAAACCTAACTGGATAGTAGTTCTCCAGGACCGCAGTTGGAGACCCCTGCTCTATAGGGTCTGAATCCAGATTTTACAGGCCAATTAAGTAACTTAGTTTTCATCTTCTTGATTTTTTTTTTGACATATGGCACAGGGCGAGATCATTCTGAAGACTAGTCAGAAAATGTAACAGATGAAATTTCCTGCGTTTGATGATGTAACCCCAACTGATTGAAAGAGTGACTAATGAAGGCATAATGTTGACTGTCCGGAATGAAACAAAATCAGATTGTGAAAAATTACTTGTTTTAATTAATTTGCACAAGGGTATAGATTCATATTGTACACTCCACAATACACAACCTCTTAATGTTTCAACTTTCCTCATGGATGAACCTTACTTTTCTGCAGCGAGGAAGATTCCTGACGCACAGTCAGCTTTAAATTCAGGGTCACACATGTCCAGGAAGTGAAGTAACTCCTTCATCATCCCACGGACATTGTTTCCATTCACAAGTGCAAAGCTGAGCTCCATCGCTCGTCTGGGGAAAGCACCAAACTGTCAGCCATCCGACGGTCACAAAGGCACTTCCACAGATCATACGAGTGTCTCGCAATGACAACCACACCTGTCTTACTTACCTTTTGATAGACACGTCAAGGTCCTTCAGGCAGTCTACAATGGTGCTTCTATGCCTCTGCACAGCATTGTGGTCAGTCTGTACGGTCTTCAACAGGGATGTTAGTGCTACATATCTGAACCAAAAAAAAAGGTACATCATGTTCTGCCTACACATCTACTCAGTTCCTAATGACCATCACGCTATAAATCACTCACCTGATGTTTTTGTCATTGTTTAGTAGGAAGCGCCCCAAGATGTTAATTGCCAATACCTACATAAAAAATTGAGTTTAATAACATTTCAAAGTGCACATCCTTACAAATTAAAACAAGTTCCTGTATACGTGCTTGCCCCCTGCCCCCGGAGAGAATAGAACCAGTCTGACCCTCAGTCCACTTTCTGATTTGATGTCCATAATGGTCAGCACTGTTTCGTAGAGGATGGCGTTGCCAACATTTTTACTTGTCTCTGTGTTGGTTGCAACCTAAAAAAAGGTAGAGAAGATGATTTGCTATGGTGGGCACCGAATGTGTGAAACCTAACCGGTCTACAACTTAATATTAAGTTCATGTAAAAATATGAGGAAAAACAAAGTGATAAATCACACCTGTGCAAGGATGTCATTCATGGCTTCACTGGAGTCGTCATCACCTTTTCCCAGAATTCTTAGCAACCTCAATATTCTCACCTGAAATTGCAAATGTCACTGATCACTCCTAAAACACATGCATTTATTGAATGGCAATAGCAGGCAGAGTGAAGACCCATTACCTGCAGGAATGGGTCACTGATACCAGACACATCATGTTCTGGTGAGTAGCCCGACATGATGAGGTTCTTAAGAATTCTGACCAGCTGCGGGACCAACTGAAATGTGAGCAACAGAGGCAGAGTCTGTGATGATGTGTCTTCAAACAGTTCCATTAAGACACAGATATTGCTCATAAAAATAAATACACAGCTGTATAAAGTTGCCAGAAAGACGGTCATTGACATGTCCTGTAAATTAAACATTCATACCTCTAAGAAAACCATCTATTCGTAAATATCCATTGTTAATTTGCTTTTTACTCAGCAAGTCTTTGTGTACGGAAATGTTATATAATGCACACTTTAGAGGTTAGATTCTTATAGACGTATACCGCTTACAAAAGCAATGTTGGTATAATGTTATCAAATTTTATTTTCTAAAGATGTTTAAAGATAATTCTATTTAAATATAACTGACATTACTGTTCCTACAAATAATAAAATTGCCAAATTGTGAAATGTAATCTATGATTCCTAACTATCCAATTAAATTAAACTGAGCATACTTGTGCAAATTGCCATTCAGTTGAATGTGAATGTAATTATACAGCCATAAAATGATTTGCTGAAGTGAAGAGACTGTATAATGGCCAAGAATGCATGTATTACAAATAAATAAGCAAATAAACATATAAAGCCTGCCAAGACTGGCAAAGACAACAGAATAAGAGACTTTCCAAAGTAATAAACAATACTTTCACAAAAATTGCACTACACCTACAATGACCTTAAATATCTTGGCATGGGCATGCACCAGCAATCAACCAAACGTCCTCTTACCTTTTCATTCTAACACAATGCAGGAATTGTAACAAAGACAAATGACAGAAAAATGAGGTAGATGTTAGGAAGAACCGGAAAAGTTTCACTTAGAGAGAAATTTAAAGGAGGTACAGCGACCGATTCATCTCAGCTGACAGCTTTTACAGGGGGCAGAGACCGGGCTTGTGGAAGTCCAGTTCTCACATATGCAACCCCATGTCTCAATATAGCGTAGCTGGCCATCCACTGACACAGAATCATTACTTTAAATCAGTATTTCCCAATTCAGTCCTTGGTGACCCACAACCAGTCCAGGTTTTTGCTCCCTTCTGGCTCCCTGCCAGACAGTCCACATTTTTGTGAGCCATGAGGGAGTAAAAATGTGGCCCATCTGTTGGTTCCCCCTAACCAGAATGGGAAGCACTGCTTTAAAGCAATAAGACAGATTACAATCTATGATCTATCAGTAACTGGAAATTGAATTCCTGAAATTCTGGAACTGCTCCAGAACGCTTACAGAATGCACTGGAACTTACAGCTTGGGGGTATCAGACCCCAAACTGAGCAGTGCCTCTGGGCAGGAAAAGGAGGCGCAGAGGCATATGAGGGGCAGAGAGCCATGCCGTACCTTCCGGAAGTGTGCCAGCATGTCGGGGCTCCGCTCACACATCTCTGTGAGCAAAACGACAGACGTGTGCAGGACACCTGAAACGAGGAGGCACCGCATGCAGATTAGCTCACCCACATCACACCCCCTGGTGCTGTCAAGCAAACGGGGCGAGTCACTTATTACAACATCAACATGAGCAGACCAGCGCAGATCTATCAAGATATAAGCAGTCCCGCCATGGATCTTGGCAAAGACAGGTCTGAGGTGACAGTTAAACACCAGTCCCTTCATCAGCCATTCTAATGTCTCACCATGATTCTTCTCGTTCAGTAGGTTTTTTGTCGCTGGAAGAAACATTTCCATTAGCTCAGGCACCTTCCGGATCACATGGACTGCACACAATGCTGCCTGCAGTGAGAGAAGTAGTATATACTGTTATAAACATGAACACACACAAACGCTGTGCAAAATATGTTCCATGTATCTGTTAAATTTCACCACCAGATTAATAGAACAACTTGATAAGGTATTGACTGGCCAGACAGAGCGTATGCTTGTCTTTGAGTCAATGGTTTACATGGGTATACTAGATGGTTACTGGAAATAATACACTGCATTTACAGTAGCCCTTCCACATATGTCAATTTGACATTCATGGTTTTGGTTATTTGAAAGTTGGCCATAAACAATTAAATGGGAAAATATTCAGAGCTTGCCGAAAGATCGCAGAAACTCACGGACAACGCATAAGCTAAAAATATATAAACAATACTGAATATGATCTATATAAAATCACATTACATATAAATACATATAAATATTAGTGAGTCCAAGTGCAGTCTAAATATTAATATTATGTATCGATTTTCACATTCGCCAGGATCTTCCTCCTTTAACCGCCGTGAATCTGAAAGAGCGACTGTATTTAGCTGATGCTTCTATCTAAAGCGACATACGGTTTAGAAAGAGGGTCAGACAGTCCCTGGAGCAACTGAGGTTAAGGGCCTTACTTAAGGGCCCAACAGTGGCATCATTCTGCCAACCATGTGATCTGAACTGGCAACCATATGAGAAAGATCAAATGTGCAGAGCCACATAACTCCCCACAATACTAGGGTGACGTCAGCAGAGGTTTTAAAATAGCTAAACACACTTTGACGGATATAAAATCTACACCAACAAAAACATAATTTAAACAGTTTTCTCTGCCTAAGACTTGCACACAGTACTGTAGCTGTTCAGCCTTCCACTACATCAGCTCACAAATATGCCACAGGAAAATAAATAATGAACATCACGCAGCTTAAAAATCCACAGCCCAAACTGTCAGGTAGCAAACATAACCCATAACTGGCAAATTCTGCAGTTCAAAGAAGTTGAGTAGCAACAGTTGACTACTTTGCAGACAGTGCAGTTTTATGTGCAACAAGCGGGATTGTGCTGCAAAGGCACCTTTTTTCTTAGGTAGGAATTTGACGTCTTGAGGAGCTTTTCCACTTCTCCGGCCAGATCACGACACATCTCTGCTGAGCCCATGCAACCCAGGGTACACAAGGCCACACCCTGGACGTACTGTGTGCTGTGATTGAGATCGCTGGTGAAAGGAAGAGAAACAGGCAAGCAGAAGCGTAACCAAAACGTGTTGTTTACTTAAGGCGGATAAATCATAGCGCAATAACCCGTTAGGCAGATAAAAATGCTTCAGAAAAGAATGTGCAAATGGGATTCCACTGAAGTGAACAGTTCCTTACTTCTTGATGCAGTTTGTCATTAGGAGATGCACATCCTGTCTCTCATCTAGCAGCAACATGGCACCTAGATACCCTATCCTCTTGTCTGTAAACTTCTGAGATGCAATCAATTTCAGGCATTCCAGCTGAAAGACAGAATCATCACTTTGAAACTTAACTCACAGCACAATGTACACTAAAGGGAAATGGGAAGAAATGTTTAATATAATATTTTTGGAACTGAAGCAGACGTGTAGAAGTGTTTAAGGCCTGTCAAACTGACCAGGTCCCACCACTTACTTGTCCAAAGTGTGCCGGGTAGCCCAGCATGTGCATGTAGAGGAGCTTAGCAACATTTCTACAGCGGTACGTGTTATCCTCCTCTCGAAAAGAAGATCTAATAGCAGCGCATTCTTTCTGGATCATTTCCCGTTCTTCTGCCTGGGTCCGAGCGGTCCGGATGGTCCGGATTAGCTCCCGTAGTCTGATTGGAGCTGGCATCCTCTTTTTGAAAAAACAAATAAAAACACCCATCAATTGAAGTTCACGGTATAATATAAAAATTATGCTTAATGCTATCTTTGACAGGTTGAAAACATATGGATAAAATGTACTAACCTGCATGACAGCTTAGAAGGTTAGGAAATGTCGTCTATTTAATTTAAAGTATATTAACTGTATATGCATTTTAATATTGTTTCCTCAACTTTAAACAGGTGACTTTTCTCCCAGGCTTATGGTTTCAAAAAGAATATTTGTTTTATATACTACTAAATAAACCCCAGGGGACTTTATATGGTTGCAGCATATAGTTCAATCTGAAATGAAAGTGTGCTGAAATTCCATTCCATTTAATGGGGCAAGCACTAAGGTTTCAAACCACAGACCCCAATAAAAGATTCATCAACCACATGCTTAGCTGCAAGATTCATTTCTTCCATCTCTTCTTTCATAGCACAAGTGTCAAGGCATATCCATGAAACATTCTGCTTAATGACAGACAATGCAGTTAATATAATACATTAAAGTTGTGTTACAGTCCCCCACTGCCTTGGTATCACCAGGCTCAATGCGCCATATCAGAAAGGCTGAGATGACCAGTGACACACACCACCTAGCTGAAAGTGTTTACTAAAAAGCTGCATAGTATAATTTATTACGTTAGAAAAAGGGTGATCCAAAAGTATGTTTTTTTTCTCAGTTATTCCTAAATGTCTGGTAATGGCACTTTCATAGTGATTTTTGTGGAATTCTAAAAACAAAGAACAAATCTGATGTGCATATTTTCCTGAAAGAACAAGCATTTATAAATGGCCACAGTGTGCAGACACTTTGCGACCGTCACATCACAGGCATGACTTAGAGTCCAAGTGTCTGTTCAGTGTTAAGCACCAAGCCTGATTTTAACATAGAAAAACACAGTGGTGGCGCAAGTCATTTTGTTGCAGCAGGACTGAGCGAGCTCACTGGGCTCTGCAGAACTTTGCAGCCAGACATCCTGTCAGCAGCATAAAGTCAAGAAGCTTCACCAGAATCTGTGTGGCATTCAGCATGCTGTGCCCTCACAATCGCAGTGTGAGATATACGCCAGGTCAAATCACCGTTGCATCAGCAGCTAATTCTGGAGGATGCAGCCGCACACAGAGTGCAGGCCAGCCGTCAACGGGAAACAAACAAAAACATATCTGGTGTGTTAACTGTTCCTGTGGAGTGATTGGACACCAATGACGACCACATTTATCAGGGAGGTGTAAACGATGAGGATTCAGTGAAGACTAGTAGTTGATGCTGTATATTTTGGTCCCAACTCATTTAATTCTAGTAGCATTATTTTTACATTTTTTAAAAAATGGCATGGGTACACACTATGACTGTGTACTGAAAGAGTAAGTATGGTAGATGGATGGCTGGCCTGGGTAGATTTCTTATGGTCAGTCAATTATGTGTGACATAACTGTCAAACCTTTTCAGACAAATCCTGAAGGAGGTGTCATACATGACCCATAGAACTCAACCATTTAAAAAACATTGCTATTCATCCACTGGCCTATAGACGAATCGGGATCAATTCAGATACAATAATTGACCGTTATCGGTTAGTTTAATCACAAAACTCATTCTCTTCATAGTAAAATATTGTGTCGGTCTTTTTGGCTGCTTTTTATAACGACCTAATTTGTTTATACCGCCAGCTTTAAGAGATCAGAAACTATGCAACAACAGGCACGCAATAACGCCAGTACTTGCTGCAGAAACAAGTAGGAAATGCGAGGTAAAAAAAAAAATTCCAAAATTCAGGTAGCTGAACGACAAGTGATGTTTGATTCAGTCAACACACACACACACCTGTTTCCACTAAACCGGTCCGTTAAAATTGGTTAGCTATTACACCCCTAGAGATAAGCCCCCGGCTAAAATACTGAGTAAAAACAGCCACGCAGACAGACAGGTAAGCAGGCACATTAACTACTTCAGGTTAGCTTAGCAGACCTGCTCGCTAGTCATCTGCGTTCACTCCTCAGGGCTAGGAGCGGTAAATCAAACTAGCGTATCGTCGAACTGCAAATGCTGCAATACTACTGCTAACACATACTTGGGTTAATAACTGACGGAGTCCCAGGCCGACCTCTATAAAAACTGCATTTTCCGGCAGCAAGAGCCAGCTGGTAATACTACGTACTCTCACAGGCGGGCGGGCTAACGTCTACCGGGGCCTCTCTCACAACACTCCATTTTATACATATCATCTAACGCTGAGACAGTACGATTTGGTCAATCTAACAGAAAACTCTAGCAGTGTAGTGTAAGCCGCCAAGTTCTCCAGTTAACCACTTTAAACCGTTAAATCTCCGCTAACGTCTGTCTGGAGTAGCGCTAGCCAGCTAGCTACACTTAACGATTTCCCAGAGACAACCCCCCCCCCTAGGTATTTAACTAGCTGCCTAACCTACACGAAAAAACAAACGTGCTCATGTATAAATATATCACACATCTCGCGGAGAGGTGAAACAATTAACCGCGCCATTTCTGCGTGTGTAGAACTCACCGGGCGTAGTGACACCAAAAGGAAACTGGAATCTTCTCTATTTGCGACAGAGGAAGGAGCAAACTTGACATTCAAAATGGCGGCTGGGCCAGCCTGAGAACACCCCTACAGGCGGAGGGATACTTCAAGACGGAGAAGGGATTCCATTCGGGCTCAGTTTCTTCTAGGGCCGTATGAAGGCGTGCGACTTGGACACCATTGTGGCTCAGCTTCTCTGAAGCCCGTAGGAAGGTATGCGACATGGACTTCGCTCGGGCTCCGCTTCGTTCCGGCCCGTAAGAAGGTGTGCGACGTGAACGCCATTCGGGCTCCGTTTCTCCTCGGCCCGTTGCAAGGTGTGCGACGTGAACGCCATTCGGGCTCCAATTACTTTGAAGGTATGCGTGAAAGGGACTCCATTTGGGCTCCGGTTTCCCTTTATGTGCACTTCAGTCAACTTGCCTGTCTAATAAGCACTTCAAATTTACAGCATTTCATGATATTGTAAATTTATGTCATAATATTGGTATAACTGCAACGAGTACACAATAAAATAAGACAGATCTTGTGGCAACCTATAACTGTAGAAATGTTCATATACTATACTGCTTTTATGTATGTTTGCAGTGTGTTTTACTCATGAATTTCCATGAGTCACCATATACTAAGTGATTTTAGAAAAAACATTTAACATTTGTTGCTTAGTTACTAATATGACATATTAAGTCTTGGCTAAATTACTGGGATATTCTTAATAGACACCTAATGCCACCCAGAATGTTGTGCCAGTTAGCCATCTTAATTGCGTTGTGATGAATTTCTAATATCAGTAACTATTTTATAACTGGCATCTGAAAGCCCAGGAGTCATGTAATGTTTGTACTACAACCAAGGAAGTATAATTTTATCATGAAGCCAATGGGAAGGAAACGCATTGAAGGATAAAAGGCTAGAGCCAGGAAGTAACTAGCTCAGCTGTGTCCCGACTTCTACATTGTGGACATGGTGTACTTCATACATAGCACCATAGCACATCACATTATAAGCAAACTGCAGAGACTACTGGCTGAGTTGCAGTGTGCTTAGGGCTTATGCGTCTTGTGATTGATAAGAAAAACTGAATGTTCCTTTTTTAGACGTTGGGTAACTTTAGTGACAAATGGGGACATCTTTTGAAATATTATTTCATTTCATATCCGCCCCCTCCCTTTGCTGCTTCTCCCCCTCTCCTAAATCTGAGAAATGTCCCATGATAATATCACTCGAGAAAGAGGAACAAGCCCTGGATTTGCAACCAACTGTTTCCTTTTCATCCACTTCAGTACGTCCTAGATCAGATGTTTGCTTTTATGGTATCTGATGTATTTGCTACCTGAATTGAAATGTATAAGATATTTACTGAAGTAATGTCTGTCCTTGGGAGCCTGCCCCAGTTAATCGTCACCTTGAAGAGTTTCTTCACATCCATTGTTGTAGTCGCTAAGGCGCTAAAGGCCCCTAGATAGAAAATGTATTTCACTGATTTCATTCTTTCTTTGAAAAAATCTAAACATTTATATAAGCAATTACAATTATATAAAATAATCGTGACTGCCCAGTGTAGCCCCCAAAAAATGTATGCCAGAATGTTTTGAAAGGGGAAGAAAGCCAAGTCGGAATTTTTCTCTGTACTTTGGGGGTTAAGAGACTCTGCACTTTAAAAAATAATAATAATAAAAAAAAGTCTAGATTTTTCAAAAAAGGTAAAAAAGTAATATGTATAAGCATTGAATCTTCATCACGGCACATCAATGTCATTTCTACATGTAAATATGTTTTAAATAGAAATAAGGAGACCATTTACAAAGGCTTCATATGAAGAGAAAGACAAGAAATATATGTAGACACACTCTCTTTATAAACCTATAAAGACTTATAAAGAGGAACTTATCCTGAAAAAAGTTTGCACATTTACAAACAGTCCACAGCAGTAGTACAAATGTTTTGGAGGAAATTTGAAAAAAACACAACATTGAGAGTTGCACATCAAAGTTGTATTTAGTTAGTTTTAGCGCCTAGTGAGAGGCATGCTAATAAATACATAAATATATGTATTATATCTGACATACAGCAGGGACTTACCATAAAGCACAGGTAGGTAGCTGCCTAGAGCCCCTGAAAGCTAGTGGTCCCACGAAGACTGAATTTCCATAAGTTACATTTATGGATATCATATAATATGATCTTTTAAATTATAGCAATATGTTTCTTATTTGCATTTTTAGTGCCAATTTTCAGGATAGACAAACTTGACTCCCTCCCACCCCGTCCCAGCTATAATGAACTATTCCTACTTGGAGGGTTTACGCTACCCAACTTTTTCCACGTTGGAGTCTAGCTATATTGGTTGTTTCACTGCTAAGCGAACGGACGAAGTAGTACAATAAAACTTCATAAAGGTACAAGGCTAACATTACATCTCTTGTGTCTTTGATACTGTTGTGCTGGAGTGGTAGATAAATTGTGAACAGAGATGGAGAGAACACAATTAAGGAACGTATGCAAAAATCAAGACTAATTTTAGCATAGGGCCACAGCAAAAGAGGGGAGGGTTAAACTTATTAAATTAGGCCAATTGATACCCCCATCCCCCTGAACGGATTAGGATTACATATGCGGTTAAGATTACGTATGCGGTTTTGAGAAGTACCATTTTCATTTGAGAATTTGTTCAAGGCAACCAAGAAAAACTGTAACCGACTGTCAAGATAATATGTTAGATTTCCCTAATGTGTCCAAACAAACACCACAATGCAATTTGCTTCATTGTCTAGCTTTCCTAATGTTGTCGGTGCTATTCACTGCACATGCATTGTGTCACGCCCACACGGGCGGGACCAAACGGGACCATGGCAGTACGCCTAATTCAGGGCACTATAAAAGACGCCGGCGGTCTAGGGTACCTCGCGAAGTATTGTGCCAAATGAGTTTGTGC
>JAABNX020000021.1:2232563-2251413 GCA_015163995.2 Mormyrus lacerda
TTCTTTTGCAGTGGGCCGCGGAAACATATGTGTTTGGCTGTGTGGGCCGTGAGTTAAAAAAGGTTGGGAACCACTGCCCTATGGTATATGTACAAAGACAATGAGTATAAACACATTGCCCAATAACATCAGGATCTCTCTTGCCTGCACTTTTTATGCAAGTAATATAAATCGGACATGAGGTACCATGATTAAGTATACCAAAATGGGGTAAAAGTAAAAAATGACCTTGGATAAAATTAGTTGATTGAAAACGTGGATAGAAAACCGTATGTCTGAGGTGTACATCCTACTTGTGCTTTTTTTGATAATCACTTTTTTTCTTAGGTCCTGTTCATACAATACTAAAAACGTATTTGACTTCTCTAAGTTCTGTGTAGAGGAATTATTGCAGCAGGAAAAATGACAAAAGATATTTAAATTTTTTTATTTATGAACATAATCTCTGAGGGACAACAACATTTGTTGCGCTCTCTGTACATGCAACTGTAGAAAATAACAAATATTTTTTTTAAACTTGTTTGAATTAGTTCTTTTTCCTTGTTTTTTCGCAGAGAATATATACAGCTTGAGTGACAGCATTGAATGTGTTGACAGTACTGACAATATTGACAAGCAGCCCCTCCCCCCTTCAGCTGCTCCAACTATGTACACAGTTCAAGTACACTGTACAAAAATTACATCGTTACCAGTGGCAGTGAGCCCTTCCCACATCACCATTAGAGCCCCACATTCCACACAGGTTTAAACTAGTATAAAGAGGAGGTATTTACAACTATGTACAATGTCTCCTTATGCATTACAAGAGGAAAATTTACACAGCTGAGACTTTGATTCCATTATGTCACAGATGTCAGAAAAAGGTGTCAGATAAATATCTTATTTTTGCCAGTTTGAGTACTTGTCCATGCTTATGGTATTTATTTTGTGCAGCACAGCGACAGTCCGGTTTCAAGGGGTTAAATGGCGGACAAAAAAAGGCTTGAAGTTGTGGCAATGTCCAATGAAAATCCCATTATTTAAAAGTAACGAATCACACTGTCAGAAAGGAGGTAAGATGTTGTGGACTGAGGAAAAATGGGAACTGCCCATCTCATTCATAAGTGAGGTCACATTCAACTATCTCAGAAACCATTAACCCTAAACAACTAAGCAGCTTGTGCACTCTAAGATACAAATGAAAGCAGGAAGTGGCTGAGAGGCCCTGAATTTCATTTCATTATTTAATTATACATGCAGGCTTTAAAAGCTCAGTCATGCCTTTATCAACCCTATATATTCCCAGCGACATGATTAACAGAGCTACTGATGGCTGGTCTTCACAATTTCAAGCCTTTGTTAGTGAAACAGTCTAGTAATAAAAGGCAGGCCTAAAACAAAACAAAAAAGAAAAATAATTGAGAAAGACACAAAAAGGATGTAGGACATAGGGGTAACATACATTCTGTTGACAAGCACTGTTAACATGCTACAACTATTAATGCTTTGTACAAAACACGACATCCAAATCTGGACAATAAAACTCAAGACACAACAGGAATCAAAAGCAAAACAGGAAAATGCACACTCTAATTTTGGTGTGTATATTTTGGTATTTAAAAGAAAATGTAAAATCATGCTATTCACCCAGTGAGTGTATAAAATACTGGTAGCTAAGTGCAAGGTTTTGCTGCAATGGATAAGAATATGCATGTGTATATGTATAGAAAGAATCAACTGATTTTATTAAAGGCTGGGGAGATTTATAGGTGTTTGTTCATCACTCACCTTTTTCAGTCAACTCACAGGCCGACATGTAGCATTAGTGTGTCATTCACACGAAATTCTTCACTGAATGTAAATGCAAGAATTTACATATGACAAAAATATACTGTAGCTCAAAATGGTTAAGTGTTGGGACATTAACATTATATCTAACATAATGTCACAGTGCCAAGCCACAAGGTTGGAAATACGCAAAAAATAAAAATGACTAACATATGATGCTGGCAATCATTCTTTCCCCATTCTTGTAAGCATGTGTGAGAACACTGTGCACCTGCATAGAAATATAGTCTGACGATGTTTACATAACATCCCAAACTGGGTCCAACAGTACGACATGCAACCGAGCATGATGAACACAGAGTACCATGTAACAATACAAATACATAAAATAACGGGAAAAATAAATCCATTTAAAGAACATTTAACATTCTGAAAAATCTAAGGACTAATTATAGTTTTTTATGCTTAAAGTCATACAAGGTACAATTCTGAAGGCAAACAATTATAAGAAAACTTACAGGTGGACTGGCCTTCTCTTCCACTGAGAACGATTAGCAATGGATATACCCAGTCAATTAGCTTGAGGCATAACTAAGCTTGTGTGCGTATTGCCTATAAAAGTTCAGTTTAACAAATCATAAGCCTTTGGAAAAGTTTTAATGTATTTATTCAAATAAGATGAACAACAGAAATGCCTGGAAATGCAAAGAGCACCAAGGCCAGAAATACATTCAGTTACAGCACTGATATCCCGTTACTACACATGGATACCTATAGCTGATTGGCTGAGCAGTGTTGCAGCCCTCATACTTCCTCCTCCATGTTCCATCATGTGGTCACTTACACTTGTATTTCAATGACTTTACTGTGTTTTGTTTGACAGGACATAATGGAATCGATTGATAGTGCAAGCACTTTGGGGGCTGGAGAGTTTTAGGTTGTCTGTGCTTCAGGTATACCTGATTAGGCCATTTCGTTTCTTAAAGTTTTAACTCAAACAAAAACAGCAAAACAATAAGTAAGAATCAATTCAAGTTTTATAGAATGTTAGCTAGCAGAAATATGAAGTTGTTCATAAAATAGGTCTCCAATACAGCTGTTATTTTATAAATAAAATAACCTAACAGAAAAGTAGCACCTTTTTATTGAAACCTCAATACCCTGTATATCTGAAACTTTCAGATTAAACTTTAATTGGCCATATGTTGTAAATCTTACTTCTCAGGGAACGAGAGGCAGTCACCAAACCTAAACCAAAAGACAAAAACAAGGTTCACACAACATCTTAGTAATAGTAGAATTCATCGTACACCATATAGCCTATGCTCATTGCGCAATTTAAAATGAGAAATGTCTGGTTATAACACACAGTATATCAATGTCATGTTAATTGGATTTTTAATATGACAATATTTATACTATAGAATGGAAATTTTAAAAATTTTCTGCTAATCTGTCCTGTGCTTACCTTAATTTTTTACTTGTACAATGATAAAGCAAATTAATCAGACTGTAAAAGGCATTTTCTTGGTTTTAATTTTCTTTTTAATTAGTTTTGTAGAAAGTAAGTGTAAAATAAAATTACCATTACTTAAAATAATTTATTAACCATTCTGCTATATCATAGGACTGAAATGGCTTGCATTACAGAGTAAGAACTGCCGGAAAGGATGGGATAAAGGGGATTTATGATATTTTTTCTGTCATGAAGAATAAGATGTCATGTTGTAACTGGTTCTGACTTGATCTGCCCGGTTCTGTAACTAACTGTGACCAGAACAGCAAGGAACTGGATGGCTCCTTGAAATACTAAACATATGAACGTATTTTGGCCCATTGTTTAGGGAAAGTGCTGCCTAAAATGAACTGTACATACAAAAATGCTTTATTACATTTAACTGTGCATGATGTTACAGTACACAATTTATTTACAACTGTGCAGTAATGTGTGGCAAAATAAATTATTTTGAAGGCAGCAAGAATACATTGGAACATACAAAACTGTACAGAAATTATATGATACTTTAAAAAAAATCTTTTTGTCTTTAAACTAGTATTGGCTCTGTAGTGTTTGAAGACACTTTCTCAGAAAGAGAAACAATGAAATGCCCAAGGAAAGAAGTAGACAAAAAAGTTATGCTATGCTAAAACATCTCTCAGTCTTTGCCTCGACAATCTGTGGTTGTTTGCAGTGAACAGGTGTATAAACCCAGTGTGACAGCAGAGACTGACAACCTGCTTGCTGTCGAACATCCGTGTCAGATTTCTTTGCCTCTCCTGAGACGGCACAACATGTCGAATAAGGATCAGCACAATGCAGGCGCACCCCTTCCCATCGTTCATCACTGGAACTTTCGTTTGGAATCTCTCTCTCTCTCTCTCAAAAATCAAACATCAGGGCTATACCTCCAGCCAAATCCATATTGCCTTCTTGGAACAAAAAAATATAAAAACTTGCAGGGTGCATTTCTTCCCCTTTAAAAAAGTCATCCTCCTTTTATGGAAGGATATTATTAGCAAGTTTGTTTTCATCATATATACAACACATTTTGAGAAGAGGTTCCTTTCCAATTGGCTAGCCCTTACCAGATGCTTTGTCTGATGTCTTTTTTAATGGTGACATTTGACAGCTCTCTGAACACTCCTGTCACGTGGGCAGCAGTACAAAGTCGTCATTGATGTCGACCATTGGCACGTAAAAGGAGGGGACCTCATTGACACAGAGCCCCTTGTGTCCGGCAGGGTCCAGCTCCTGCACCTTGAGCTGCCACTCCATCCTCTGCACGGCGTTGAGGGCAGCTGCCTCGTGCTGCTGCCGCATTAGTACGCAGGTCTGCAAGATGAAATAGATTTGCTGCTGTCAAACAGTTTATCTACAGGAAGGACAACTAGTGCACGAGAGTGGTACTTATGTGGAATTCAGAAATGTATAAACAAAACTCACACAAAAATAAATATTGAAAACATGATTAGGATGGAAAGAAAATAAGCATCTGACAGAACTATACATCAAGATAATTATAACAAAAAAATAATTTAACACTTCACCTTCATACGGTCATATTTGTCACCCACATCCTGAATCCAGGAAATGAACTGGCGAGTGTTGAAACGATCTCTCACAGACTTGTTCTCATCTCCCTGACAGTAACAAACATAATTATTCATAAAATAACCATAAGCAGAAACAAACATAAAAGGACAATGAATCTACAGAACTCTTCACAACACATGCTAAGTTATGTTATAAAAGAGTTGAAGACTGAAGAGTTAAATATGTAAATAATAGATGGTGGTTTCCCACCAGTTTAATGGGGCTGTAGAACCACCTGACTCTCAGAAGGCATGTTGTAGACTTCTGAATCCAACAGCATGGTGCAGGCACTGAAGGGAACAGCCTGGTTTGCGATCGTCCTTGCAGCTCTGCAGTGAACACGCAGCACTTCCTGCTCACAAGCCACAATCAGCTTCTCCTGAAGAAGAGAGATCAGTAGAAAAGAACCCTAAGGATACTTTAGCACATTTTTCAGAAAACTTCGCTGAATAATGGAAAATGCAAGATCCAGCATAGCAAACTACCTGGCTACTTCAGGCACAAGATAATTGCAGTACTTACCCGCTCTATACTGTGCTGAAGTCTTAGCTTTCCTCTCACTGCCTCCTGCTGTCTGAAGAGCTCTTTCAAAGGCTCCGACAAAGAAGGAGGTGGTGCAATCTATGTATTTGAAATAAATATTTAAAGTTGACGATATTTATCACTATTTTTGAAAGTCAGGAGTACAAAACAGTAAAGAAATAACATATGGGGAAAAGCATTAGATTTAATCAATTTTTAGCAGACAGTGGAAACTCCTCTTTAACTTAAAAACAAACTCGTTAACTACAGATATCAGTATTTTGCCCAGCGTTTTGAGAGGGTTCAAATCATTAACACTTAAAATATACCACAAATGTCTTTAAATGATGTTCATTTAAAGACAGTGGAAAAAAATTGAAGGATGAAGTCTGCTTTCTTCACCACACACGACTGAACATTTTTGAAGAGTACCCACCACAGGAATGTGTAGCTTGCTGAGAGGCTTTCCATCCAGCAGGTAGGAGCCTGTGTAGGTCACGTATTCAGCATAGCACTGAGGTGCCTGTGGAGTGATATAGCACAGGATTTTCCTTTTCTCCTCAATCTTCTTCCGAATTTGCAAATACTCAAAGTAGGGGTTGGACCGGTCACTTTGGTAGGGCTCAATGTCATCCAACTTGATGGCATTGATGATCACAGCCAGTGTTTGCTGAATCATCTCCCTTGTCTGCTGCATAGTTGTGCTGACCAGCTGGACCTGCACTTGTTGCTGACTAGACTTGGGAAACTTCCGTTTGCGTGGATGCTGCACTTGGGCATCCTCTTCATCCACAGATCGGCCTTTACTTTTGCTCAAGGTAGAGGTTGTGGGAGTGGTGGGGGTGAGCTTATTGATAGTCTCTTTCTCCTTTTCCAAGACATTAGGGACAGAAGTGGCATTCATGGTGCTTTGAACTGCCATGGATGATGTCATACTAGTACTCAATTTGCTTTGATTAGCTAGCATCTGAGCCCGATTCCTTGTTATTATTTGTGGAATTTCTTCTAGCTTCTTGGGAGCCTCCACTGTTACCATTGGGACAGCAGGCTCAAGCAGAGTTGACTCATGAGCTGTATTTCCTTGGATGTCTGTTGATATCACAGGAGCAGAAGGCAAAGGATTACACTGAGTAATCTCCACAGTTGTAGTCTGTTCTTGGTTGCTTGGGTTTACAGAAGTCTCATGGTCAGAGGATGTTGCTGATATTTTCATGGCAGATTGTTCAATTGGCACAGATTCCACTTCATGCTTATTATCTGCAATAACTAACTTCAAACTCTCTTTCTGATCAAGTGCAAACACTTCTATACTGTCTGATATTACATTACCAGAATCAACCTCAGGGGCTCGGTCTGTTCTGGTTTCATTCTCTAAAGGTGTGACAGTATTTTGTCCAGAATCATTGAGTGGGACATCACCAGGGCTGCAAGGGGCTTCAGGCAGGTCAGGTACATTCAACCCCATTGTACTCAAGTCCTCTTTCTCCTCATTAACTAGAGATGCAATATAAGCAGGGGAATCTCTGTCAGGCATCTTGGGCCTCGGTATGAATAGTTCTTGAACTTCTTTGTCTTGTAAAGGCAACTGTGGCATAGGGAAGGGTACGAAGTCACCTAAATCTTCTTCAGCAGTACTAAATGAGTCTGCCCAAGAAATCACTGGCTTATGGGTCACTGAAGGGGCCATGCTATTTCCAGCAATGAAATTGTGAGAGGTTGGAGAGCTGTCCATATTAAAGCAATTCTCCTGGCTCTGATTTTCTTCATGGGATGTTATGCAGTCAGTGAAAAATGATTCTAGTTTTGGGGAGGAGGAAATCAGATCTGATTTGCATTCATCTGGTGGCTTTGAGGAAATGAGAACTTTATCTACAGTATCTTTATTTTTCTCATAAACCGACACTGAAACTTGGGTTGGGCAGTAAGGTGCAGGAAATGTAGAGTAGGACGAGATGGATGATGACAAAGAGGACAATGATTGTGAGAGATGTTGTTGCAGGTTGTCACCTGAATGTGAGAAGGGTATTATGTTTGAGGCCGATGACAATTCCAAAAAAGGCCTTTGAGGAGATTTATTGGTCATATCAGAATTCACTGACCAACTGATGGAGGGATCACTGGCGTTTTCCAAAAAGCTTATTTGATCTTGAGGGGGAATAAGTGAAACCGTATCCTCTGAACTCTTTTCTGGAGAGTCAATCCAGCCCTTCTTTACAGATTCTGCTCGACAAGGAGCACAAGACTGATTTTCTCTTATATGCTCTGACTCCTGGTGAGTATGACTTTTTGATACCTCCACCTGGTCATTCTTTCTTTCCACTTCTTTTTCATCAGCATCATCATCATCAGCAGCATCATCATCTTCATCAGCATCATCTTCATCAGCATCATCTTCATCAGCATCATCTTCATCAGCATTATCTTCATCAGCAACTTTGTCTTCCACAACTTGTGTTAGGAAGTAACTTCTATTACAGGGATCAGAGGTATGAAGGTTTGGCTCACACTGTGGTGACAAAGCCAGTGGATGATATGGCTCTGATAGTTCATCAATATCCAGAGGTGGTAAAGCCGCAGCGGCAGGAGCAGGAGAGGCAGCAATATGCAAACATGGCTCTTGAAGGTCAGGTCTGTGAATAGGAGTTGAGGGCTTCAACAAAATATTGTTGGAGATACTTTCTGGAAGGTTGCCATTGCCGTCTGGGCCAATGATTGCAACTGAAGCATTATCCAATATTGGCTGGGCTGGTTCAAGCCTGGGAGAATGCATTCCAATGTGAGGGGAAAAGCATTCAGATTTATCCAATGATTTATCTTCTACTGAAAATGTGTCTGATGACTTGAATTCAGAAGTAGCAGGGATGCTCTGCTGCCGAAGGAACTTCTCAGGTTCTCGTCTGAATTCCTCATCCAAAGATCTCCTGGGATCTACAGACACTGACCGGCAGAGAGCAGGCATCTGAACATTCTTTATGGGAGATATGGAGATGCTTTCCTGAAGGGTGTGTGATGCACTGCAGCACCTGTCAACTAAGGACGGAGAGTAGGTCTTAATGGAATTAGTCATGGTAGATGAGTCTATGTTATCAAACAAGAGATCTGGGTAGTCATCTGCACTGCATGTTGGAGTACGTGGAGTTTGCATAATTTCTTCATAGCTGGGACAAGAGATAACTGAAGTGGGTGTGGGAACACCAGTTGGCCTGCTTTGATCTGGCCTTGGAGAAGCTGGAAGATTCTCCTTCATATGATGTCCTGCCAGCCAGTGTTTTGAACTCTGACTGTCAACAGGCTGTGATTTTCTATCAGGAGACATCATTTGAGCTTGAGGGTCCACATCTTTCTTCTTTTCTTTTAACAAAGACTCCAAAGGACACATTTTTTTAGAAGACAGATCAATGCGGTTTTTCCTTAGGTCCTCACCTGGTTTAGCTTTATCTTTTAGTTTTGGCTCTACGGACCTGTGTCTCAACTTCTCAATCTGCTTCATTCTCTCCTTATGCCTTTTATGACGCTCTTCAATTTCCTGGTCCTTCTGGCTCAGCATCTTCCCGAAGCTTGTCAATCTGAGGTCCCCATCAACAAGAAGCTTTTCACGTGGACGGTTTGAATTTCGAGTTGCATCTCTAGATTGATTTATCTTGTCATTATTCTCTTCTTTTGGCTTAGGCTTAACATAATCCATTCTACAATCTTTTTCTTGAATTTCTTTAGATCTGTCTTTGTTTTTCATGTCAAACCTCCCAACCTCTACTTTAGACTTTTCATTCAAACTAGTCAGTTGAATGCTCTCCTTAAGCCCAGATTTCAGATCATCCTTAGAATGTTTAATAGAAGCCACACCATCTACATATTTGTGTTTCTCTTCTTTCACTTTGTCCTTAAGTCTGTCTTTCTTCTTTTTCTCTTTCATTTTGTCACTGATGATGGTACTGCTGCCTTTATCACATTTTTTAGACATCTCTTTTTCAAACTCTAGAGTCTTTTCTAAATGATCCTCGCCATCAGGTTTAGCTCCAATGGAAAATGTAAATGGGTCTGCCTCCAAAGGCATTGACTCCTTTTCAAAAGGAAGACTCTCTCTGCGCCTGTATGAATCTTTAACTTCATCAAACTTTTCTCGTTTTTCAGTCCTCTCCTTTTTCACCTTTTCCTTCTCCTTTTCATGAATCCTTTTGGATGACGATGAAGATGAGTGCCTGTGCCTCTCCTTTTCTTTAAATTTATCTTGAGGATAGGATAATGACAGCGAGTCTCTCCTATCTTCAGTTATATCCTGTAAGCAGATGCTGGAGGATTCATGCAGGTTAAGTTCTGGCTCATGCCCCCTGTCTGTGAAACTATCTGATGACAATTCACTGATTCTATCATTGGAGTCATCTTTGTAGTCATTTAATGCCTCCTCTTCCAGCTTCTCCAACAGTGATTTCTCATTTTCTCCATTTGCTTTGGCGTTCTTCTTATCTTTTATGTGTTCTTTGTCCAGCTTGTCTTTATATTTATTTTTGGGTTTCTCCTCACTCAAATGCCTCTTCTCTGACAGTTTTTGCTTGTTCTTCTTCTCTTGATTTGAGTCAAAAGATCCTCTGTCCTTGCGATCCTTATGCTTACAGTCTAGGGGATCTTTTCTTTCTTTAAGTATATCCACAGATGACTTTCTCCCTAAATCAAAGAAGCTTTTATCCTTTTTCTTATCTTTATAATCCTTCTCTTTTTGTTTTTCTACGGAGAAGAATTTTTCTTCTGCAGAGAACTTTAAGTGTTTTTCGGTTTGGAAGAGGTCCATCTCATCTCTGTCAGGTGTAGCATCCTTGCGGTGACAGTCGAACTGATTTAGAGAATCGCTAAATTTAACGCCTCTGCCACTGCAAACATCCTCCTCATTCTCACTCTCATCTGTGAAGATGTCGGCAATTTTGGAAAACCAGGTCTTTTCCCTAACCTTGTTAGTTTTTTTCTCTTCTTTTTTAAACTCCAGAAAATCTTTATCAGAATGCCTGTCTTTAATTTGTTCTACTTTCCGCTCTTTTTCTTTATTATGGCAATCTTTGTGTTTATCTTTTAACCCCCTATCCATATCTTTAGCCGATCTATCAGAGGAACATTTGTCCATTTTCTCCTTTTCTGGGTCCACAATGATTTTTTCTTTTGGCTTCTCTTTGTGTTTCTCACTTTTAGATTTGTCTTTCTTCTCCTTTTCCCAACACTCTACTTTTTTCTCCTTATCTTTTCCATTGTGATTTCTCTCTCTTGGTTCTGACAGTTTGCTAACAGCCTCATTCTCAGGTTTCTCTTTGAAATAAATTTCACTCCTATAGTCCTCTTTTAAAATGTCGTCTTGTTTTGTTTTTGAGTCTTTTCTCTCCTTCATAAATTCATGGGAATCTTTTCTTTCCCTGATACTGTCAACAGCATCTTTCTCCCTTTTCTCCTTCACATATTCCACCAAATCTTTCTTCTTTTTCTCTTTTTCCAAATAGCTATAGTTTGGTCTCTGTTTGTCTGCCATCTCCTTTTTCTTGTCACTTACTTTGTCTGAAATATCTTTCTCCCTTTTTTTGGATGTAACTTCTTTCTCATGTCTTTCAAGGTGCTCAGTTTTTCTGTCTTTTATCTTACTCTCTTTCCTTCGGTCTCGACTCTCATCCTTTACATTCTCTACAATCAACTTAGAGTTGTTTGCTTTACACTCCTTGTATTCCTTCACCGGCATGTCCCAACTATCTTCTTCGTAGACAGAAGATTCAGAAGAAAGGTCTGTCATCCACTGGTCAAAGTGGTCATCTGAGCCGCTAAGCTTACTACCGTCTAGATCTAAAAAACAGTTCTTAATATCATAGTCCTCGTAAGGAAGCTCCTCCTTAGATGCCCTCTCCTTTTTCATTTTTTCTTTCTCCTCCTTTGAATTTTTTTCTTTTTCTATTCTAACAATTTTCCCCTCTTTTTCATTCTTTTTATCTGATTTATATGACTTTGGCCTTTTCTTTTTCTCATCTTTGTGGGATTTCTGCTTCTCGTCTTTGGACCTGTCCTTGACACTCCTATCCTTATCAGACTTGAATGTTTTATCTTTATCTTCCTTACTTGACTTCTCTTTAGTGGAATCCTTCTTTTTGAACTTCTCATCTCTTACAGACTTGCCTGCTTCTTGTGTAGGAGTCCAATCCTTGTCCTCAGACTTGCTTTTGTAATATCTGTCTTCCTTTTTAAAATGGTCTTTGGTGTGCTTGGTAATCTTGACTTTGCTCTCTATGGATGTCTCTATTTCCATAGTAAGTGACTTCTGTCGTGAGTCATCGAAGTCAAAAGAAAAACTCTTCACAAATTTTTCATTCATATCTTGGTTAAGGACCAAGCTTGGAGCCTTTTCCTTCTCTTTATTTTTGTGTTTATGTTTTACTTTGTGCTTTTTTAACACTTTACCCTCTTTATCTGCCTTGGACACAGTTCCATCAAGGTTCTTTTGAAAGTCTAAGGAGGCCTTTTTTTCCAAAGTGTTACAGTGCATATTATTCTTCTTTCGTGTCTCATGCATCTTCTTTTTTACCTGTTTGGCAGACTCTATACTTGAATCTGCCGATGAATAATCAGATTCACTGGACAGTCTGGTCTGGAGGGATTCTGAGAATGAGCTGTCATCAGACCAAGCAGATGAGGATACGCTTTTCCATTCCTCTGTCCTCCACTGTTTTGGATGTTGTTCCACGAATGACTGAGTCAACTTTTGAGAGCTCATGCTCCCATGGGAAGATGAAGAGGTGGTAGAAAGGGAATTCAAAAGAGATGATTCTTTCAGGCTCATAACAGAAGAGTCCTTTGCACAGTTAGAACTCTGTACAGAGCCCTTATCATCCTCACTTTCCAAGTCTCCGCTATCTGATTCAGATGTGCAGAACTTATCATTCATCTTGCCAAACCGGACTTCCTTAGTGTTACATTTTGAATCCTTCTTCCTCTTTGTTTTTACCTTATTCTTTTCTTTCTGTTGCTTGGAGGCCAAAGTATCAGACTCCCGGTTCTTGATGTTATTTGCTGGGACTATTTGCCGCACTGATGGAGTTTGGGAGAAGCACATGGTTTGGTCATCTTCATCTGAGCTGTTTGTATCTGACTGGTTTCGCCTTGCTGTCTTCTTTGGTGTCAGAGAAGTGCTTTTGGAATAGGTTTTAACTTCTATTTTAGGAACTGAAATGAAGCCTTTGCTTATGGCGTCTTTGCGGAATTCTTTCTTGAGTAGGTGTTTGTCATCAACAGGAGGAACCCGTTCCTCTTCATCATCCTCATCAAACTCATACTCATCCTTGATAGGCATGGCTGTAGATTTAGGTGTCTCAATATTTTTCCCTTTCAATTTCAGGCCCTTCTCAAACTCTGAATCTGTGTTATTGCCATCAATGGAGCTGGATGGAGCAAAAGATGGAGCATCTTCCTCTTCTGAGGAATCTATCAATACAAATAAAAAGTGTCACAACACATTTAGGACAAGAGACCACAGTTCACTTTTACTTACAAATTAAACAGACCTGAAGAACTTTCCTCGCTTGAAGTATAAGCGCTTTTTCCAAGTAGAAGATTCAACATAGATGGTGAGTTGGCTACTTTCAATGGTGTTTCACCCCGCCGGTTCATTTGGCGAGGATCCCCTCCATATCGCAATAGCAACTTTACCACCTGCAAAGATGAAGAAAGAAATATTGCAGTCCTCATAACCAGAGACCCCTACATAAACATTTCATAAGATATTACACCAGAATTTAATCTAATTTCCTAAATATTGGCCATCTTAAACATTAATTAAATGCGACACCTTGAAGTGCCCATTGTTGGATGCGTCATGCAGAGGGGTATCGTCGTCCAGACCCTTTGTGTTGACCTCTGCTCCGGCTGCCAGCAGCTGCTTGGCCACATCATAGAAACCCCTGGTGCATGCTTCATGCAGTGCAGTCCACCCTGGCAATCAATATCAGGAATCACCCCAAGAAGATACAAAACATGAGATTCACACAATACCACTATCTTTGGTCAGGGAATGTGAACTACTAAAAGTTACCGAGTACTAATTGATAATTATGCATATAATTCATTTTCAAGCGTCAACAATGGAATTTTACATTCAACAGAGAATGAAAACTCTTCCAGAGAATGTGGGGTAATTTTCTTAATAATAAATGAATATTTTTATTTTACAAGGAAAACAGCATTTAGAAGACAACATGCTTCAACCAACCCTGGCAGCTCATAAAAAGGATTTTTACAGATATCAGTGTCGTAGCTATTTAGCTGAAATTGAATATTAAAAACTCTGTAGCTTACGTATGCCCCCTTAGTTACAGCATAACATCTATAAATACAGCACAGCGTGGACATCCAGTCATTTAAGTTGTTTCCCATTGTCTGTTGGCCTTGTTTTGGGGAAATCAATTAACATTATTATAACATGGGACAGCAGGTAGAACAGTGGGTAATAAATTTGTTGTTGATTTCCTACACGCTTGAGCATTTAACATTCGCCCCTCTATACATTTTAAAAGTAGATAATACTTGTGAGATAAGTCTAGGAGTGTGTTGTCTGGTAAAATTGTAGTTCAAAGATTAGTGAACTGAAAGACATGGAAAAGTGAAATGTGAACACAAAAAAAAAGATGGCTCACCTGCAAAGTCTTTAAGGTTCACATCGGCGCCCTCGCTGATCAGCTCCTTAACGCGCCAGGCCTCCCCCCGGATGGCGGCCAGATGCAGCCGAGTCTCCCCCCTCTCATTGCGCTTGTTCACTTTATCTTTGGTTTTTGAGGCAGAGTTTGGTGTTCCCTTCTGACCCAGACTTGACTGTGACTGGTGCTTTGGTGTGGTATCTGAAGCAGTAGATGGATTAAAGCTTCATTATATTCCACTGATACAAATAAAGTACATTAAACCACTATATGGACCTGTGGTAAAAATATTTCTAACCAATGGAGGGAGCTCTTTCACAAAAAAAAGAAAGTAAAACAAAGACTGCACTGCTGCTAAATGCACAGTGGAAGAACACACTACATTTAGTTATTCTTTATATTCCAGATACTACTGGAGTTGGATAACACCCTGAACAAAAACTGAAAATAGCACTAAGCTTTAGTGTGCACTATAATTCAAATCATATCCATTAATCATAATCTTTATCTGTGAGCAATAATAATTTTTGTTATATTGCTCACCAAAATCATCTATAATTACTACAAATTATCAAAGGTAAACAGAAATAACTTGCAAAATATGCTTTCAGTTTGAACTTGTACGACCCAAACACCTATAATCAACACAAACATTCACTGGGATCAAATAACGTACGACCTACAGCCAACAATCTCTCTTTTGTCATTTTAAAATCATTAGATCTTGTAGCAGAAAAATTAGAGCAAAGAAACAGTGAGGTAATACAGGCTACTTAATGCAAGGAGTATTGATGATTTAACAGAAAAATGTATGCATGGTGCTAGGGTAAACAGAGACCTAACCAAGCTAACCACTTACTGACCTGGACTGTTCACCGATTCCTCGGCTGTCATCTGCATGAGAAGAGCCACCTGCTGGCGCTCCGAGAGTGGGCACCCAGCACGAAGCCCTTGCATGCCCATTCCAAAGAGCAGGCCTGATTTCCTGCTGCTGGCAGGTTCCTTCCTGATCCGTTTCCGTTCTGGACCTTGCTTTTCTGCAAAAATCGAGATGATGGAAAAATATGAGATGTGCTGTGCTGAGATATTGAAAACACAGAAGTGCAGACAGTGTCAGGGACTGACAACAAATTCTTGGTTATGTTGGGAAAACAAAAAAGTGTTAGAACAAGAATTATTCAAAATGCTTATATTAATATTAAATCATATGCAGCTGCCACTACTTTTCATCATGTAATTAAGGAAAAATCTACAATGGCAGTCACTTCAATGCACATGATGTGATTCTTTCCTCGAGGCCGTAAAACATCATTAATATGAAACATGCTACATACTTCCTGTAGCAAATGATCTGCTGGAACTGTTCTACAGGAGCCAAAAAAGAGAGACTGGTATACACGAACATCTGTAAAAACTTAGACTCAACACTCTCCCTACACATATATTCACTGTGTTTGGACACATTCCTTCTATCCAGAGTAGAATAACATGAGGCAGTCTCAACATGTTCAGTCCATGTGGGAGGTGGGACTAAAAAGGTAGACCATGACTTTTCTGCTTTCTGGAGTACCAGACCCCAGTGGAGAGCCTCATAAAGGGCTGGGGGCCAGGACTCAAATGCCGCATAGTTATTTCAAAGCCTGGATTACTGTTAAACTCATTTTGAGAGCACAATCCTTCTTCTTAGACATGAAAAATCTTTGACCCTAACACTGAATCCAGACAGTGCGGTTCTGTGTGTGTATACGTGTGAGAAGACAAATAAAACTGCATTGCGTGAGAGGAACCATATGGCACCAATGGCAGTGACAAATAAGGTTCCAGTTTCATGCCAGTAACCATCACATCCAGACAGACAGAGATGTGTAAGGACAGCCTGCAGGCAAGGGGCATCAAGGAAATGACTTCATCTGACAGCCAAGTGCAGGAACACAATGGCTGATAACTGTGCTCTTTTGGCCTCTGTACAACCTGTACCTTCTCCCCACACAATCACCAGGAAAATGACCTATAATAACCTGAAAAGAGAAAATTACAGGCAAAAAAAGCTTCAACATGACCATTTAAAATACATTCAGTTTGGACTCTAGCGATACCCTCTTTGAAGGCCCCAATAAATGAACAGAGGGAAATCGAGACATGCTACTATCGACCAAAAAACTAAAATTTGTTCATCAGATAAGGGTTGAGCTGAGAACTGGGGACTCATCTGCAAACATGTTTCAGCAACAGCAAAAATAAGAACAAAGAAACTACAAGCTCTCAAGGCTGAAGCAGTCAGACCTGTTTCCTGCGCTGAAATTTGGCATCACACAGAGTAACAATAAACATGCCCTGTTTTATTAACTGCAATGACCAAACTTGTTTATGCAGTCCATGGAAAAGGACAGTTACATGACCTTTCATTTTACTTCTCCAGCTATGACGATGATGAAATAACGGGCAAAAATTTGCCTCAAACTTCCTAGTTGTAGGCTTTACTTGGGAAGAAAGAACATCTGTGGGAAACGGCCAGGTGCAGAGTGCTACCTTGTGAAGCTACGGCTGGTGCCTGATAAGACGTGAAGTGCAAGAATTGCCAGCTAATGCCTCAGATGCAGATTTTTCCTGGTACTATTCAAACTCACTGCCTCTCCACTGTTCAGAAGCCAACAAGTGGGTCGAGTTGAGTAAACAGGAAATGAAGGAATGGCATGCAGGAAATAGCCGCAAAATTGTCCGTGCTTGTGCTTTTATGCATTTGCCATCTTCAGCATCAATTTCGGAAATGAACTTGTGCAACTTCCATCCAAGTGAAAAGGCCCTTATGTATACAAAAGCATTTTTGTACATGCAGCTGAGGGTATAGTCACAGTAATTATGTATTGGCTACTTAAGCTTCTCAAACCAAGTTGCATTCCAGTGAACACTGGGGATTGAAAATCCATTGACAGACGAACGTTATTGCAGGGTGTCTATCAGCACAATCTTCAGTTTGAAGGTTTTTGTATGTGAGCTTTAACACATAAAAATATGGTCACATGGGAGTTAAACAGATAATATACAGCTCATAATGTAGCATATAAGCAAGACAGCAAAGTGCCACAAGGTGGAACCTTTTTTGACTAACTTCTATAACCCCAATTCCCTTCCACTTTTGGTAGAAGGCCCACTAGAGACCCAGGTCCATCAGGTCACTTCCCAGACTTACAGACTATTATCAATAGGGGTACAGACTTGAGGAGTGTTGACACCAGCTGAGTCTTCAGTCTTGAATAATGCGGCCTTCATAACAGCCAGTGTTCATCCTCCAGGCTATGCCCAAAGACATTTTCATGTTCGACAAATAGAGATGGGCGATCCACATTTTTTCAGTTCCGATCCCGATATACAACTGCAGACACAGATTCCGATACAAGAGCTCTTTTTACTTTGTTATACTTTATATATTATTTTTTTAAGCCAGTAAATACAGATGTATTTAAAAATATTTAATTAAGCTACTACAAACATACATAACGTACTGTTCCACCTTGTTTGTTTTAAGCGTTTTTGAGGCATTTGCAGTTCAATATGAATATCTTCAAGCAAATATACACAAGTGGCGAATGCTTAAATTTAACAGTTTTTCTCCCATTGGCGTCAGCGCAGTTACACTTTTGTTGCGATGGCAGCCCCTCTTGTAGCAGAAGCTGCAGCAAGTTCACAAAACAGTCTAATTAAGTTGCTTTGTTTTGTCTCACAGTTGCATGCGCTCTGTTAAATGGGATTGTCCATTAAACGCTATTCCCACCTCAAAACTTTATTTTGCATAGATTGCAAATCGCTGTGCTACTGGTTTCTGTTAAAAGCATATAATACTCCCAGATCGTCATGTCTTATCTTACGCTCCTTGTACTGCGAGGGGTACGCGCATGACGTCATAGCAGGCGAACGTCACTGTACTCACACCCACTGAGTAGCAAAAAAAGACTGAGGGGCAGCGATAGCGTTCGATTTGAATACCGGAAAAAAAAAAAAACACATGTAAAATGGGAAAGAGCTGTCGTGCAATTGATAGGCAAAAACTAAATAATTAAGTACAGGATGTGGATCGGTCACGCATGGCTGATACCGATCCATTAAATAGGTCTGGATCGGCAATACCGATCCGACTATCTGTATCGGTGCATCTCTATCGACCAACATCCCCAAAAGCTGCCCTTGTGCCTCTGCTTGTTTTACAGAATTTATCATAGCCATCAGTTCCTAAGCCACATCAGCACTGTCACATGTAGTTTGAACTGATCTGTTAGTACACACACTCACACACACACAGGGGGCCAGCCCATCGCAGTGCACACACACACACTGTTACCATTCACTCACACATGCACACCTACGGGCAATTTATTAACTCCAATTAGCCTCAGCATGTCTTTGGACTGTGGGGGGAAACCGGAGTACCCAGAGGAAACCCCACGACGACACAGGGAGAACATGCAAACTCCACACACATGTAACCCAGGCGGAAACTCGAACCCGAGTCTCAGAGGCGTGAGGCAACAGTGCTAACCACCATGTTGCCCCCAAAGCTGGGAACACTGTGCTCATAAAGGGATGGATATGGTAAGCAACAATACTCAGGTAGGCTGGGGCATTTCAACTACAGTCATGAAAAGATTTAGAGACCACAGCACAATTTTTTGTTTCACTCATTTCTCAATTTATGTGTGTGCGTCTGTGAGTAATATATATTTTTCTGCCAACTGCAGCCTGGCTCTTCCCTGTTTCTCATTAATGAAGGGCTTCTTCCTTGCTTTATGGGACTTCAGTCCTGCTTCTAGGAGCCTGATAC
>JAABNX020000021.1:2251513-2265419 GCA_015163995.2 Mormyrus lacerda
GATACATACATATATATATATATATATAGAGAGAGAGAGAGAGTAAAGGAGGCAGATAGGAGCAGACTGAGATAAAAGGAGTTCTACGTCCAAATGGCTACAGACCCCAAGCTGTATTCCAATGACCCCATCGCACTATCACATTATGACAAGAATCATAGATCCACTGCAACTCATCATAGAAGTCACCCAAAAGGTCGTATCAGCTAAAATATCCAGGAAAGCCAGCTATTACAACTTATGTAAGAAAAAAAAAATGTAAAAAGGAACTGTACTGTAAATGCATTTAACTAAACAAAATTATCGCATGTGGGCATAACAATAAAAAGAATACACTTATAATCCTGAAAGATGGCAAACAAGATCAACATGGTCAGAATCTCATGACATTCTGGAATGAACGCATGTGCACACGTCAGTTTTTCCCCATTCTCTGATCTTTTTCAGGATGACTTCAGACTGCTTGACCCCATTTCTCTGTGGGCTTACCTGAGTCAGAATCTCTCTCTCCATTGGTTCCAACAGTAAAGGATAGCTTTCTCTTTGGAGCCTTCTCTTTCATCTCTTTACCTCCATCACTTCGCTCCAATTTAAGTGTCTTGTTTGAGACGACTTTATCTTTGTCCTGGAAAAGGGTAAGGAGGATAGAGTGAATCCAGTCATCTACCAGTTATTTGCAAATTTAATTACAAGTACGTTTTTCTAATGTGAAAGATTCAGGATACTGTGACCTGCAATTCTCCAATACAACTGGTGAAGAAATGCACTGTGAAATAATCCAAATACTACCCTATAGCACTAATCTGAAATAGGATCTCCTGTTCTTCTGCTCAGCTCAGATGAAAAATGTGTTCAATGGTCACTAGAGACAGGCCTTGTGGACTGTGGGCCAGAGATAGGACTTAAGATTTGCTGTTCTGCTCTGTCAGGACAGGACATGAGTTGTGTAATGCTGTAACTTTGCTTCCTCTATGCATACACTGCCAGTCGGGAGCAAGGAGCTGTAGCAGCTCCTGAATTTACAGAGTTGCCCTTACATGCGAAGCTTCTGCACCACTCTGTTGAAGGCAGAACTCTTCACAACTGAACTCAGATTCTGGATGAAGGCTTCAAACTCAATGTCGTTAACAATTTCACAGACAGAATCGAGTCCTGACTTAACTGGGACATGCATGCAGGTTCAGGACACATTATGAAACATTGGTGGGAAAAAAATTAAGCCCAAAAACACAAAGAACAGGCATTTGTAATCAAATTAGGAGTGTAATCATGTTGGCAACTCAAGTCATTCTATATTACCTTACATATTACACAACATTAGGTGATGTAACAAGATGCAACCCTGGATTCTGAAAGGGTGAGTCTGCTAGGACTGTCACAAAAATACTACCTACACAGCACACTGTAACAAAGCACTACATGAAAAGATCTATGAAAACAAATAGAGCATGTATAGAACCATGGGTGGAGGAGAGACTGCATCAATACAGAACGGGCTAGGTAGACCACTCACCTCACATTATTATACACCTGAACATTACTGCAACCTTACAGTCTATTCAAACCACCGCATTACCTAAAGCAATGTTTCTTAACCCAGTCCAGATGGTTCAAAAAAGTAGACTGTCTGGCAGGGAGCGAAAATGTGGACTGTCTGGGGGTCCCTGAGGACTAGGTTGAGAAACACTGACCTAAAGGATTCTTCTCCACAAACTGCTGCTGATATATCTTGTACTGATATACCTGCTGCATATCAAACTGCAGCATATTGCCACACCATTTCTGAGTGTGCAGAGTGGTTCCCTATCTTTTATCAATCATGAGAGCATGAAGTCATTGTACATACACACACTACTTCCTGTTCGTACACTTGGCTGTCATTGTGCAAATTGCAGTGAGAGTAGGGGTGGAGAAAAACAGAAGTTAAGCTCTCAACATATAGACAAACACACACACACACACGCACACGCACACACACACACAATAACCAACCACAATAAAACACAACTAATGTAGAAAGCTGATCAGCATAATTCATGACAGCTGTTAGCCCCATCGTGCTTCAAAACTGTCTTTTCAGGGCACCCTGTGTTTACACGTCTCCCAGCAATGCGCCACCCCCTCTGGTGCCTGATGCAACCAGGCTTGGAATGCTGTACATACACAGGCTGATTCAAATGTTATCTCTGCTGCTGGCTTTATTCTAACCTTCAGACCTTAACTTTGTTGCAGAGCCCCAGCTATCAAAGATGCCTTCTATGAACTATAGTTTCCAGGAGTTATGTGGGGGTGAGGGATGACATTTAGAATGGACTTTATCCTGTAGTTAACTTTAGAAGCACATCGGCCAAAAACATGGCAGCTATTTATCAAGGTATTAGAACCCTGCAGAGTGACATGAGCACAGTAAAATACATTCTTTTTTGCACTTATGGTATTAAGGAATTTAAACGATGGCTTATCTGACACAAGAGTTCATATGAAAAAAATAACTGAAAATAAGAACTGAAAACTCCACAAAATTTCACGGGCACCACCTTCAAATTCACAGAGTTCAACACACTGTACCCCAAAAGGTGTACTGTGTTCTATTTCTGTAGTTTTACTCTAATGCATGAAAAACATGTCACTGTAATTAAACAGTCTAAAATAAGGCTCCACAATGAAGCTGAAACACAGCTGGGGAGACAGTGTCACCTTATCCTCCTCATGGGTTAGTAATATATTCAAGTCATAGACAAGGAAAATGGAAACAATATGGTACTAAGTTACTAACCTACAGAGCAGTGAAAATCAAGCACAGCATTGCAAATACACTCTTCCTAGCCTTACTGCCACTGAGTATACAAAGATTGTACACAAAGTATATTCTAAAGACTGGGTGTCACTCATCGAAGATGAAAGCAAAATGCATGGTTATAAGACTGCACTACAAATTTAAACGGCAGCAGAAACAGCGAAATTCCAGCCCAGCTTCAAGCATCCCATTTTGTAGGGGGGAAAAAAGTAAATGCGATAGGGCACAGATAGCAGTTTGGCTGCCATACTTGGAAAAGCCGTAATCCATGATATCACCTGTACGCTGAAGTAGGCTTGCAGACAGCGCAAGGAATGTGGCACCCAGCAGAGAATAAGGTTATGGTCTGCTGATGTTCAGGGTGATTTTCTGAGTCTGGATTTTAATCATTTCACCATGCTATAGGGCACACCACTCCAATGGACTGGTTCCGGTACACCTTTAACAGCAGAAACCCATGACACATTGGTATTCTGTCGACGGGGGACAGCACTGCTGTCGACCGCTGTGAGGTTAATAGATGCTCTACGGACGATCTGATTATCAATCTACTGCTGGTCATCCAGTTTCTGGATTTCAATCCCGGAGATCTCCATCAGAATGTGATGGAGAGCACTGCTTTGATGGGGAACACCGTCACAGTAATGAGGCTGTTAAAACATTATTTACAAGCTATCCTGACCATGCAGAAATGGCATGGAAATACACCATGCTCCTTATTCTCATATTTTATGTAACCACCAGAGCTACATAAACCATGTCAGATAGATATCGAATTAGAGTGCTGCTAATGTTTATACGCACGGAGTCTATTGACGGTGAGGCAACCAGTTAGTGCTTGCGAACTTTTCAAAGAAAGCTGCCCTTTGTAAAAAGATGGACTGCATGAAATGAAGAGGTGAACAGAAAAGGTGCAAACTGCCATGGGCACATGCTTGAGGGGATCATACCTTCTTCCCAGTCTGCTTTTCCAGCATGTCAGGGTTGAGTGAGAAGTCCTCCAGCTGGGGTGTTTTAGAGTCCCCAGCCTTGGGCATCATTCAGCTTTCGCCACGCTAACCCTCATTCACGCTTCCATCGCGTCGTCATCAACCGTCTGTCGAGAGAGAAACAAAAAGAGGGGCGTTAGGGTCTGCTTTTCAGGAAACATTTACAGGAAAAAGGAAGCAGTTTTTCATTGCTGGCCCCACCATACTGGTTTAAAAAATTTTCCATTTCAGGACAGAGGGCTGTCCTTACCTTTATGTTGAGCATTAAGACAATGTGAGCAAATACAGATATCGGCGATGTGCAGACTGATCCATGAATGTGGAAGTCTAATGCACATATTCCAGTGCTCCCCCCAAATTCACTTAAAGCTCTAATTTCTTATTCAAAGATTGCTATTTTTAGGCAGAAACAAAGAGAAAGCAGCATTTCTAGAATGTGAGAAACCAAACCAAGGCACTGGTAAAGTAGAACAATCCTAAAACTTTTGCCTGTGATGGTTTCTGTAGGTTAGGTGAATGACATTAGCATTATGTCTCAGAAGTGAACAAACTTTCAATCCTCCTCTTACACTACTATAAAAAACTCCATACATGTGTGTCTGCCAAAGCCTCTTTTTGTTGTGCATGAGTCCAAAGGCAAAAAACTGGGATTCTCCTATGTACAGTGTTACCAGCAAACCAGCATTAGCCCCATATTCAGGCTCAAAGCAGGTTCTCTCTATGTAGAAGAGTACATCTCCAAGGCTACATCTCCAATCAGTCCTGGTAGCCACCCAGATATGACATGGCATATATTTGACACTGAAGAGCTAACAATACAAAATGCTATGTGATATGATTTTAAAAGTCTTCATGGCTTAATCACGGCAGTGTGTGACTACAGGCCAATGTGGAACTGACCCAGTGTTTGTGATGTTTGTTATGGAATGGCCAAAGTGAAAAGCTTTGAACCACTATAATGCACCATGCTCTCCACTGAATTTATTAACTGAAAAGTGATTGGCATCAGCTGAACAATCCACCAGTATTACTTACAGAAAGTATTACTCCAGTTTTAATGACTATAATAGCAACTGGAAGGTGCTCTAAGAAAGACATGTGGTACTTTAAACACAGGGGAAGTGCTATTATGAGATTACAGGTGACAAGTCACCTCAAGTCCCTTTCAAAGAACGGCTTTAACACATATTCAAATGTAAAAATATGGACAAAAAGCACCATTATGTGAATTTCTCAAAAAAACAAAAACAAACAAACTAATAAATACATGTATTACCAGCAGTAAGTTAACACACAGCTTGAGTTCAATCACGGACTAGAGTTATGGTTACATATATCAAAAGAAATGGCTTATATTGTATTTGGACAGTAAACGATAAAAAGGAAAAATCCACTTACACTATCTGGCGAGAATACATTTACAGCAATGATGAGATCAGTTTTTCCACATTTGAACAGTAGTGCATAATGTGACTGGAAAGCAGGCAGTAGTGGGAAAGCACCTACAATCCAGGCTCCAACGGCTGTGTGTGCAGGTGAGGGCGGGACCGCCTATCCCAAAGGCTATGGAGAAGTTCTAACAAACGTCTGCCAGCGTGCCATAAGGGAGGGCAAAAGTTTCCAGCTCACAAAAAGCAACCTAATGGGGCAGATATATATGGTACTCAGGGCTCATCAGTGAAATGCTTTGCTGACTTGTGGTCTGAGGAGACGTACATTTCGTTCTTGAACTCCTCTCCCCACCTCTCTTCAAGCCCTGCCCCAACATTCATTCACACTGTCATTTAAGGTATGCGGAACTGTAAAGATCCTCATTCAAGGACCGAGAATGACTTCATGTTCAAAAAAACCTTACTAAGACCTCTCAAGAGCAATCGTCCACTACATAATGGATCTCCCTCCATACAAGCATGTGACAAAGACACAGCGCTACAGGTGTGCTGCTTTACACGTTCGCTGTGCTCAGAGGACCAAGAGAGTGGTAGTGTGCAATAAACCTATTTACATTTCATATAGCAATCCATGCAGCCTTTGTGCTGTTCTGCTCTGGTAACCAGGCAACCAGGCGCAGATTGGCGTTAAGGCCAGTGACCTGCACAAACTCATTTCATTAGACCCTTTGTGCTGAGGGGGGTAAAGAAACCAGGCAATGAAAATGCATTAGGTCTGTGATTAAGAGTAGGGTTGAGGAAGGACTCCTTAGGTACCATAGCCTTGGACGATTATAAGCCATTGCTATGCCTAATGATTACAACATCACTTCTACAAACATAGCAGTGAATGGGTTGCAAGTGCCACATCGTATTCAGGTAGAATAATTCATTTGTTTAAGGTAACAGAGAGATACACCTCAGTCAGGTATGTGTGGTGACATAGACAGACAGCCACTGTCCTCTATGACATAGAAACCCAGTACTATGATAGGGGCCCCTGGTGTAGGGTCCTGGAAATAGCCATACACCCACAACACATATGCAAGGTGATCTAGTTATGATGAAAATGGGTTCTGTCCATAGTCAAAACTTCTGCTTGGAAAAATCTTTTCTGCTCTGTTCTTTCTATGCACATCTAGGTAGCCTTTTAGGTCTATCCACATCCGGTGCCCTTTCAGATAACTGCATAAATTCAGCATATCCTTATATTTATTAAATTCAGTTAGTGGTTTAAAGTCCAACACATTCATTAAACATAAGGATATGCTGAATTTATGTAAATTACTAACTTTGGGGTGTCACATTATGCTTGTCACTAATATTTTAGGTGTACTACTAATCTACCTATAAAATTGTGGGCTTAAGTAAACGTCTGTATAGAACCAAAAAGTCAGTATCCGGACAAATTTTTACAGCTGTCATCTAAAGCCCTGGTGATTATTGCGCATGCGTGATATAACTAATATCGTGCAGCCCACTCAACATATAAACCAATAATTCTGCTTTAAGAAATGTTTAAGAGACAATTTGTTGATTCTGTACACATATTTTCATCAATCCCTTTTCTTTTGAAAATCACTGTCCAGCAGACCCAAGGACCAACGCAGCGATGCTTTTGATTTTATTCTAAATGCACAGCAATCTCTGTGGCAGGTGGAAGAAGTTATCTTCCGCATTACAGGCTTAGTTATCATTTAAGCACTTGGGGTTTTTCATTCTACTGTGCCAGCAGGAACTGGCAAGACACCATTGCAGCATTAAATTATGTCCCCATTTGTAAAGAGAATGTACAACATACATGGCACCTCAACTCTGAACCACTATAGCGCACTGTGCTCTCCACTGAATTTATGAACTGAAAACTCATTTTATTATTCAGAACTCTGTCTAGCTCCATTTTGTTTTATCTTTGGGAAGATTTTTACATTAGGATACATATCTCAATGGGATGAGCTGCTAGCATTAGTTCAGCCTCTAAACATAAACAATAATCACAAAATAACTAAATGCTACTGATAGTGATAATAGGATCATGCCATCCTGTATAGCGAAAGACTGGAGTGTTGGATGAAAAGCTGAATGACTAAGCTGATGAAGTCCCACTGAGAGACAGAGCTGCTGGCCCTCAGCTCAGTGGATGTCATTATTCTGCATGTGTAGGGTATCATGACCGCTTAAAAGCCAGCCACGCAACAGCATTAGCAACAGCTACATAGAAAAAGTGAATATCTCATTTGAAAGCTGAGAAAAATCAATGGATCCTACCACGCTTTTTACTATGTGCTCCTTACTTGTGAAGTGTCCAGCAGGCACATACATTCACAAGCAGTCAGAAATTTTACCTTACAAATAAGAGTGTGTGTGTGTATGTGTGTGTGTTGAAGGGGGAATCATGGTGAGAACAAGCAGTATTAACAGCAAACTTCCAAACCTATGCTTGAAATAATTTCAATAATAAATTCGATGGCAAAGTTAATAATACAGTAAATGAACTTAATGAAGCAGTACAACACAGCCTCAATATTAATAACAAACATATGTACGATGATTAATGATTAATAATCAAGATATCAGTATCGGTAGTGTGTCAATCATGGCTGATATCTAATCTCTACCAATATTAAGTGAGCAGTATGACAACTAAAACAATGACTATTTTGGACAATTAGTCATCTCCCATAGAGTAAGACGAGGGATTTCGTTAGCGGTGTCCAAAATATAAACTCATAAGACAACACATGATCAGGATAGTTTGAGCATGAAAGGCTGCTGTGATTCGAACGACAGCACTGAGGATATTCTTAGGAAACAAGGCACATTTGTTCCACTATCTCACTTAGTCTCCGGCAAAAGAACAGCCTTTTGCTATCTTAACAAGCAGTGATGGAGTGACGATAAAAACTACACTATTTACCATTTCTCCTCCCTCCTCCAGGGGACTACACAAATATACACATCATTAATATTACTCTTCTGAAAACACAACTGGGTTTCTCTGTTATCCATCGTGTAAAGCAGGGACCAGATTAAAATCAAAACCTTAAATCTGCCTTAGTGACCCAGAGTTACTCCTGCAGAGATGGGGTGTTTCATATGATAAGAGGCAAATAATAATTAGATGTTTATTTGTCCTCTGGTTGTGACAGGCTCTCGAGGAAGCTGGGATTTGTGCCCAAGAACCGGGCTGTGGGCCAGGCTGCCGGCATTGACTGGTTCTGGTCCTTATCTTCCCTTATGGTCGGTGTGCCAAACATTGTTTTCAGGAGCCTTCCAGTCTTCATCTACCAAGCTAGTTCTGTATGACTGGTAAAACTACACAAGTGCATCACAATGGCTGAGAAAACACCCACATGCTGATTTAGATACAGCACCTCCTCTCAGGGGGACACACGAGATCCTATACTTACACCAATCCCAATGTAGCCACATATGCTTACTGAGGCAGCACAGACCAATCACAAGGCACATCTACAAACTTGCCAAAATATCCCAAATGAGTCCAGGATGCATACACATCCTGCTAAAGCTGTTAAGAACCTTCCACTCCTCCCATCTCCTTCCCCTCTTTGTCTAGAGCATAAGCCTATCAAGAGGTTAAAACTACCTACTTAGTCCCTGGAATTACCAGCAGCACTCCACAGTTGCCAGAATCTTGCCTTCCTCAAGAGGCCTGGCTTAAACGTCTAAACCAGTCAATCCCATGGCGTCCTTCTCTTCCTCTTCCTGGAAGCGGCATGCATTTCAATTTTCCTCAGGTTTATTCTAGCCACTATCTTACTGCTGCAATAGCACCATCAATAACAGGCAGCAGCACAGCAAGGATATGATGGAGGAGTTGATGAATGAATACATAGCATAAAGTATTAATGAACCTGATTTAGCTACTGTGACCACTCTGAGCATGGTGAATATATATAAAATTGTACATAGCCCCAGGCATTACACTTGAGTACTTCAACACCATACATTATATTAGGGGAACTTCCATTACATATAGGACATTTCAGATAATCACAACGGAGACTGCATGTCCACCTTTTAAATAGGCATTATTAACAGAACTGAAAATCTCTTGAACTGATTTCAAGATGAACCGTATACCATTGTCTCCTGGTGATCTAGTTAACGTCACTGATTTGATTGACAGTGAACAGCTACCAATAGTGGCCAAAGACTGCCTAAGGAAACATTATCCTAATAGAATGTCAGGTAACAGTGCTGTTATTCTATCATTTTCTTAGACAGAATACTGTAAAGAATCCCATGCTCTGTGTCAAATAGAAAAGCCTTCCCGTTTACTAGAAGTATAAATGCAACCACGGCAAATAATTTTCCATTGTATGTTCTGCGTGGGAAATATGGTGACTGGATGGAGCTTCAGTGACCAAATGGGAATTTTAATGGGATGAATCTAGCACCAGCACTCTATATATTAATGTAGGGGGGGGGGGGGAGTCTTCCCCCTGGGAGCACCAGAAAGTTGGAGGAGCAGGGTGCCATACTAGGCACATTCCCGGCCTCTCAGGGCCACAGGGCAGTGGTGGTACTCCATTCCAACCACACCTAAAAGCAAAACACTAACATGTTCAACCAATGCAAAGGCAATCTGATATCGTGCAGCCCTATTCTGTGCTGAAAGATAATTAACACCTGAATATCTCCACTGATTGTGTGCAAGTCTTTTCACAGTTGAATATTTCATGAAGGTGGTGATGCTGCCTTCTTTTCAGCAAGAACTTTATGACACTCACGAAAAGATTTCACTGCTTCAGTAGTTCAACAACTGAAGGATATAAACTAGAGATGCACCGATCTGATATTCGAATTGGTATCAGTATCGGCACCAATCCGAACCTATTAGGGTGCTGCATGTGGCTCAGTGGGCTAAGCCTGTGTGCTTGTAATCACAAGGTTGCCGGTTCAAACCCAGCCTCAGCACGTCTGCGGGTTCTTCAGCCAGTCCCTTAACCTCCAGCTCCCTGGGCGCCAAAAAGTAAAGCATCATATGTTAACGATCCACGTCCAAAACTTATTTAGTTTTTGTTAAATAAATATGTACAGTCACATGATAACTCTTTTCCATTTCAGATACGTTTTTTACAGCATTCAGGCAGAACACTTATGCTGCCACTCAGTGTGTGTGATACCAAGGTGAGATCTGGGAGTATTTTACACGTTTACCAGCAACTAGAAGCACAGCGATTTGCAATGTTACTAAAAACAAAATCCCACTAAACAAAGTGCACAAAACTGGGTGAGACAACACGTGGGGGGAGCAATGGATGATGGTGAGGGTGGGGGTTGCTAGTTTGGATTGTGTGTGCACTCACTACAGCTTGTAGTACATGAGGTTCTGGTATCACAATGAAATCTAGGTGATGCTGTTGCCAAAGGGAGAAAAACTGTGAGGCATTTTAAGCATTCGCCAGTTACGTATACTCTCTTGGAAGATATTTAAATTGAACTGCAAATGCCTCGAAACTGCTTAAAACTATGCACAAATGAGGTGGAACGGTACATTAATAAGACTACTAGATACATACATAAAGATTTTTTTTGTAATACATTTTTTTCCATTTGCATTTACTGTGACCAAAAAAAGTTAAGCACCCAGAAGTAATGGTCCGATTTTGATGTGATTCGGTACATATGCAGACCAGTGATGGGTATGTGAATGATTCGATTTGCAAGGAGCTGGCACGTCTAGTCACCAGACACAGAGGAAGTCTTTCATACTTGTAGCCTACAATTGTGATGTGGTCCTTTTTTCTTAAAAACATGGGTGTTATATTTTTAACTCATTGCAGACTTCCAATTTAAATCAAAATCAATTTATTTACTTTAGACCAGTAGTTCATAAAGTATGGCATGTTTAAGTATTAGCGGTACACAGCCAAGGCTTACAGTGGGGGAGGAGAGGCAGCAGTAATATTTTCTGAGCTGAAACACATTTTAAAAGTGTGAGAACCAATATGTTCAATGGTTTTAGACAGTCTGCAACATGTTTTTAAATCATTAAATGTGGTCCGCCAACTGATTGTTTGCCACAGAGACTAAAAAATAAATAAATAAAAAATATAACGTCTTACAGCATCACAAGCACCCCCACCTCCCCAGTCTGCAAGTTTGAATGCCGGCTATTTGGTGGATTATCTGCACAACGTTTTTATTTTAAGCAACCTGCATGCTGCTGCGTGTGTGCGGGTTTGTAGAAGGGTGTTGCATGCATATTTCTTGTAGACATTGCACAGGCCTATTAAAGGCTGGGTTTAAAAATTGTAGTTTTCTGATTCAAATCAATCTTCATTTGCATAATCCGATATCCATTCAAAAAAATCCCAATATCAATTTCTTTTTTTATATATGCCGACATGACTATCACCTTCCCTTGGATGTGTGAAGCTTTAACCCTGCTAGTCTCACATATCCAGCCTCACACAGATCTGGCAGACAAAAGCAGATAGAAAATGGCGGGAGCCTCTGAAGGTACAGTTAAGCCTAAAGGCAGATGTCTGGATGCATTTTGAATTTCAGAAATAAGGGGACAGAGAAGGCCAAGTCATAAGCAAAATATGCATAATGTAGGTGAAATACTGCGAAAATACCATAGATCTCTTAAACCATTTAACGCAGTGGTTCTCAATCCTGTTCCTGGTGCCCCACCTGCCAGAATATTTTCGTTCCGACCCTACCTCAATAGACTTATATGGTCCTTAATAGATTAAAGCTGGTTTCAGACCGAACGCGGCATGCACTATGCTGCACTCTGTGCCGCGCGCCGCTCACGGAGCTTGTGCGAGCGCTGTGGTCAAAGATGAACTTTGACCGCTGTGTGCTGTGACGCATTGTCGCGCGATCAATAGAAACAAGGCACCGAACCAGTCATAGAAAACAAAATGGAGGAAAAAACTTATATTGCTCGTGTCCAAGTTCCCAGAGCTATCTCACACAAGCGTAGAATCTTTTTGAATGTGAAATAAACATCGTCGCTACTGGCCGCGAGCCAAAATGACAGGAGAGAGTTTTGAACACCACGCTTACTCTTTGCTCAGAAACCTCGCGGCGAGCACAGCGCATGCCGCATTCGGTCTGTAACCAGCTTTAACCTATTAAGGACCACATAAGCCTGATTAAGGTAGGGCGCCAGGAACAGGATTGAGAACCACTGATTTAACGAGACATCATCCAGATCCGTAATCTGCAAAAACATCCGATCCAAAACTGGTAATGTTAAATAGGCAGTTCATTAAAGTGGCAGTTTTGGGGTCAATTCTTAATGCACAATTTTTTAATGATGCACCAGGTTAGAGGGCTCCACATACATTGACAGCATAGGTTCTCCAACAATTTCTATCCAAACCAAGCAAAATCGGTTCTGTAACTGAAATATCCCTAACTAATGAATACTGAATTGAATTGAATCAATAACGAAACCGAATCGGGACCCTGTTGATCAGAATTGAAACAAACACGAGAAATCAGTGGCAACATCCAGCCCTATTACCAAAGCATGTAAGTTTCAGATAATTAAAAAAACAGTCATTATGACACCTAGTCACTATGGTCTAGATCAGGGGTCACGGGTACTGAGCAATACGAAGGGCTACCAGTTTGAAATGCCCTCCTAAACTTATTTAAACTTCATGTATCATAAACATTAGGCATGAAATGATGAATCGTGAATTGGTTAAAAATCGATGTAAATGTATGACAATTTAAAACGGCCGATGTGGTAAATTAATCACTACAATAAGAGCACTTCACAGTACTTTTAACAGAAAAACTGGTGTAATATTACATTTGATTTCACGATGTCAGTTTGACATCAGATGTCATTATGTATTCACGTTGACGTCGCACTTTAATTTTTGGTTTTGACCGAATGCGAGATGGCAAGTGAAATTTGAAATTGAGGACGCACCGCCGGGCAGTACAGTGGTGCAGTGGTTAGGGCTACTACCTCACAGTAAGAAGGTCCTGGCTTCAGGCAGAATAAGTTGATTGGTAGAGTCTAAATTGGTCCTGTAGTTGTGCGAGTGCGTGCGCCCTGCGCTGCGTTGGCGACTGCCTGGGGTTTCTTCCCGTCTGCTCCTTTTGTTCCTGTGATAGGCTCCGGTCCCCCCCGCGGCCCCAGTTGGGATTAAGTGGTTTCAGAAAATGGATTGATGGATGCACCGCCCAATCTTAAACAGCAGTGTGGCAGCATTTTAGCTTTCCGGTAATCACAAATGAAAACGGCGAGAAAAGCACAGACAAGACAAAAACTGCGTGCAAACATTGTAAAAGACTGACAATACACAAATAGTACAATGAACATGCTTCAGCATGTCCACCGGCACCACAGTGAGCTGAGTGAGGATTATTAAAAGGGCAAACCATGCTAAAATGCTGCACATGCAATCCTTAGTTTATTTATTTGAAGATTTTTTTTAATTTACTTCTTTTGATTTGGGATTTTTTAGAAACAATATTTTATTCTATTTTAGTTGCACTGTTAAGAAGAGGACATGTTTGCAGAGTTTAGAAAGATAAAGGAATATTTTTGAATAAATTTGTCTGCAGGTCATTCTGCTTAAAAAATTGAGAAAATCATATTGTGAACTAGGGGCGGCATGTGTGTGTGACTGGTGTGTGAGTGTGCCCTGCGATGGGCTGGCCCCCTGTCCAGGGTTGTTCCCTGCCTCGTG
>JAABNX020000021.1:2279728-2292998 GCA_015163995.2 Mormyrus lacerda
CGAAGCAAAGAATTTGCATCGAGGATTTTTTGTAATCGAATTATTCGAGTTACTCGATGAATCGTTGCAGCCCTACATTTCATGCACATTCAGTTGTTACATTGCATGGATCATGATAATCTGCTGGGCTCAAACCATCAATTAGCTGTGCTAAAACATTTTTACTCAGTGACGGAAAAACAAAAGTTGCAAGCTATTCAACTCCAATGACAGCTCCTTTTCAAGATTACTTAGTACATGTTTTGTAAAAAACAAAAAAGATCTTTACTTTGGCATGAGTTCTGCATGGTCTGTCTGAAACAATCATAATCATTTTCATCCTTCCTGTTGGACTCACTCATAGATCTCGTGCCATGTTTGTGAGAAATTCAACAGAAATAAACGAAGAGGAAAAAAGCGTACAAGTTCTGGTCATGAAAAGACATGAGTCTTCCGCTGTATGGAAATACTTTGTATTCCATAGAGATGATACTGAGCAGAAACAAATGATTTGTTGATTCTGTTTTGTGTCTGCTTGCGCAACTCAAGGCACACCACCAACTTGTTTGACAGACTTGGTTGATAGTTATTTGGCTGTAGTTAATTCAGCTCCTAAATAAAACAAAAACTTCAAACATCACAATTTGAACTTTTTCCAGTATTGTTCAGCCCTGACACACAATACGGTCCAAAAAATATTTAATATTTCTTTGTTATATGCAACATGTTCTGTAAAATGATGTGGCTAAGCGGTGATGCTAACCTTTGTTTTATTAGCGATTATTTTGACATACAGGAAGCATAGAAAGCAGATTAAGCTAAATAATTTGAGTGAATGTGATGAGAAAGACACGACATCCAAAGCCACATATCTATTGCTACATATCTTGACACTTATCTATTGCTAACCTCACATTATTGGGTGAGTTTGTTAAACCTGAATGTCTATTTTTTAAGATGCATTTGCATTGCGGTCATGCTGTGGTGATACTTAAGTTCTGCTTTGCAAAACTGACAAATGACTGCATTTTCATTCACTTTTAATGTGAAGTGCTCCCACACGAATGATGCTTTAGCACTTTATTGGAACCCTCATCCTATGTGTGCCATCTTCCTTCTACATTTTGGCAAGTAAATGAGGAAATTTTTAATGGATGCTTTTTAATAATCTAGTAATTGAGTTCAATCGCGTCAGCGACAGCACTGATCATGACATCACTAATCACTGCAACAAGAAATATTAGAGACATTAGGCTCAGTATTATGGTACACTGTGACATTTGGAAATCCAAAAGAGATTTTTTATACCACACGTTAATGCCACAAAAACAAAATGCACTGCAAGCACACTGTAAACAGCTGGAGTGTGTGTGCGATATGTGAAACTTGGTGCACATGGGCCGCAGATCGGGTAGGTGCCACAGATCAGGAAGTGACAGTAGTGTCAAAAAACAGTGTCCTTGTTTCCTTAGCATTCATCTTCCACATTGATGAGCTCGTTTAGGATATATCCGATTCCAGGGTTCATAATAACCTACATAATTTACATTTTTTTATACCACCATATCCCATATACCAGGATGAACTGTTTAAAAGGTATGACAGTAAGTAAAAATAGATACCGCCCACCCAAGCCTAGAAGACACCGCTACTAATAAAGGCACTGAAGACTCCAACACCAACAGCAGGCCAGGGTAAACAGCACTTAGGCTGTGAATGACTTGGCCACAGGCAAACAGTCACTCTTCCTGCTGCTACTCTGTGTGATCAAGCCATGTACTGTCTCAGTGCTCAGCTGAGCCCTGCTGACACGGCATGAAGCATCCAGCCTCAAAAACAGACAAGTAAATCTGTAGTTGTTTGGATTTCTTTTTGAGAAATAAGGTCCATTGTGATCTACAACATATCAAACACCAGCTACAGAGAGAAAAACTCCAGCATGCCAAAAAAAAAAAAAAAAACTGGGATGTGAATGTGCCCATCACATGTTAATCAACACACAACCTTAACCTAAATGAAGACTGAAAATTTCCTCTTCAGTTGGCATCTCAAAGTGTTGGAATTAGAGGTTGACCGATATGGGTTTTTGAATAGCTGATGCCAATGCCGATATTTAGGAGTCAGGATCAGCCGATGGCCGATATATGCTGCAGATTTTTTTTGCCCGATAATTGGACTGATAAGTTGGTAAAATCACACTAATAATAAAACGACACGAAATTTCTCAACTTAGCATTTATTGAATACTGTGTAAATTTAAATAAACTTGTAAATAATAGCTTAAACTTATAAACAATAAAAATAGCAGCGTCAGAATCTCTAAGTGCACAATATAGCAGCAAACTTCTGAGGGAAGGAAAATTCACGTCTGCTGCAGATATTGCATCCAGCTTTTCCTGGTGTTGGTTTGGTGAAATGCTGCCATACAGGATTAGATTTTTGTTCAGCCATCAGACAGCAATTACTAAAGCAGAAGAAAAAATGCAATTTATTATACTGTCTTCATCTTCAATTAATTCTACAATTCCAGTATCTATGCACATTAAAACAATTACACTCTAATATATTTTGAAAGAAAGAAAAAAATGTAACTATGCATCGATTTGTATTGATGTATCGATTCAACAGCAAACGATCCGATGCATCGAAGTGACTGCATAAATATTGATGCAAGCATTTTTTTTGTCGCCGGTTCCAGTATTGTTTTCATGAACCACTCCGATGTATAAGTGGTCTACAGCAGGGGTGACCAATACATCGATTGTGGTCTACTGGTCGATTGCAAAGGTAGTGTGGGTAAAAAAAAAAAATAGAGGACTGACGACGTGTTCAAGCGCCAGCTGCTGCAAATCTCTAGCAAGCTACCGAGTTGCCTAATTAGCCTCGAATTTATTTTTACTAAACTCAAAGGGTGTAAAAGAGTGTTTGTTTAGAAATGGGATGCCAATTCTCTCACGGTGGTAACCTTTACAGGGTGTCCGATCAGAACACTGGGAGTGCTTGTATGCCCCTGACAGGTCATTCTATAGCTGGTTAACACACCACTCCATAAAGCAGTCCACATACTCATTGGGGGATTATGTAATTATGGTTTAATGAAACAAACAAAAATCTAGGAATCAACATAAAACTACCGCTCACAGGTAACAGTTTTATAAACATTTAACAAATATAAATACAAATGGTTAATATCATTTAGCATTACAAAATGCCAATAACCATACAATACACTTAAACTGAGTGGCATTAATACAGCAAAACGTGAACTGCGATTAGCGCGATATGCTTATTTTAGATCACAGATGCATAAAACGATAAACATTTGCTCTGGTTACAAAGTATAGTTGCGGTACAAATGAACGGCATGCAAAACTACAACATAAAACCCAACAATACTTTGTAGAACTACAGCGTTTAACTCTGCATCCAGTCTAAAGGAAAGAAGAAAAAAAACCATCGTGGGGTGCTGCTGAAATAATGCCTGTTCAAAACACTGTACAATTAATAAAATGCTCACTCATCGGCCTTTTCTACAAAGGGTAAAAAAAATGAATGGGGAAGCTGGACCAAGTTAGAAGCCAAAAACCTACCTCTTCCATACACTTCCATATTCGGAGTGTGTTTGCCTCATCTGTCAGTCTATCATTGCTATTCCGAAGAGTTCATAAGACAGTTTCGGACAGTTCATAAGAGCTACGACATTAACTTCCCTCCGAAAAGCAAGCCGAGAAACAGAAAGGTGAAGAAACTAAAACCCAAGCTCAATTCAAGTTCGAGTCTCCGCCTGGGTTACATATGTGTGGAGTTTGCATGTTCTCCCTGTGTCGTCGTGAGGTTTCCTCCGGGTACTCCGGTTTCCCCCCACAGTCCAAAGACATGCTGAGGCTAATTGGAGTTAATAAATTGCCCGTAGGTGTGCATGTGTGAGTGGATGGTAACAGTGTGTGAGTGTGCCCTGCGATGGGCTGGCCCCCTGTCCAGGGTTGCTCCCTGCCTCGCGCCCATTGCTTCCGGGATAGGCTCCGGACCCCCACGACCCAATAAGGATAAAGCGGTTTGGAAAATGAAAGAAAGAAAGAAAGAGAAAAAAAGAAAGAAAGAAAGAAAATAAAAATAATGAAGAATATTCAATATATTTATAAATAAATACAGTGGTATCTCAGAACTCGAACTTAATTCGTTCAGTATTTGGGTTTGAATCCTAAAAAGTTCGAGTTCTGATCAAATTTTCCCCAAAAGAAATAATGGAAAAACAAAATTAAAATTACACTTAAATATGTTTTTTAGCATTTAAACACAAAATGAACAGGATAAAACAAGAGCATTTTGTTCTTAATTTCTTCCAGAACTATAAAGAATGTACCCCAACACTACCCTGTCCTGCCCGATTGTCCACTCCTTCTATGTGCCATGCCTCCTTGTTAACCTCGTGTGGAATCTCCGTGTGATCAGCTGTTTCTGGTTGTTGTCATTAGTCCTCGGTATTTAGTCCGTGTTTCAGTTTGTTTCCCCAGTCCGGCCTTTGTAACATCATTGTGTTGTTTTGCCTGTTCTCAGTTAAACCCTGTGTTTCCCCCAGTCGCTTGAACTCTGACCCTGCTTCCCCAGTCCCGGCTCAGCAGATTGTGACAACCCCAAGCCATGCCCCAATACTGCGCCAACACTAGACTATGCCATTCGGTCCATTGTTTATTTTTATGATTACTCTGTATCCATTAATTTGTTTGTAAATCGTAAACTATTAGGTTGTAACATTTGTACAACTACTGCGTATCTTTTTGGTGAGCAATGACTACCAAAATTATACAAAGTACAGTATATTGCCTGATATTTTCAATAAAAAAGCAGTATTACCAACAAACAATGCTATCACAGCGAATGTGATATGTGAAGACTGAAGCGTTACCCTTTGTTTCCACTGAGATGTGCTGCTCATTTCCCCGCACGTACAAGTTCTTAGGTCGTCAGTCACAGTTCGACTTCTGAGATTCAGATTGAGTTGTAAGTAATTTTTTTCGAACTGGTTGGTCGAACTTTTAGGAAAGAGTTCTAATGAGTTTGAGAACTGAGGTACCACTGTATATGTTTTGCATTTTTATAGTAGGTAGATCATTCTGACTTGGTCATTTTTATAAGTAGCTCGCAAGCTAGCCTACCTTCAGAGCGTGTGTTTAGTACAGCAGGTGACATAGGATGCTACACTCAGAGCACTCCTTGAACACGCTGACCATTTAATTTTTCTAAAAAAAAACACCTCTCAAAGAAGATTACTGACATACTTGTTTCACCACAGAAGTCAGTCATGTTAATTTCCTAATTCTACATGTCTGTCTATGCAATGTTTATTTATAACTTTATCGCACTTTATTTTGCTTGTTATGGGATACTTGACCACACTAGATTTTGTTTACAGTTCCCAATAAAATATGATAAAATGCTAATTATATCTGCCCTATTTTCATTCATTGAAAAGTAAAAGATTGCGTGAAATTTCATTATTTCGACTTTTAACCCCAGTATCAAACTGAGTCGAATCGTATCATATCATGGGAATTTCTGAGGTATCAAAAAAAAAAAATCGTACCGTTGGCTTAAGGAATCGACATTGTATTGTATCGTGAGGAAAGCTGTGATTTACACCATTACTAGTAACTAAGTGCATCATGATATGATGAGTAGTGTGCAAGGTCCAAAACCTTTCACTAACATGTTGTTTATGTTGATAGCAGACAGATAGCTTACAAGCCAAATTCACAATCAGAATCTAGCGATCGCAGAAAATAAAATCACTGTCGTATTACATAGCTTTGTATGCAAGGACAAAGTAAGCCCATAGTGATTGTGACGTTATCGATGGATAAGCCTGTATAAAGGCTAGACAAGTTTAATGAGGAAACTGTGCAAAGTTGTGCACATTTTATCTAGATGTCTGCATTTGAGAAGGGAGTTTTAACAATCTGTCAAACAGAAGGACCATTGTCAGCATCAGCTCAAGTGAATGGTAACCACGCTTTCAAACAAACAGTTTTTTCCACCACGCATTGTTCTTAGTAGCTCTGTGTCTCTGAGGACGGTGCTGTCTGTGATCGGGGCAGAGTAACGCAACTCTACACACGCTACAGTGTTTGAGAAAGCGGCCTGCTCCACCTCACACACACACACACACACACACACACACACACACACACACACAGAGTGAAACATTGGACTGATATGGTAATAATTGGTAATGATTTTAACAAAATGATTTTTAACGATTAAAAACACATGCCCGCCAACAAGCGTACTAAACTAATTCTGTCAGAATCAATGATGCTTAATGTTACCTGTAAGCTACAGTGGGTTGAAGGCTCACTGTCATTACGCCAGTTCCCAACAGCGTAATTCGCGTTCTCTTTCAAAACAACATTTCATAGCAAACCAGTTAAATAGGTCTTTGAAAGATAAGAATTTAAGCCTTACCATTTTCTCCCAGAACTCTTCCAAAACTTCTGGCTGGGGTCCTGCACAAGGCAGCTTGGGTCACGTGTTCCACAGGAACAATAACACTGGGCTGTCCGCAGACATGCCTGTCTGTGAATCACCGTACTACACCGTACTATGCCAAATATCGGCCGCATATATCGGCCAGCCAATATATCGATCGACTTCTAGCTGGAATTTATTCAGGCCTTGAGAAAACATGTTTTGCCAGCAGGTCATTTATGAATGGCAGAAAGATTTGCTGCTGAAGGTAGTCACCCCTTCCTTGAACACTTTGAAACAGTAAAGATGTAACATGCAAAAATTGTGCTTCTATGAAAATTTGTTCAATATGAAAGTCATACAAGTCACTCACCAGTCATTGCTAAAATGGCAGATAAAGCCATCAGTCTGGTGATGGACATGTTGGCAATGTGGTAAGTCTAATCTAATTGTCACCTTCTAATACTGAAAGGTCCATTTAGAATTAGCTCGTTTAGAATGACAAAATATCCACGTAAACATAACCAGTGTATGTGAAAGAGACAAACTGTCTGCCGCCCCCCCCAACACAGACTCACACAGGAGCAGGCATGATCAACGAACACATGGAACACCAATAAAATATGCATTAACAAAGATGCACCTAGAAGACAGGTTTCAAACAGATTATAACTGAATGTTCCAGAAAGTGAGAGCTACTCTTGTTCCAAGAATATGACTCGGACAGCACAGAAAGAGTTAAGTCCGCAGGGATCCATCTGTGGCCTCATCTGTCACTGGCTGGCGCACAGCTCCACTTGGATCTGCCAGGGACACGCTGAGCCTTCACGCAGCTGACTGACCACAACAGCCCACATACCCCCCATTCCCCCAGGACAGTCTTCATCATTATTATGCAGCAAAAAAAAGGGGGGAAAAAAAAAAAAAAAACACAGAAGAACCTACATAACATATGGACAAAACAGCACCAGAGCACTCATTTGAACCTCTGCTTAGTGCACATTGCACTGAGGTATTTTTTTCTTTCTGCAGAGCAGCAGGTTGTAAAGAGGCGTGTCATTTACTGTCAGTAGTAACTGTATTTTGATCCTGGAGATTGTTACGTAATATCTATAGTTTTGTTAGCTGCTGTATGAAGATTCATTCTTGCATGAAAATCATTCTAAGTGTTATAATAACTATGCTATTCCCGGCAAACTAAATTAATCCTTTAAAAAGTTAACACAAGGTAATATAACCTTTTAAACAATGGACAGAATATTACACCAGCTTTCATGCTTGTAAAGCTTAAGTGGAAGAGAGATAACCATTCTGAACATAAATTCTGCCCAGAAAATAAGTTGAGACAGCTTGGGAGATTACTCTAGCAGACCAGCTGTAGCAAATCAAAGCCAGGAACCGGGGAATAGAAGGCCCACACGAGTGTGTGCTGAGGCGCTGAACACCTGGGTCCGCATGGAATGCTTTACTCTTTCTCTTCTAGTCTGGCAGCACTAACATCAGGGGCAAAGCAATGCTCATGCAGAGAAAACATAGTGGCTACCTGCTCCAGCAGCCTCTCCCACTTGATTAAAAGGATTTGTAAAATGCCGGATGAAACACATAGCTGAAAATACGCAGCACCAAAGAGCCGAAAAATTCTGGAAAAAGAGCAGATAGGCAAACGCTCACGCACTTATTGGCTCGTGCTGTGCGGTGCTGAAGGTGGTCATCCTGCGAAAGGCCAGAGCAGAGGACACTAAGAAAGTCTCTCCTTCAGTTGTTCTAACTTTAGGTGTTAGAAGATTGAAATCAGCAATTCGCAACTACTTGAAAATGTTGCATCCATTGACTGTCTTCTGCAGATTAAATCAACTGAAGAGTACTCTGAGCAACCCTTAATATGTAATTGTTTTTTATTCTATAAAGATTAATAACAAAAATATCAACACCCACAAACATGCTGAGATAGTGGGCTGTTTATTTATTAATATTTGTTGCACACGGTTTCCTTAGCTGTGTATGAGACACTGGTGGGTTGACTGGACACCCTTATGGTTATGATGAGGACAGGTATGCAGAGACGTGGAATGGTAGCCTCAAGTTTGATCTTAATATCACCCCTAAGCTAAAGTTCTTTGGTTCTTTATGATTTAAAATAAAAATTAAATAAAATAGTATGATACAATTCAATACAAGAAATGTAAAAAATTTCAGTTATATAATCATGCAACAAGACTTCATAAAATTACATATTAAAAGGAATTATTCAACTGTATACTATAACTGCAACAAATTGCTCACATTGCCATTTCTGACTCAAATGCAGGTTTTGCTGTGCAATTAAACTACAGCATGTGAAGACTGAATAAAGGCATGTGATAGACTTTATTCAGTTTTTTTAAAAATTGGTCGAGACCTCTGACTAAAAGCAGCACAGTAATTAGTAGAGATACACCGATCCGAATATGGGTGGTGATCCAGAACAACTTGATGGATCAAGTATCGGCCATATGTGACTGATCCACGTCCAATACTTACTTATTTAGTTTTTGGCAGTCTCTAAAAAGACAGCTCCTTTCATGTTAAATCTATTGTACAATCAATCGTACGACAGTTCCTTCCCATTTTAGATACATTTTATGTGGCATTCAAGATGATCACTAATGCTGCCACTCAATTTCAATTCAATTACAAAAACTTTATTGTCCTCAAGGGACAAATTAATTTGCCACACAGTGGACGTGAATGCAGTGACCGGCTGTGATGTTATGTGCACAGTATGAGAAGGGTAAGAACATCAGAGTGTGATGACCTGGAGGTATTTTATACCTTTTACAGCAACTAGCACAACACCGATTTGTAATATTTGTAAAAATAATGTTTTGAGAGGTATGAGTAGCGTTCAGTGGAAAATCCCACTAAACAAAATGAACAAAATTGTGCGAGACCATGCGAGTTATATGAAAAAAGCGATGCATGATTTGAGAGTCGCTAACTTAGGCTGCAATTGCTACAGCTTGTGAGATGGAGGTGGCCGCTATCGTGTAGGTGACGCTGTTGCCAGTGGGAGAAAAATTATGGGGCATTATGGGGGATTCGCCACTTGCGTACCACTACTCTCTTGGAAGATATGCAAACTGAACTGCAAATGCCTCTAAATGCTTAAACAATACGTTATACAAACCTTAATAGTATAATATAATAAATACACATAATATATATTTAAACTTTATTATATAAACATATTCAAGTAAAAAGGGCTCTTGCAGCTGTGTATCGGAATCTGTATTGGTATGGGCAGCTGTGTATCCGAATCAGATAGGAACTGAAAAAATATGGGTCGGCTCATCCCTAGTAATTTAGCATTCTACTAATCACGTCGTCATTAATAAGCACATGTGCAAAACTAAAAACAAAGCACCCTCAGTTCTAGATCCTGGTCTAAAGCACCACCATCACCTGAGCCTTGGTGGTAGCAGAGTGTAATATGGCAGCACTGCAAAACATCAGAAATTTAAGTGCATTCAAGGGCCTCCTCAAACATCAGCACATCAACTTTCACAATGCCAAAAAATAGTTTATTAAAATGACCTCAGGTTCAAACATGACTCACAAACAGAACAGGACTACCACCCAGCACAGGAGACACTACTGAATTTCATCCCTACAAAAGTATCCAGCTGCCACTTCAATACCGACAGACTTGTTTGTTCTAGAATTTTTCTTGATGAGTAATTTGTGCTGGCCAAATATCAGCCATCCACCCACTGCCATCAACACCCTCTGAGATTAGTGCGCCAAATGACAAAGTAATCTTGACTGGCTCTATAGAAGGAAACTTAAAGGTCCACCTGAATTTCTGCTAGGTCTGTTAAGCTACAGGGCACAGACCACTAAAATGTATACACCAGAAGAACAGTCAATACTTACTCTGTCATGGCAGATGGGGGCAATGGTGCTATCTAGGGGGCAGGTTAATAAATCCACAATTTCTCACCTCTTATGAGACCTCACAACCCTTATCACCATATGGCTGAAGCAAAAGAGTGTATCTGTTCATGAATATGACACTACTGAGCTACAGTAATACCTTATCAAAGTAAGGAGGAAACAGTGCTTTATAGAAAATTAAAACACCAAAGTTGACAGAGTTAGCACATCTACAGGTGACATGAGGACAAGTCACACAAAAATACAAGAAAGAAATTGTGCAAGAGTGCAACACTAAAGGCCGATTCAAAGCCAAATGGATACTACTTTAATAGACAATGATGACACTTGAGTAAATGACAAATGATTTGATACTGAACACTGAATCTGGGTACCTAACAGGGTTGTAGCTATACATGTATTCATTGTATGCTGTTCGGTTACATCATTTTTGGTTCAGAATGTACAATGAAACAAATGAATACATTTTTTGACAAAGACAGAACCTAAATTCACAAGCAGATGTTCAACACAGAAAACATTATGATAATTATGGCTGTGAGTTAGTTGCAGATAATGCTGGTTGCAGCCAGTCATAATTGCAAAGTGAGAGTTCCAAGACCCTCCCACAACACTTAAATCAGTAGTCTGAGAATATTTTCACAAACAATGGTGAAAGAGCAGTCGATAAGACAAAGGCTGTTTTGTTGGCTTGGATATGGCATTTAAGGTGCTTTTACCAGGAAATCCAGATTGGGCTAAAGTGTAATAAAGACTATAGTAATGTTTATCGTACAGGTGTACGACCACACTCAGTAGTCCAGAACATGGGATTTAGATGGAGATTTAGTTCACAACAATTATTACAATGCAGCCTAATTTTGAGATTTTTCTTATTTTACCCATTTATTTTTGTAAATAACAGTCTCAGATTTTGTTTTACAGTCAACAGACATGCATAAATTGTTACGATGCAGCCATATTTGTGTTGTTTTTACTATTTGACCTAATTATTTTTATAATGTGCAAATAACAGTGATTTTGTTTTACAGACACTGTCAACAGACACATTGCCTTTTGTTTGGTTTACAACATTTTCTAATTTTAATAAACAATTTACAAAATATTTCCATTTTCCCTTCTGTACCAAAAACCCTGAATTAAAAACCAAGGTTTGTACCAAACCATGAATTATGTGTACTGTCACATCAGTAGTAATGTTCATTCAGGATCACAACCCATAACCTTATCATGAATCTTTTTCAAGTTGAATTTTAAGACTTTTTTGCAAGTTATTGGACAGTACAACCAAACTAATTCCTTTAATTAAAAAAAACAGTCCTATAAGATGATAAAAAAAAAGGGTTTTCTTTTGAGGTGGTTAAAAAAGTTTGTCGTGTTGCCATCTGACTTGCAAACCTTATCAGATTTTGTAAATAAGTATTGTTTGCGCCATGCCGGTTTTGTAAAATTCAAACAAATTCTATATTACCAGTGGTGAATTCTTTTTAAGGACCAGCTCCTCCGTGTAGTCCATGTCATTACATTGCAAATAGGGAATGTGTTGCATGTTGTGCAAGGGAGAGTTAGGAAAAACAACTACTACCTACTATTTATATTACTGGTTTATTGGAGTGTCAAAATGGATTTGGCTGACAAAATAGCTTTAGATCCGTGTATGATCCATACAATTGCTATTGATCTCTCCATAAAGGCAGATTGGAGACATTTTAATTGTTCAGCAATTAATATGCTCAGATCACACACTCCAATGCCTCTAAGTTCTTTGAATATTCTTATGTTGCACTTCTGGTCCTTGAATTGTTTTATTAAGTTCTTTCTCTGTTAGAAACTGCTGTGGAGCTCCTGCTCCAATACTGCTTACACGTACCTGGGTATTCATTGGAGTCTCAGCCCAGGTAACACTTATGACTAGTTAACTCCTTGACAGCATGAATGTTTGCAATGTGGCTTTTGCCTCACTTGTACATCATTTTGGGCAAAAGCATCTCTAAATGAGTAAATGTAAAAATGCAATTTCTTTTAAGCACAAAAGTTTGATGCATGAGATGGTTGCTTGCTCCCAACTCCACAATGAAGCCATTGTTACATATGCATTTCTAGTACTCTGCATGCTTATAAACCGAATTTAAAAAAGAAAATACTTAAGCTTGTTCAACAAAATTATTGGAACTAAACTGGTTTGTTCTAGTGTAATAAAGCTAGACAAGCAAAAGTCTATTTAAAATAATATGCATTACACCCCACAACATGGACCAGGATAAGTGGTTGGAATATTGATGGATGCATGTGCTATATGTAAGAGATGAAACATAAGAATTTTGGAGGGAACAAATTGTTTTATTATGAGATCTTTTTCTTCCCATAAATGGTCTTTATTGATAAAAGCCTTGTGTCAATGGTTAAGAGTCATGCACATATGCCTGGCCAGCACTCTTATTTTCAGACCACTGAAAGTTATTCTCTAGAAAGATATAGCAAAACCATTTCTGCAGAACTTGCTTAACTTGTTCTAATACACATTTTGTTTCATCAGGTCTGGAAGTCCCGAGTCTTATCGAAGTGCCCATGTAAGAAAAGCATTATGACAGAAATACAAGATCACATTGATACACTGGGTCCACTCATAGAACACATAAGTAGAACTGAAAGAATGGCAAGTTTAACAATTTAACCTAATCAGTAATGTATGGGAGGTATTTTCTGCAAAAAATAAAATGAAAATGAAAAAGGTTGACCGTGGCCAAGAAACACGAAGAGAACAGAATTGGCAAACGTACTGAGAAAGCGCAGCAGTGATCTGTAGCTCCGCCCACTGCCCTGACCGATTAGCATATATTTGCATGTAGTGAACTTGAAAATGAAAAGGCAAAGTAGGAAATGAAAAGTCAAA
>JAABNX020000021.1:2322729-2367294 GCA_015163995.2 Mormyrus lacerda
ATATGTGTGTGTATATGTATATATGTATATGAGAGAGAGAGTATTAACCAGGCTTTGGTCGATTAAAGGAATGTTTAATTCAAAGTTATGCTCTGTTTTCCTGAATGAGATGTGAGCTTTGGAAATGTCGCACTCTGCTGTTGGAATTGTGTCATTGCAAATTTGGTGCATTTTAGTGTCGAACTGTCATTATTTCAGTAGTTCACAGTTTGTAAGTTACTGCTGCCCCTGAAAGAAATCATGACGAGCACACAAACTGGATAGTAATGTGTGTTTTATTGAAACCTGTAAATTCAGAATAATTTACTGTCAACATAAGTTTTAGGGCTATGTCTAATCCTTCATCATTAGTTGTTGATTATATTAAAGGTCATAGAGTGCTTTTGGCTGTTTAATGGTATTAAGAATACACTTTATTTGTCCAATTAGTAGTTTGTTGATACCTGTGGGGAAATATACTCTTTAAACCTTTACAACCCTCTGAGCCACATGCTGCCCTCCTAACTGCACATAGTTCTGTTGAAAGCATATTACGGTATATTACACTGATTGATACAGTTTATTGGAGTAAAAGTATTTAGATTGATTCAAAACAACAAAGTCCACACTTTGCTGCATTGCATTTTTTTCCATTATCTGTTGTCCCCATAGGACAATTGTTATTGAAGTCCTGTATTTAACGCTTGAGCTCTATAGCTTGTTGTTGCTGTATAAAAATACATTAAAAGTTATACAATATGCAGGAATGGGGCCACACATTTATACATTGTAAAGTGTGTAATTTTGAGACAAAATGGAAGTTCCAGACTTCAAGTTCAAAACTTTTGAAGGGTCCTACAATGAGTTTGCCTGCAAAGAAATTAATTTCCTCATTTGAGTAACTAAAAATCAGTGAAGCGTAACTCTGATCTTCATCATTTATGATGGTCTCTTTTCTGGAGGCTAATTAAAATATTGACATTGGCCTTAACACTTAGGCTGTCATAATGATCAAAGTAATGAAGATCATTATGCATTAATTTGTGTATTGTCATATGTTGTGTTTGGCCTTTACATATTTCTGGCACACGTCTATCCATACAACTGAGAAAGCAGGGTTACCCCTGGAAGAATTGGGATTGAGGGCCCACCAGTGAAGTCGCCTTATTGGCCACAGGATTCGAATGAGCAACTTTTGGATACAGTAATTTAACCTACTGAGTCACACTCGAGTCTCTGAGTGGAGTTTCTGCAGTCATTCATGCGATGGAATATTTTAAGCCACTGAAGAAGAAACATTTTGATAATATCAACATGTGCAAATTTACAGTCTCCTGTGATAGTGATGCACCAGATTTAAAAACTGCATAAACCTCTGCCAAACAGAATTGTCCTGTGAGGTTAGCTTGCTGAAAATAAACTGCTATAATGGAGAGTGCACATCCCTTAAAAGTGACCAGGATAAATGGTTGGAAAAGGGATGGACAGAATGGATATGAACAAATGACACAGGCACTACATCGTGGGGTTTCAAAGGAGGTAGTGACTACAACCAGGAAGCATGTTTTTTTCAATGTGATAAATGAGTAAAAATACATTTTTTTTCCTCTATCATTGATCATTTTTTTCACCCCCAATCAGTGATGGATATCTGCTGTGATTTTTTTTTCTTCTGGCATTTTTCCTATTGCAGTGTTTTCGGCACAATGTCTACCACAAATGAAAGAGAGTGCATATTGCCCCAGTGTTGAATGGCTATCTGTGTAATTCTGGATTGATCTGCCAGTGCTGACCTCTTCTGGACAACCTTAGTTCAGTTGCACAGAGTGGAGAGGTTCTCTTTTATGAACCGGAATTATAGAACTCAGTTCTGTCACAGTCACCCTGTGTATGCAATTTTAAAACTATTGCTCGTTTCATTTATTTCATGTTTTTAAGTCAAAACCATGGTTTACCTGCTTTAATCATTATACTTTTACATTTACATTTCAAACCTTGGATTGCGAGTAGCTTGGTTTGCGAGTGTTTTGCAAGATGAGCAAAAATGTAAAATAAACTTTATCTTGATAAACGAGCGAGGCCTTGCAATACGAATACGCTTTGTCTGCCTAGCGTCACGTAATCACAACTGAGCCGATGGTTCTTCTTTCTCTCTCTCTCGCTGCGGGATTGTGGATAATCGTTTCCCATGCTCGGTCTCAGTCGGCATGCCTGTACTCGTATAGTCAAAATTTAGTAGAAAAGCACCACCCGAACAAGGGCGTAGCAGTGCGATCGATGAATCTGTTTAACGACAATGCAATGTCCACATTTCCGCGAAAACGAAAAGGAGGCAAAAGCGGCTGTCATTGGATAGGTTCCTTGTTTGTCTGACAAAAAGAAAAAAAGATTCCAGTGAGCCAACATATAGCAGTGATTCCGTTAGTTATAGTGAAAGTCGTCCTACAAAAATAACCCTCCTCTTCTCATCTCCCTCACAGCATCCACGATTTTCAAAGGTAAAGTACAGGTTAATTTGTTTTATGTATTTTTACTTTATATTTTGTATTAATCATTTTTATATGAATAATTTTTAGTTGTGGAACGAACCATATGATTTTCCATTATTTCTAATGGGAAAATTCGCTTGAATATACGAGAGTTTTGGATTACAAGCTCGTTTCCGGAACGAATATGGCTCGCAAACCAAGGTAACACTATTTAGATTCTTTTGGGGGTGGGATTTGAGTCATGTCATTATATCGAATATTACTGGAAATGTCATTTTGATATTTATATGATATTTTCTTTATTAATCCATAATTCATTATATTTTATATAAAACGTATATTAATATGCATAAATTATTTTTTATATTTAAATCCAAGCAGTCATTACATCATTCATTCACTTTCTATTCTATTCGCCATGGCCATCAGACCACTGCACAATACACATTTAGCTGATTCAGCTCAATTATAAAATAAATGGAACAACATTTCAAACTATTACTCACGCCATAACCACATTTTTGTCCAAAGAAAACTTTCTTCTCTGTTTGGTGAAATTGTTATTTTCTTTATTCAAAGTTGTGCTCAAATTGGTCCAATGTTATATGACTGCATCTGGGACAACAGTTCAATGGCTGGACGGATGAGAAAATGAATACCTCTCAAAATGTATCGAGAGACCGTATGCTTTATGTTGTGGAATAATCTTTACCTTCCGCTGACTGGGTCAAAAATACCTGTGTCAGTGCTGTCTGTAGACTGTATTAGTGCTCTTTGTGTTAAAGGGGCCTTATTTTTGCAAACTGGTACTCGTTTATCCTAGCCCATAACAATACCAAGAACAAGGCGCAAGGGTTAATTTAAAAATAACCAGAAGAGGGCAGTAAAACACCATAAATAATATTGGTTCGGCAGGACCCATATTTACACAAGTCATCATTCTTGCTTTACTATACTCAAAGTCTATCCAGTAGTTTCCCTTTTACTTCAAAAATCATCAACTTTGTGACCAATGTGCTATTGTATGTTTTTACAATCTTATTAGTGGTATGTGATTTTTACATTTATAGAGATCTTTCAGTATTATAAGCTGATCTTTATGAGGCGGACGGAGTGGTGGCTCTGTGGCTAGGGATCTGTCCCAGCAGGGGTCCCACTCTGTTGGGCCCTTGAGAAAAGCTCTTAACCTGCAATTGCTTTGTCCTGGGTATGACACTAATCTACATCCAGCGCTATAAGGAGATCCTCAACTTTACAGGGAAATTTGGGGGCTGGTGGCAGGATCAGAAAAACCCACACTGGTCAATTTGGATTAGTGTGGGCTGCACTGAGGTTCTCATCCCTGAGGTGGTTAGTTATGTGGTGGGTGTGGCAATACACTGTAATCAGCACACCCCCCCCTTACTTACCTTTATGAGGTGGGAAAGCATTTTCTGTTTAACCACGCTGGCAAGCTGGTTATCTCTGTTTTTATTACCTCTGAGAAACTGCTTGGCGACAACTTTCTTAAAATGTGATGAATAGTATAAAATTGTTGAATTCATTCTGACAATAAAATGTAATTTTTCCCTCCTTCTCTTTAAGATACTCCATACTTTCTTGCTGTCACTCAACAAGTAAAATTACAATATATTCTTCAAAATCCAGTTTTCAGTAATAGTGCTTCTGCTATTTTTGTATTGCTTTCCATTCATTTTTGTGTTGTGTACATTTCAAATTAATGGATCAAAATTCACGTTTGTCAGGAATACAAACTATCTACTGATTAGTATCAACAATTAAAATTTTGGGGTATGTTCTCTATCAAATACACATTTGTGTTGCTTTAATTCTGTTACAGCATGTAGAAGTTGTGCTCATCAGGGTCGCTGTGTAAATCACAAGATCCTGGTGCTGTGACAATGATCTATATAACCCAATGCTATCGATATGGTGCTCAGCACTGGAAAGAATACCTCCTCTGTTAACTGGACCTTCTGGTACCCTAGTAAAAGCTGAACCCTGCTTTAGAAAACACTGATAGTAGCTCAGAAGGACATAAAGCTTCAGGATTAAATTTTGCATCAAAATCCACAACGCAGCACCACTGGAAAAAGTAATTAAGTAGTACTAAACCCATTTCACTCATCTTTTCTGAACTGAGAGTGGGTGCAAGTAAAAAATGTTCCTAAAAGAAGACTGTAATTGACTATTCTCAATAAATGGATGATTGAGCTGCACCTATATTTAAACTATGAGGCTTTTAAAATCGCTTGATATAATTTAGGTTGTCCCTGCGATCTAACACTGTAGTGTCATATGCTGTTGGGGGGAATAAGGGGTCCATTTCCCTTCTTTTTGTTGTGCCACTGCATTAGATGAGCTAACTAGTGCTAGTACAATAGTGTTGAATGCTAGAACTACTGGAAGTAGTTACAATGAGCATCTATATACTATTTGTCTTTATTAAATTAAATTTAAGCATTACATCGGATCTATACATGGGCTCATACCTCATTAACTCTTTGCTGTGGGACATGTAAGATGCGAAAGGTCTTGTTATGGTGACCCAGCCCCAACTAGCTTTGCCCAATCACTCCCACTCTGCTCAGAGGCAGGTTCTGATGTGAGGACATCAAGTCTAATTTCCTTCATCTGCTGTCACAGGCGACGAAGGGCAGGGCCAGAGAGCTCCGCCCATGTGGCCCGCTCCTGCTACAGCAGCCTGTCAGCCCACATATGCTCATGTGCTGCTGAGAAGACGCAGGGGTGGGACCCGGGGCTGCTTTGACATCTCGAATCTTTTAACCGTCACTCCTAACCAGCCTGCATGCTAGCAGATGCCTGCTGTAACTCGCTCTCTTGCAACCCTCATTATGGCAGAAACCGTTCCAGGCGTTAAGAGTATCCATCATATCTTCCCATCCATCTTCCATCCTTCTTATCCGGTACGGGGTCTTTCAGCCTGGGGCAAACCCTGGGAAGTACAGGGCACACGGCAAATGACACCCTGGATAGGATACTAGAGGTATCCATCTTTGACTTATAGAAACAAATCAATCCCCTTTTGAGCTCTGGGGTTCATCACTTGTTCTTGGGGGTGAAATGTGTCAATTTGAGCAAGTAAGTAGTGTTGTTTTTTGTTTATGTTGTCAGCTGTGTCCCCAAAAGGCAAGGGGGGGCTCTGGCAATCAAAAAGAGTGATCGACAACACAAGCTGTGGCTGAGAGAGACAGGCCTTATTACCACATGACACCCTCAGGTGATTTAAGCTCAAACAGAGACATGAACCACAGTTACACATGGTTGGGAGAGAGCCTTTAGCCTTTGGGCCATACCATTTAGTGTTTCGACTTTAGACTTGACTCTTTAGTCCTGAGTCTTTAGTCCTTAGACTTTTGTTTTGAGTCTTTAGCCTTGAGTCTTTAGTCCTTAGACTTTTGTTTTGAGTCTTTAGCCTTGAGTTTTTAAGCCCTTAGCACTTAGCTCTTGCAGTGATGGCAGAATGTCAGCCGAAGTCTAAACTTAATTTTTCTCCACCAGGACCACAGGCTATCACTGCCATTGAAGGCAGCAAGTTCTGCTAGTTTGTCATTGAACTGCAGCTCCTTCATTATTTAAGCTAATGGCTTTTGTGCTCATTGTATCTTGCCTGGATGTTAATGACATTTCAGACTTACTCAGCCCCCAGAAACTCTGAGACTCTGCCCGACTCAACATTCTGCATCCTTATCGACCCACATTTTTAATTGTAATTGATTACTCATGTTACACTGCACTCTCATGCACGCACACACAGGCATACAAACCCACATTCACAGTTGGATATACGTGGAGACTTTTAATTGTACTGCAGCCCCAAACCAGTAAAAGATAAAATAAAATAGATGAAAACTGACAGGTTTCGGCAAGGTCAGGTTTTGTCCAAACACACAGACACACACACGTGTTGGCAGACCTTCAATTAATTTCTCAATCATGATGCCCTTAACCCCTACTCAACCCTAGCCTTTGCCATAAGTAACAAAACAAAATACAAGACTTTTGGTATTTTTACTTTTTTGATTGCATTCACAGACTTTTATGAAATCAAGGTTATTCAGATGGGGACCTGCAAAATGTCCCCGAAAGTAAGAATGTTTTATGTTATGTCTCGTGTAGATTGTTTCATAAGGATTTTCTTATTTGATATTGCAAACTAGCTTGGTTAATTTACCCCATAGCTCAAATTGCAACTCTGATATCGCAGCGGTACACAGTGTTTGTGTCAGTCACAATTCTCATGTCACTGTGTTTGCTGTTACCGTGTAAGAATGAGTAAGAAGCTGCTCAAAAAATGGGGCCAGATCTGGTATTTATTTGGAAAACACCAAAAAGTAAGTTACTCAGTTACCAGCAACTTGGAATCATTTAATTGGTAAATAGCCCTGGCAGAAAGTCTCATTTATTGCTAAGAAGAAATTCAGTAGATCTCCTATATTTACTTCTATGGGTCTCCAGTAGAAGATCTTCTAGTTTCTATTTTATGTGTGTTGTGTTTCTTTTCCGAAAAGTTAGGATGTCTTTGTGAGAGAGACAGGGAGCAGAAGGGTGACAGGGGCATCAAAGTAGACCCTAAGGTGAGGTAACTTTTCCACAATGAAGGGCTTGACATAGGTGGCGGAATCTTGGAAATTGTGCATAATATTTATAATTCCCGCAAATACAGCACACAATGCGGGACTTAATGTAGCTAAAGTACCATATTAGTCAAGATGAATGACAGTATGAATGGAAAGATAAATTTCACTTTATATATTGTAACTATAACAGCAATATTGGCTTGTCCAATCTTCGTGTGGGCCACGCCCCCCTCGTTACCTCATGTTACTTCCTGATTGTAATCACCTGTTGCCCGTTATGTTGAGCCTGTCTTGTGTATTTAGTCCGTATCTGAGTTAGTTTCCCCAGATGAGTCATTAATGTTCAGTGTAGTGTTGGTGAGTTTGGTGGATGTCTACCGTTGTGTGCCGAATAAACCCCGATTACCCGCATCACCAGCTCTGCTCACCTGCTTCCCCGCTCGCCTGTCTGCACACATCGTGACAAATATCTTACGAGAAAAAAACCAACTCTATCCAGTGCGACTACAGAATTGATGTAACGTCACACCTCTGACTCCGATATACCCCCCCCATGTTAATATAAAACCAACGCCCCTGCACATAGGTACTTTTTCCAGTAACCTTGAAAATACTGTTACCTTCCTGCAAGATCACTTACTTCTAGCATGTTTATAATTCATAAGTGGCAAAACACTTTTCCAAACTAGGCCTGGCCTCAAACATTTGGCCTTGACCAATGCAGTAGAGCAGGCCGGGTTTTCAATTGCAATACTGTACTGTATAGTCAGTCTATTACAGCCAGCCATTTTAAAATTTAACTTTAATAAAATATTTTTTTATAATTAGGTAGCCATCCAATACTGACTACATTAATTAATATTTCTGTAAGATTATAAAAATATCTCACAACACGTCCTATGACTGATATTTCTGTAAGAATCTATGAACATTCATAACACATTATAATGCATTCATAAAGCATTATAAACATGGCTATAAATATTTATAAAAAGGAATAACACATTATAGCCATTCTTATTATGCATTATAATGCTCTGATCTATAATGCACTATAAATACCTTCATAATACAAAAAGCATCGTCATTTTCTATAATGACCGTTATAATGCATCATGAAGGTATCTATAGTGCATCATAGATGACAATTTCTAGTAAGGTGTAACCTGTCAGGTTTGGTGCCTGTCCGACCCTGTCCTTTGTCTCTCCCCTCTGTTTTACCAGCAGGTGTTGCTGGCCATCCTGTCTTCCTCCCTGTCATTCGCCCTTCAGCCCTTATGTGCATTACCTACTCTCCACACCACTGCATAGCTCAGTGGGCTGAGCATGTAACTCAGATTGAAAACCTGTTAGTCATGGGCTGAAAACTAGCCAAAAACAACCGTCATCTGTTTTGTTTCTTTTTGGTTTTCCTACTGTCGTTGGTTATAAGTGCTTTTATGTTATTGGTGTTTTTGTGTTTCAGTTGGTTCCTTGTTCCCTGTTTGCTCAGCTTTCCTTATTCTGGTTACCCCTTAGTGTTAATTTTCCCTAGTCTCCACACCTGTTCCTTGTTTGCCCTCAGTCTTGGTGATTGGTTAACTGGTTATGTTTCTCACCTGTCCTGCATTGTCTTGTTAGCTATGTATTTAAGTGCCTGAACTTTATGTTCTTTGAGGTTCATTGTAGTTGTATACAGTTATTGCCTGTGTGTTTGTGCCCCAGTGCTGTGCCCCGTGTTTGCTCAGTTCCCCTGTGTATTTCATTTATGATTTCTTTGTTACATTCTCCCATCTTGTTTTGACCTCTTGTGCTCCTTGTATTTTATGTCTTCCCCGTTGTGTTCAGCTTTGCTTAATAAACCCCTCCTGTCTCAGAGCCACAAGTGGATCACAACCCGCATTTCTGCCTGCACCATTCTCCCTGTCCGCCACAGTTACCAGTATCTTTTACATATATAAAAACCTCCTAAACGACATCTAATATAAACAATATGTCAGTACAAGTTTAAGGACGATTTAAGAAACCCTCTAGATGGGGATATGTAGCTGAACAGTTAAGGAGACCTGTAAATTTCAATTATAATTATGGGATTATAGTTGTATGCCTATAATGCTGTGAAATAGGGGCATTTTATATGTCCAGTCATGTCAAAAGTTGGTTTTCTGCAATTAAAAGGTTTTGTACCATGAAAATTGACATAACTAAATAAAATACACTGTGTTTATGCAGAAGAATGTTTGCTCTCCATTTCTCTCTTCACCTCTATTTCATCTTCAGTTTGAAAACAAAATAAAACTGAAAGGGTTCACCCACTAAATAGATGTCTCTGCTCCCCCCAGCACCCCTAGGGCTACACATCACTGATTGGTCCATTTATCAAGAGTGCTCTGGTATTTGCAGTGGGGCCTCCATCTTCCAGAGATGATGGTAACAAATAGTGTCTCTTGCCCTAAACGTACAGGAGCCTGTCAAAGTGGGCAAAACAGCTTCTGTCAGCTAGGTGGAAAGGTGGATGGCCTTGGCGAACTGGGGGGGTGGGCTAAGCAGGCAGGTGGGTGGGTTAAGTGGGTGGTCTTGGGGGCAGGCTAATCAGGCAGATGGGTGGGGTGGTGGAATAAGCAGACAATTTGGTGTGGTAAACAGACAGGTGGGTGTGTTGGGTGAGCTAGGCAGGCAGGTGGGCAGGCTGATGGGACAGGAAGGTGGGTGGGCTAAACAGGCAGGGAGGTGGGCTGGGGGATGAGCAGGCCAGTAGACTAGGGGGCAAGCTAAGCAGACAGGTGAGTGGGCTAAACGGGCAGGTGGGTGGGCCAGGGGAGCAGGCAGGTGGGCTGGAGGGGTGGCTAGGGGATTGGGCAGGAAGGCGGGCTAAGCAGGTGGGTGGATTAGGCAGGTGGGCTCGGCAGACAGGTGGGCGGACATGCCAGGCGGGTAGTTGGAAGGTTACATGGGCAGCTGGGCAGACTAGGCGGACAGCTGGGCAGGCTACAAGTTTAAGTAACAGACTAAACAATTACGGCACAAGATATGCCAGGGAAAGTATTGCTCAGAATTCCATAGGTAGAATTCTGTGGGTATTGCACAGTGGGCACTGCATAGTGAACAAATGAATGTTCGATGAATCTGCACGAGCAGATCTGGTCCATTCAGAAAACTGGCCATCTCTCCTGCCATAGTGTGACTCATACAGTCTAAGGGTGCTTTTCCACCACACAAAGTACGGTACTTTCGGTACTTTCGCTTTTCCATTGACTTCCGGTCGAGTACCAGTACCGAAAGTGCCAAATCAGCTGGGGTACTTCTTTGGTACTTCGGTACTTTGGGGTGGGACTTGCAAACATATTTGCTGTCAATTGGTTAAGCAAATAGCCTGCCGCTGAAAACAGAACAAAATACAGCCCCCATCTTTTGAAACACATAGCAAACAGCGAGAAATGAAATAAAAAGCAGTAGAAACAGAAATATTTAAAAAATGTAAAATGAAAGGATGGAAAAACGAAGAAACACAGGCTTTAATCGCCATATGGTCGGATGAACAGATCCAGCGAAATTTGGACGGCACGACTCGAAATAAAAAGTATTTGCCGTAATAGCAAGTCGCTTGGAAGAAATGGGGCACACAGGTGAAACATCGAACAATCGCAAAAAGCTGGTTGACCGAACTTCAAATTGTAAGAATCAACAACACCAGTCTCAGCACGTCTACTATGTTTATATTTAACGACATAACAGCCATTAATACAGCACCATGCTTTGTGATGATGTCAGTAAGGGGTGGTCACTGATGATGTCATTTGGTGCCGGTACCAGTTTTTACGCCAGTGGAAAATCGACACAAAGGAAGTACCACACTTTTGGTACTTTTTGGAAGTACCGGAAGTACTGAAAATACGGTACCTGGTGCAAAAGCATCCTAAGTTAGAAAAGACCTTATGTAATGTTTCTTGAAGCAGCGCAACTGTCTCAGTTGTTGCTGAAAGAGCTCCTTTGTTTGGCCAAGACAATCTGCAGAAGGTAGGACTCATTGCCTAGACAAACAGGCTTTGTTGTCCATGTATTGCTTATTTTTGGGGGTTGTCACTGTTACCAGGAACTATAAGAAAGCATTTATATCTGGGCTATTCAAATCACGGTCCTCCAGGTCTGAGTGCTGCTGATTTTTTTCTTTACCCGTAGGCCAGGTGTGAAGCCTCTGTAGCCAATCGGAATAAGTAATTATTAAACTAACTACTGGGGAGTACTGAAAACAAGGCCTGCATTTGAAATCGAGGTCCAGCTTTGAAGAGTCCTGATCTAGATTATACAGAAAAAAAACATATTAAGCTAAAACATATTCAGAGCATAAAACAGGAGGTCATGAAATGCCTGAGTACATGCTGTCTTTCTCTGAAGGGCAGTTTCAGCTTGGCCGAGGCGCGTGTCATCTTCACAGAGTAGGGGTAAACGCAAAAGCCCTCGTTACCGTCCTCTGGGCGATGAGTGTGAGATCGCCGGCCGGGTGCTGAGACATGTTTCCGCTTGGAAGATCGGTGAAAGTCAGCCGGACGAATCGGCTCTGCCCAGAAGCCCTTCCCAAACAGGCCGCTCAACTGAATGGCTGACATTGACTGTAACACTTAGTGGCTGGGGAGAGGAAAGACAGATGTTCGGTGCTAGTGGTGCGGTGGAAAGCGTCCGCCGTGTTTGCGTGTCTGTACGTGTGTGTGTGCCTAAGCGAGGTAGAAGGAAAAGAAGGGATAAATCAAAACAATTTGACTCATTATAATTCCTGTCACATCGTCTTATTGAAAAAATATGTATGCCTCCAATGGTGAGCATGATTTGTGTGATGTGTGTTGTGTTGTAGGTCGAAAGATCTGCATTTTCTCCTTTCATCAGAATAATAAGTGGCACTTCACTGAGTGACTGAATGGTGGGCTGTCACGAGTCTGCTGCCAGTTCTGTTTTGCAGCCTTAAATCCCATAATGTCGGAAATACTACGGCTTCATCTGGACAGGCAAGTAAAGTAGATGCGTTAAAGGTTTCTGAAAGGGCTAGACGTAGGATGAAAGGTGTGGAAACAAAATTCAAAGAAGGCTGACCACTCAATAGGGCCGGATCTACCTTTTGAGGGGCCCAAGGCAAATCTTTATTTGAGAGTTCCCCCCACCAAGAAAACCGATGAAAACTTCCTCCACAATGGAGATAATCTGGAAGCCGTTGGCCACTGCCAATTCTACCTATAGCTAGATCTAGCCATGCATATAATAAATATGTTTTTCACAACTTTGTCTGGGCCCTAGGCAGCTGTGTAGTTTGCATATACCTGGATCCGGCCCTGCGGCTCATTAAAGGTGGGATGTTCAAAACAATCACATGAAACATTACATTGTAACCATACTATATGAGGTTTTTTGCTTTTTTCATATTTCACAATGGCAGTATAATTGAACCCTCTTACCCGCAACCGTGCAGCTTACTAACAGTATTTTCCAGCACGTTGGCTTGCATTAGCCATCAGGGCTACAACACAATGATTCCTGGGCTCTCCTCTGTCCATTTTCATGGACTAATAAACGTCTGCTGTTGAATAATGAATTCTGTGGCCCATTTAAAAGGCACCATAATATACTGTGCCTCTCATTGGCCCATCTGGTGACCTGCGTCAGACTTTGGACCTGTTAATTCCTTTGTGAAATAACAAGGTTCCATATAAATGCCTTATATTTCATGTGGCGCAAGTATATGTTGCTTCCGAAGTCCCCAAGTGGAATTCAGGACCAGGCACATAGGGCAGTCTGGCATGGGCACCTTTCCTGCCTAATCTGTCTCTCCTGTAGGTCCAGGAATGTGGCCAAAAACTTTTGGTTGGGCGTGAGGGGGCAGAGCATCTGAGTGCAGCCATTAGTTTGCTTGTGACTGCCACCTACCCATGTTCCCCTGGGGCAGCTTGGAGCTTCACAATGAGCCAATAACAGGTCAACAGAATTAGTCACAGTAACAGAGTAGGGTGCTCACACTGCTTGATGACTGATCCGTCAGCCCCTGCTTGGACGGATTTATTTACCGTGGTCCAAAGTCATGATGGATGTGCTTGTGCAGGGATCAATGAATAGATAGCGTGTGCGTGCATCCATGCAAAACTAAACTGCGCTTGTTTTTTTTTTAGGAATCGTTAACCTGACGGCTGTAGAAAGATAAATATTACCGATATGTAGCTTGGGAAAGTCAGCATTAATAACTCAGTGGCAGTGCCGGATTTGACTCGCTGATTTAACACCGGATAGGTAGGATGCCTATTTATCAATGAACGACTTTCCTCTCAGCAGGCACATGATCTATGCGATTATAAGATCAAATAAAATAAGCATCATGGAAGCAGCACACAAACGTCCTTGACAAAAATAAATGGCTGCGTCTCTTGAAAGGACTCCCCTGGGAGAACCGGCCCGGTAAGAGAGGCTCGGTTGTTTAAGGCACATGTTTGAGCATCTCCTTCTGGCACATGGAGGGATTCTCCGGGCAAGCCGGTCAACTCCTCCTTCTCTGAGCCTGGCAGCCAGGTGATGCTAAGGATCTGCTGCTCTAATCATTCATCAAAGGGATTGATCAGATTCCCAGTGGGTTTTATTGATGGGCTTGTCAGACCCGCATCTCGAGGGCGCCTGCCCTGCTCCACGGTGATCCGTCACCAGCCACCCCTCCCCACCGCTTCTCCTCCCACATCCTTGTCATTCACTGCTGTTGGGGGTCACGGAATCGCAAGGGCATGAACGCAAATGTTTAAAATTACTCTGTCTAGAAGTCTGAAAGCAGAACCTAGAAAAATGTACAAGAGCACCAACACACATAAGATTAGGAGTGTCGGAGCAGCATGGATGTCCTGGCAGATTCAGGGAGCCTAGCACTATGTAGGGACCCTAAAAATCTACTGTCGGGGGCCCACTTGGCAAAATATTCCAAGAGGGACAGCTTTCCCCCATTTATAAAATTTTATACATGGGACTTGTATTTTGTTAGGGGGCCCAGAATTTCTAGCAATGTCCCTGCGTTAGACCTACTGTTCTACAGTCATCATACGTCACTCCTTCTGTTCACAGTTTGATAGACAGTAAACATCTGGTGTCAGAATATTTATTAATTGAGAATGATTTTATAAAATCTGTAGTGTTCATTTTAGGGACGACATGTCCAGTGATCTAACTGATGATTTGATTTGATCCTCTCTATTAAAGCATCCAAATGCATTCTCTTGACACCAACAAGCTCCCATATTGATGTTTTGATGTTTTACATCTTCCAGTTACTTTAAGCAAAAAGACCTTGTTTACTAAAGAAGTTAAAATTTTAAACTGAAACACAATATTAGCACCTTAAAGCACCTGAGCGCTTTGCGACAGATCCGTTTTATGTGGTACTCTGACGAGAGAAAGAAAAGGCCTTGAGCAGAATATGAACGCAGAGCCCCAGACACTAGATTTAATTAGTGGATTATTGATAGCTGTGAATTGACTTCAGACCAGAGAAAATTCCAGTTATTAAACTCTTGCTGCTCCTTAGAATTCACGGTTAGATGATGATGCTAGTTGCTGAGGACGCAGTCAGTGGCCCGACACTTTCCCTTTCACTGCCCCCCCCCCCGGGTGAATGGAGGGTAGGTAGAGAGTCCTCGTGCCTCGCTTCCATGCAAACAGTGCTTGCTCCTGCCTCTGAGGTCCTCTCTTAACATCTACCCTGCGATGCTGGCTGCACATCCAACCCACGCTAATCAGGCCCCTAGCGGCTGGGGGGTGGGGGGTGGGTGTGCCTCTAAATCTCTTCCTGACCCTGTTACTGTTATGTTTACTTCTATCCTGCCTCCGGCTCATAGCTCCTCATTTCTTTTTATTGTGTCTCCCTCCATCCCTGTCTGTCGTTCTCTCTCCCTCTTTTGATCGCTCTTTCTTTTGTTGCTTTGCTTTCACCTACTCTGCAGAAGCTCTGGGAATGTCAGTCCTAGGTTTTAACTCTATAGGCCAGCAAAGGCAGTAATTCCAGTGTTTTATGGGCAAGAGAAACTTGGAGAGTGTAAAGAAGCCCAAAGAAAGTAAACAGGAATATAATTGTCTTGATATCCTTCGGTTCTATGGCTGGATTCTGGGATTCTAGCTCAGCACTGTTGAAGCTGGTATGTTGATGGAACTTAGCAGGACTTTACACCAAAAGTCTCCTCAAGTGTCTCCACAGGGAGGGTTGTGTGGCTGGGGTTACCTTTGTCACTTCATTCCACCTGTCTCTGATTCTCACTGAAAATATTAACTGGCTTTTTTTTTTCATCTGTTTCCTTTAAGCCCCAGTATCTCAGGGGTTGCTACAGTACCATCATCAGTTTCATTTTTTTGTCTTCTCACATACTATTTTCTATTTTGCTTTGTGTTGAGCTGGAAAACCAGGTTTGAGAATCGTGCCTTGTTCCCTACTCTGTCCATCCCAGCCAGAAGGACAAACATGTATAAAAATAGTCATTATTATTAGTGTTAGTCATCAAGAACTAATTCTTCAGAGTGAGATACTTCACTTCATAGCCTGAGTCTATCACCCAGCTTTCCGGAGTCTTTTCTGTTAATGTTTTTTGCACTGTGACAGTACTCCCTATTTTTTGAGAGGATATTGACCCCCCCCCCCCCCCCCTAAAAGCATGTCTCTTTGGTACATCCCATCTACAGTAGTTCCAACTCAGGCTGCACACTACCACAGCCCCAGGTGGAGGGCTGGCTGGGCACCTACCATTAGTGCCAAACAGGGATAAAAACCTGGCAGTATCTGTAGTGCGAAATCTCCCCTCCTTTATATTTGATAATTATAATAGCAACTCTTATGAAAGATAGTGATTAAATCAAATGTGTTGTAATTATCTAATGGATTACGTAACACTCTACCCAACACTTTGCTGATTCTGATGTGGGTCTCTTTTAATTACCCACCTATGTCTGCATGTGGTTGTCTCTTCTGATGCGCCGGTCTCTCTGTTACCCTCTCGGAGGACCACCTTGTGTCTCTCCTTTCTCTAGCTTATGGCTCTGCTTCAGTGCAAGGGGTCCAGCGTGATGGCGATCGAGAGCGACAGCGGTAGCTGAGGTCAGGGATGGAGTCTCCTCAGGCATGTTAATTTCTCCATCTTGCCCCCTCCCTTCCTGATCCATGCCCATGGGTATCTGGTTAGAGGTCCTTTTGTAGTCTTGCTTCGGCAGCAACATCAGGATAGAGGCTTTTAGGTTCATGTAGTCCTGTCAGATGCAGAAAGAGATGAGGAAGGACTGAAAGGGGCCATTGCTGCTGGTATCGTGGCTGGAGGTGAAACAATCCTGGGTGACATTTAAAAGCTACGGCAGGTGCAGTGCAAACACACTGGAGCATAAGGGCCCGTCTGTCAGTGTGACAGAATCGCAGACCTGAGAGCAGTACCAAGGTCTGCAGCATTCTGCCTTTTCTACGCGCTACATTTGGGAGTTTAAGTGCTATTAAGTTAAGTTTTGTTGTCCGTTTTATCTCTTGAATGAGATTACAGTTTACTTGTGATACTAAAATGTACCAGCAGGTGTCTCAATTTCTGAAAGACTTTAATATAAACAATTCTCACTTAAAGACTGAGTTCTGCTCCCACGAAAAGGTTTTTAAGCAAATTGGTAGATAAGCAAGGAGCCGGCACTTAATGATATTTTAAGCATACTATACTGGTATTTTCAGTATATTTATAAATGTTTGTACAGTAGTGTACTGTATGGCGTAATAAACAATGCACTGTCCTGTCGCGTGTTTTCTCTGTAAGTGAAAATCTGTAGTAAACAAAAGAGAAACTGTAGTAAACAAAACACAGAAAGGAGGTTTCTTTTCTAGCATAGCAAAGAAACAATGAGCTGGCCAATAAATGCTAATGATAATCATCAACGGAATTACAAATAGATGATACGCTATCATATATAGGCACTTATCTCAAGTTAGCGTCACTGCAATCCAGTGAATCACTGTCAGCATCCTTTTGCATATTACTGAAGTACAACAGCGCACAGAGAATAGACAAGTTACTTGTATATACTAACTAAAGATATAAATCAAGTAAAAACTTCAACCTTGCGCACGTTCATGCTTTACAAGCTACTGGACGTTCCCTATCCCACAATACAAAGCATATGCAACGATATAAAGGCGACGGATCGTGAGTTCAGTGTAAACTGATACGATCAAAATAAAGGATGACTGCAAATCATACACAACCTCCCTTCGCTGACCCAAATAAATTAGAAACCAGAACAAACTGAGTATAACAGAAAGGCTGCGCTGCCATTTCCGCAATCAAAATTCTCGCCAACTGGTCGGAGAGCTGGTCATAACTCGGCTGGGAAACAGGTAGGTTTGACAACAGGTAGGTTGTCAAATGAGGAGTATCTGTATTATGCCCTCCGTAAATAGTACAAACTGTCCCCAACTTGTGACTGGGTTCTGTTCTCACAGACAGGTGTGACTTTTAGGTGTGAAAATGAGATTGGTAGATGCATGTCAGGCTGGGATGGTTGTGCTGCTGTACGGTACAGTACTTTCCTGTGACAACTATTGTACAGAATGCAACTCGCACTAGATAGAGTACTATGCCAGGCGTATGGCTGTCTGAATTTTTTTTTTTGCATACATTTACTTAATACTAATAATAATAATAATAATAATAAAAACTTTTGTCATACAGTACATTCAAGTCATTGTAAGTTGCATAGGTTGTAAAATGGAAAACTCATTGAAATGTATTGCTTATGCACATACTCACAATATATATGCAAAAACATGGAAGCTTTATATTGTATGCTGCGGGATTGCAATAAATGGTTGTACTGAAGCCCAGGCATCCTTCCATCTTCCAGTTGCTTATCCTGGTCAGGGTTATAGGGCCAGTGTGTAAGACTGGGATATACTCTTAATGGGATGCATGTCCATCTCAGGGTTATGATAAAACGTCTCTAAAATCTGTCACTAATTCAAAATGGAAAATGGACAGTGTCAGATCAGGCATACGGATGAGCGGAGAGTGGAGCATGTAGCCTCGCTGGCCTGTGGTGCCCTGCGTGCCAATGCCTTCTTTTTTCTTTCTAATAATAACCCGTGTTGAACGTCCTCTGCTTCCATCTCCCGAGTAACTTGCTGAGAGCCACTCAGCTGGTTTTCTACTTAATTACTTCCCCCATGCACTAATCAGCAGTGTGGGTCCCTGCTCAGGTGTCTCACACACACACACACACACACACACACACACAGTTGGTCTTCCTATCTAAATGGGGACCGTCCATTCATTTCTATGGGAAAAACCCTAATCCCAATCACGACACCCTTAACCCCTACCCATCCCTAACCTTAACCATAAGTAACCATAAGAAAGACTTTTGGCATTTTTACTTTTTTGATTCCATTAACAGATTTTTATACAACCGAAGATACCCAAATAGGGACCTCAAAAGATGTCCCCAAAAGTAGGGAAATTTTAGGTTTTACTACACTTTAGGGACAATTTGGTCCTCAAATGTGATCTATGCAAACCCCCCCCCCACAAACACACACACACACACACACACACACACACAGGTTTGTAATAATGTCATTGTGGAGAATCTCCATTCATTTCTATGGGGAAAACCCTAACCCTAACATGTCAACCTTTACTTTTTTATTGCATTCACAGATCTTTGTGAGGACCTATGGGTTCCCACAACATCGAAATAACATCAAAATAACAGGTTTTTATTACATTGTGAGGAACATTTGGTCCCTGTAATAGAAACATAATCCACACACACACACACAAACACACGCACACAAACACTCACACACACAAACAGAAACCCAGGCCCTAACAACAGTCCCTAGAGCTTCAGCTTGCCTGCCTAGCACCGAACTCTCTGGAAAGTAGCATTTTCAGGCTTGTGTCATGGGCCCCCAGTTATTTCAGTGGCCTTTCAGGTGATAATGAGAAGGTTCAAATCACAGGGCGTGGCTGATCCCACCAGCTTCCTCTAGGGGCAGTCTGATATCTCTGCTGGGTGATTTCAGGGGGGGGGCAGTTCCTGTACACAGCACACCGGAGCTGGCAGTCCAGATGTGAGATGTAACATCCTTCACTCTGAAGCAGCTGGACGCCGACTGGTTATGGAGCCAGTCTGAACCCGGAGCAAACGAGGGAGACGGCGGGGGAGGCTGCAGTGTGACTACGAGGAAGCGGAGGAGAGGCGACAGGGAGCATGTCACCAGGCAGCTGGTGCAGACCTGTACTGCTAACTGGTTCAGGGTACCCCGCCGACATCATTAGGTACACAACATGTACCAAGCACCTGCAGCCTCTTTAGATCAGACTCCAGTGGAGGTAATAGCAGGGACACGATGCACTTATGCAACAATAATGCAATTATCAAAGGGAAAAACACACACAATTGTCAAGCTGATTTCTCGGCATAAATACAAGGTCTACAGTCAGTGAATATAAATTCTTTACTTCAACAAGGAAAGGATAATGACAGACAGTGTTATTTTGGTACGCCTCGGTCTTTTTCATCAAACCATTAAGTAATCTCTCCCTCCCTCTCTGCATCAATTCATCCATTCTCCATCTCCTCTTTCTTCTCTATATCTGCCTGCTGCTCTTCCCCCACATTTCTCCAGCTCGTGGCTCTGTATGCCTCCCTGTCTACCTTGTCTTTGACGTTCTCTTTATTTCACCCTTCTCTTCCTCTCTTTCTCCCTCTCCCATTTCATCTCTCTCTCTCTCACTATCGTTGCTCGCCCTGCCTTTCTCTCTACAGCCCCCCCCCCCTGTTCCTCAACTGAGAAGTACAGTCAATAGGAGTCCCATCTGCTCCTATACATCACACACTTCATTTCAGTATATTAGCTGGGATAAATCATAAATATTTCATTATACATCACGGTCGGCTGTCGCAAGGTCCGTGCAATTTATCATTGCCGTTCTCTCTCAGTGGAGCAATAAGCTTTCCAGTCTATTAAACAAGATTGATACAGTGTGTAAATTTAGATATTGGGAATTTCTTCACAGACCAGTGCTCCACAGTGATAGGCCAAGGTAATTGGGGAGAGGGGGAGGGTATGAAGAGCTCTGAACCTCGATGGTTATTAAGAGCAGCTCTTGTGTATTTACAGTTTCCGTTCTCAAACCGATATGCAAAAACAAATTGCTCCTAGCCATGTACCTTGAAGTAGAATATGGCCTTTCTTCTGGTGTAAAATCCTGGCGAGAGGAGGAGGATGTCTTACCAGCTGGCGGATAAACGCACATGGACCCGTTCATAATATGCATGAGATTTCCTTTAGGACTCAGGAAATAGAGGAACAGAACAAGCAATGTCCACCGTAAATATCACACAGCCCCATATTAGAGCTCTGATGGAACGTGACTTGAGGTATAAGCGATTTGCTGTGAATTATGGGTGCTTGTCACATGACCAGGGCAGGTGAGAAATACCTCAGCACAAACCCCAGCTTCTGTACAGAGCCATGTCTTGACCAGTTTTGACCAATCGTTCCTCAGTTTTATTATAACATTTATTTTTAGACATTAATATACAACTCTCAGACTCACTGCACACGTTGGCAAATCCAGCAAAAAGCTCCTGATTTAGTTTTCCAGTCCTTAACTTACGTGAAATGTTCAGCTTGCCATAACCCCAAGCACACATGCAGAAGCACTCACTTGCACAGGAATAAGGTCTCATGATGAGCAGGGGGTGTAACAGAGAAATAACAACATAAAACCTCTTCCCCAGCCTTCCATTCAACCTTCTGAGAGTGTCAGACAGGAGGTATTTCGTGTGTGTGTTATGTGGCCTGTGTGTTTTGTTTGTATGTGTGTGTGTGGATTTCAGTGGGGCAGGCAAAAATTGTTGAAATGCCAGAATCAGATTCATTTGCATAACCATGATATTTTAGCATAATAATGATGAATAACCGATTAATATAAGGCTGTCAGTATGGTGTTTACATGTCAATTGTGTGTGTTTTACATGTTGATTACATGCATTTGACATATCTTTTTTAAACTGTGGCTCGCCTTCCAGTAAACAGGTCTGCTTGTAAGTGACAGCTACTATAAAAATAGTGAACATAAAAGCGATTATTAACACAAACAATAAAAAGCAGACAGTTTAACGGAACCACTAATAAGGAAGAATGACAGAATGACATCTGACGTGGCTCTGATGCTGTTTATCATCCCTAACTTGGCTTTTATATAATTGATATCCTACACAAGGCCACTTCACGCTTGGGCAAGACCTAATTTGTCAAATGTAAATGCAATTAAAATAGGAAAATATGTTTTATGTTAATGTAATTTATTGTGTTTCTCTGTTTCAGTTTTTTTAAATAAGAGTCCCTGGACAGTTGGGTAACTTCCTGATTGATGACCTTCTCAAAATGCATCTCAAGTCGCTTCAGCAGGTTCACAACCAAAGTGACATGACTACAATTCCTATTTTGGATTACATCAAGACAGCTTCAAATCAAGTCACATGACTACCAGTGACATTGGTATGATCCATTGATCCACATTTATTTTAGTGTCTTTTTCTTAATTATGAATCAGCCCACAAATTTCTGTTTTGGCCTTTTATTGAAAGAATATGTGGCAGATCAATACACGTATTTGGATGTTTCCAGATCTAAAAAAAATCCACGAAGCTAAACCAGCAATATTTCAAAGACATTTCAATCTGCCCAATGTCTCATAACAATGGTGGTGGAGAAATTGTGTCTCAGAGGTGTTGACATCCTCTCTCACTCTGCTCTTTTAGAGAGGTTTCGGTGAATTATTCCACCCCTCCAGTTGTAGCTTAAAGGAGGACTTCATACTTCAGACGGCATAGAGAAAGTCAGGCAATGATAGACCATGGGACCGAACAGACCCAAAAAATCCTTTGAGTGTGAAAGATCAAAGCTGAAATAATAAAATGGAATTGTGCTGAAGACACCCAGCATCTCAGTTCCAGCATAGCTGTGGGAGAGCTGGCTCAGCCCCAGGATAGAGCCATGTGACATCGGGAGCGTGGGGAAAAAGAGCCGTGTGTATTTATACATCTCCTGTAAGACTCGCTTGTGGGATGGTGAAATAGGTGACAAAGGCATGAATGAAGGAATAGAGATGGGTTTAAAAAAAAAAAAGTGGAATCAAAATGAAAATAAAAGACAGACCTTCCAGGAAAACACACATGAAAGCAGAGCACGTGTAACAGAAGTACAGCATATTGATGTTGATCTCTATCGCCATATGTATACTTCTTTCGCTTTCTTTTTTATTTTACATGTATTCATTCATTCATTTACTTTTGTATTCATTATACGTGTTTTAGTTGCTAATTTATTTGCTGCGGATTGTGTCCTGAGTCACCAGCGAAGGGCAGACACTGGCACACAATTTAGGCCGTGCGCCCCTAGACCTCCTCCTCTTGCTGTTTACAGTCACACACCAAATGCATGGATTTTGCCTCATTTCCACCAACACGAGCTGGTTTAGTGCCATTTCAAGATTCTGCATGTGTTTCCACTGGTTCCAAAAAAGAATGGAACAGAAATCTTACATAGGCTGTAGTAAGAGTAAACTAAAGGTTCATATGCATTCCAGTTTTTAGATTTATTTCGATCCGTTTTGGATTATAAGTGTTTCTAAGCTGCCGAACTGAAAAAAAGTTTTCACAGTATGACTTGATATCCTCCTGTATCCACTTTTGTCTGCTTAACGGCCCTCATCTGTGTGTGTTAGTTTATTCTCACTTGGTTAGCTGTACTTTTAAGGATCATGCTGTAAAAGAGTCTGCTAAATATTTAACTTTGCTGACTGCCTCATGATCATTTTTTCAACCTCTGACATAATTATACTTTAATATTAAATCTGGTCAGCAGATCGATCTTTTGTTTTCCACGAAATAAAAAAATATATATGAAATGTTCTGGTTGTTTCACTGCTGGCACCAGGAATATTAGACTAAACTATATCGGTTATGAATTGAATTTCCTGGGTATGTGGAAGGTTTGGACACGATAGCCTGTCCCACTTTTGCTGATGCTATGGTGCCAGATTCAGAGACCAGCTTTTCTGTGGTGCTGTGTTCCAGCCGTTTTTTTCTGACCCAGCAGTGGAAATATGCAGAGCTAGTTCCGAATTGAGAACGAGTCTGGCACAGGTGCTGGCATTGGATTGATGGAAATGAGGCATTTGTTAACAGAGCTGAGGGTCTATTTAGGGGTCCAAGCATGCAGTGTTGGAACCCTGTTGTATTTATTAGGATTTTTCTTCTTCTTCTTCTTCTTCTTCTTCTTCATCTTCTTCTTCTTATTATTATTATGCACTAAAACAATATGGGGAGCAGAGACTGCAAGGTATAGAAACACCAAATTTAGAATGATGCAGAATCCCCCCCACTACTCAAGCAAGCAGAATCATACCCATTGGCCTGATGGTGGCGCTATAGTTCAGTGTTTTACATTTTGCCCCATATTTCCTAAACTGTGGATCTTAGAAAGTACGTTCTCTTTTCTGCACATTCTTTGGCTTCAGGCAGTCATATATCCTAATAAGATCATCAAACTCCACCCCTTAGATCTTTAGTTCATTTACAAAATGTGTAAAATCTACTTCTTTGAACATGTCTTAAACTGTTCATCCAATTCACACAAAATTTGAACTGCAACATCTTGAGACGATTTAGACGAAAAACTGTCCACAGGAATTCAATTGTTCCAATCCTACAGACCAGTTAATTTCTTCGGCATGGCCTGTTTGCACTTAATGAGGTATTTCTCATCAACAGAACATACAATTCTCACCAAGCCTGCTATATGTAGTTAGTATGACATTCTGTGGCGACTCTGCAAATTTCATAAAAAATTCTCCAATGTGGGCGCTATAACTCATAATAGCTTATAACTTGGAAAACATTGGACATAAGAATATGAAATTTTGTGTGTGTGTCTGTGGCCAGATGTCCCAACAAATCACATAATAAAAGTTCATATACTCATGAAACATAGCTGACATCAGCCAATCAGGCTATTTCATTATCATGAAATTTTGTGTAATGATCCAATATTCCTTCTACTACTCAGGCCAGAAAAAAGACACTGGTTGGACTTATCATGGTGCTGTAGAGTCCATAGTCCCTATACCCTTATACAGTAACTTAGATGTTATAAAGCCATGCATACACAAAGTGCTTCCATATTTAATGCACGTTCATTTACAGACATTCTATTGTAACATTTGATGTTAAATGTGGCCAATGCATCTATTCAGGCCATAGTGCCCTGTTAATCACCTCCTGTAGCTGTTTTTCTTCTTGTATTTCATTGCCAGAATATAATGAACGATGACATTTTGAGACTAATCAAGCTGTGATTATTAAGGGAAAGCAGCACAATGCAATTGCAACCACTGTACAGGCATTGGGTCTTTGAATGTTATACACTGCAGTGTGGACTTATGTGTATATCAAGGTCATAGGCTCCAAAGATACTGAAGGTATGTTCTAGGGGCTGAGAGAAAAAACAGGACTCGAACATATGACGTAGAATGCATCACCTGCCATCAAACCTCCCTAAACAGTGTCTGCGCAAGGCTCTGATCCATGTGGCGCAATGCTCGATCCTGGAAGGAACCTATGCTTTATGCAAAGGAGGATAATAAGGAAGCATGGGTCCTGTCTGTCTGGGGTTTGCGTTCACTGTTCTTCAGTAAATGCATTCGGCATTTAGGAAACTTGAAGAACCTTTACTGTCATTTTTTTGGTCCCCACTAAATAATGCATTTTGGACAGGAGGAAGTGGACCCTCATTCTTTATTTAGCTTCTTCACTGCAGTACCCGGTTTTGTTTTAAAGGTTCACTGCAGTACCTGGTTTTGTTTTAAACGTTCACTGCAGTACCCGGTTTTGTTTTAAAGGTTGCTCTAAGGCTACTGAAACCACAGAAGCAATAACTGTATAAAAGAAGGTTTAATATTAGAATATTTTTTCCACAGTAAAATATTCAGCGACGAATAGCCTCCAAAGATACTGAAATTCAATAATAATGATAAACTAAGCCACTTATAAATCCATAATGAGATCTGACCATGACAGCCAGCATCAGAGAGAAAAATTGTAGCCCCGTTAAAAATTAAAGGTTAAAGGCAATGTTTCTATATTGAGTATGATTAGTCAGGCTGTTCCTTCAGATACGGAAGCCTCCATGAAGTGGAGGTGCTCACCGTCTCATTTAAGTGTGAGCTAGTTCACTTTTACCTGATACAATTTTAAAACTAAATGCCTCTTAATTGACCTGCTTCAGTGGATGGATGAAACTGGGGTCAGAGTGGTGCTGAAACGAGACAAACACAGGATTAGAAAATCAGTAGGAGAAATAAATGTGAGCAGGCAGATAGGAGAGCACTCAGGTTGTCTGTATAATTGTCACAAAGCAGGAAATAGCATCCAGTAGTGCTGATAATAAACAGAAAATGCAATAAGCTCCAGCCAATGGGTGCATTTACAGCTTCCATGGGCTGATAGTTTGGTGATTTTTTTTAGTTTTTTTACGAGATGGAAATATGGAAATCAGAACAAAATCTGGAATGTAGAATATAAATTAGATGGAATGTGAAATGTTGAAATTGGAAACATGGAAAATGAACATTAGAATGGAAGCTGAGCTGAAAATGGATAACAAAATTTAAAAAGAACTGAAATAATAAAATGTGGTGTTGAGAGAGATTATGGAAACTTGGAGTGTGGAATATGAAAAAAAGTGGTGGCTGGAATGTGAGTGTAAGATGGAAACGTGGGATGTGGAGGTAAAATGGAAATGTGGATGAGATGAATGTGGTGGAAATCCTGAATTTGCAGGGCTTCTGGAACATGCACAGGGGTTCTGTAACATACACATGGGGCCTGGAACATGCACAGGGGTTCTGTAACATACACATGGGGCCTGGAACATGCACAGGGGTTCTGGAATATGTACAGGGGTTCTGAAACATGAACATGCCAGCAGGGATTAAATTTTGCCCAGGATGAGCTTTTGTCAGGTTTTTTGGTTTGCCTCTGAGAATAAGCTCCCCTCCTCATGAAGGAAGCTCAGCAGAGAAGAGTGAACATCAAGGAAGAGATTCAAATTGAAAGATTTAAACCACAGTATGAAGTTAGGAGTCTACAGATACAGGACAACTCACACGGCGATGTGAAGAGCCACACCTTTGTGTCTGGACCCTTTACTCCAGCATGACATACCATAGGCCTCCATAGCACGAACCTGACTTTATGCCAAACCTCTGTCTTAAAGTAGCTTCACTTGGAAATGAAATCACGGCAGCAACCGTAGCGAAAGGGACAGGATCTTATAACACAATGCAGACACTTTATATAGGCCCGGATTCGTCGCACAATTCATAACCTCAGAAATTATTTTCCATTCTCCACGACAAACATTACAGAGAAAAGAATCATGACTCAATTTGGTGCCGCGGCACAAAAGCGAGGGAGAGACAAGAGCTGGTGGAAAAGCAGCCGTCCCTGCTAGGAGTTTCGAGGTGAGCGAGTCTTGGGGGTGGGTGTGACAGCCGAAATGGCAGCCTGTGGGGCTGAGGGAGATGAGGAGTCGGCTGGGGGGTGACAGCCTGCCTAGCCGTGGCTGGGGGACACGTCTGCTGGGAGCTGATTGTGTTCGCTCTCATTATCCGGCCTGTGCATCTAATGGAGTGTGACAGTGCCGTGCGGAGCGCTGGAACACAGCCCCCAACCCTTAAAGCCAATTAAACCCAGTCAGCCCCGCTGCCGCTACCCTCGCTGCCTTCAGTCTCAGCTCAGCGTTGCTCTTCCCTTTTAGCTCAATCCCTTTCTCACTCCCTCCCTCTCGCTCTCTCCATCTCGCCCTTCCTTTTGCCCTCCGTATCAGGTTGAAAACAGAGCACAGCTCTATTTGCCAAAAAGAAAGGTTTGAAACCGGCTTCCCCGTTTACTGGATGGCTTAGACCAGTACAGGCCTCATCACCCCGATGGCTTCGGTCTGCAGCCCAGAATTTCCAGCAGAAACAAGAGAATTTGCTTTCTGAGATGTTCTGCAGGACGTGCAATATAATGGCTTTATTTCACTTACCTACACGAACATATGGAATAGCAAGAACTTACATTAGAAGCTTACTTTTATTATCTATATTAGGTGCTAAACCTTAGCAGAACCTGCATTATATACACGTATTTGGATGTTTCCAGATAGAAGGATTTTGCTTTGGGCGTGTGTGTGTCACACGCAAGGTAACATTAGGCCTTTATCACATACACGCACACACACACACTAACACACACACTTACCATCAGCGTCTGCTTCTGATCCACAGAGACAAGAGTCACAGAGAACAAAAAAAACCTGCAGGATGCGTCATTTCACAGGCAATTGATCTGCCCGTAAAGAACAAGGCAGGCAAACTATAATTAAAATACTCGCTTTCTTTCACTTAATTCACTGAAATGGCAGCTAATCATAGATTTATATCTGAAGAGTCTGTGAAGCATGTTCTTCAAAAGTTTAGCCCTTCTCAGATGTAATGTGAAATTCACGATTTTTACGTGGGCGGGAAGAGGAGTACCTTTAAAAGAGGCTCCGTCGGTGCTGTGTTTGCCCCCCGCTGGGCACTTAATTTGCTCTCCGTGAGGATCCAGCTTCGGGGGGCTCTCCGGTCACCCGTGTCCTCGCTAACGGAATGTGCGAGTGAGGTAGGCACCTTCGGCTTGGCTGGGAAATAAATTGCAAAAGAGATAAGATGATAATCCGAAACGGCATCAGATCTCTCTCTTCTGGTTGTTCGGTCATTATAATTTTAACATAATGTAAAGAGAACCATAAAACCCATCCTAAATTTTTTTATTCTGTATGAAACAGGCATTTGGAGCTTCTCTTTATTTAGTTAGAAATTTAAAAGAGCAAAATACTCAGGGGCGAGTCAAACACTGACTGGGTAATTTTTGCTGGCAGTAAGTCCCTGCTCATGTATTTTATTTATGGTATAAATGCTCTCCAAGGTAATATGTGGTCATGTATTCACTTTTTCCCCACAGCTATTTTGCTCATATCCATCTGCACTCTTCTCTTCAGAAAATACTCCAACAAGCACCATAAGAGCAATGCCCACTATGAACGCTATTACTCTGGATTTCCAGTCGAAATTTCAACGATGACAATCATCCTTATCCCCGAATCATCGACAATGTCCATTTGCAGCTTGGTTTTGCGAAATCTGGCCTGTAATTGTAATAGGCTAACATCAGATCAGCCGAGACTAGAATACATAACAGGCTAATGTTAGCATAAAGAAATGTGGAAAATACCAGTGTCTCAATGCTGACACTTTTCATGCTTTATAAAACCAGGACAAGACATTTATAGGTGGTAAAGAGGAAAGAAGATAGTTTATAACTTCTTCATTGGAACAAACTCTCTTGGAACAAATGTGGCTTGTGGTAGCGCATACACACACAACAGTGGTAAGAACGCATACACCTGCAGTAAAAATCCACACACACAGCACACAGGACAGTTGCAGTTACTATCTACTCTTTAATTATATATAGTCTTAATTATCATCTTTTTAAAACAGATGGAACAAACACAAATGCTGATATAAGATTCACACACACACCACTGAACAGTTGCATCTTCTCTCCATTTTTTAATTATAATCTTTCGAAATCAGTTGCTGACAGCAAATATCTACAAACACCCACAATGAAAACGCCCACACGCGCACAACTGCAGCGAAAATCCACACACACGCTTTCAGTAGACATATAGATCCACACAAATTAAAAGTTTTTTTCCCCCTGCAGTAAGGATACTTGCAGGTGTCAGCACAATGCATAACAACGCTTTGAGTATGTTCTGGGTCACATGGTTTGCTGGCCGTCCGCTTGACTGTGTGTTTGCGAGCGCCTCCTGAGAAGAGCCTGTGAAAATGTGCAGTGAGGAGCTGGTGTCTCTGCATGAGTGTAAGTGCACTTCGCAGAGCGATGCCAATGACCGGCACTATGCAGATGGTCCTGCGACCACAGGATGAGTCCCCTGACTGCACAGATGACCGTTAATGAGGCTTCATCAGTGTGCCCGCCTGAACTTCTAATTAAGCCAGCCGCCACTGTGTGAGCAACTCGCAATGAGCCTGGCTCCTTATGAATAATTCATATCCATTTCTGGAGCTGCCTGAGAGCTTACAGCGCCCCCTGGAGCCAAACTGCGGACCTGCAACCGACAAGAAACTTCCCCTTCTTTGCATAAAACTACCCTGCAAAAATCACGCCACCCAAGTATGGTAATAAGTGGGATAGAAAAGAGTAATGCACAAAAAGTTAGACAAGGAGAGAAAAACACAATTAGAGCCCCCCTCAGTTTGTGAATAACATTCAATAACAGTTGCTCAAAGATGTCAAAATGTTTAATAACTTTTTCCACAGCAGGATCATCATTACTAAATAAAATCGGCTCATAAATATACATAAATTTCCTTCCAGTTGTGAAATTCTGCTTTAAATGCTTTTTTAGAGATACAGCAGGGAGTTATAGCATAATTCCTGCAGATATTTCTGAAGAGACTGATAGCATATAGTGGGTAGCAGAGCCATGCTAACTGACAGGTTTATGTTCCCTGAGAACAGAAATATGTGACCGGCTTTTGGATTCGGGTTAACACAAAATAGGTCCTTGCATACTTTCCCAGAAATCTCCCCAGCAACAGGATCAAGATGCTTCCAAGACACCTCTGGCCACCCTGTTGGAGGAAACGGGCAGCTTAAATACATTTTCACCACTGCTTCGCAACTTTGCCAACTACCGTGCTATTGATCCATAAAGAAAAACACAAAGCCCCTCTGCTTCATACCAAAGGAAAACACCCAGCGCTGGAACAATAGTGCAGATACGTTATTAAGAATCTTCCCTGTGCTTCTTCCCTCCCGCGTCTCTACTGCAGAAAGACGTATAATTTACAGCAGTGTTGCAGTGACAGCTATTTCAGAGATATTGTAGAGACAGGTACAGGTCTGCTGTAAGGAAATGCATGGAGTGTATATGTTCCATATGGAGTTTGTACCTAGTGTTGCATTGATTGGTTGGATGGTGCCACCACTATAATGAAAACTGATGGTCAATCATAAGAATGAGTCGATCTGGGATGGGGTAGAATGACGGTGACAAAGAATCAGACTTCTGGGCCATGTACTGGGCAGGGTGACATTGTGTGTTTGAAAGGTTTTTTTTTCTTTTTAATCCTCAAGACATTTTCAGCAAAATCCATGCATGTTCATTCAGGTCAAGCTCATTAAGAAATTGTAGCACAGTTTGAGCTGGTGCATGAAGGGTTACAGGCTATAACGTCAGGCGTAATGTATCCATGAGTAACCGTTACTGCTTAAGAGAATGGTGCATTTAACAGCCCAGCTGTACAAAAACCTATGTCAGCAATATCAGGTAAATGAAGGACACTGAAATATAGGCATGCAGTCAAATGGCCAGAGGCATAAAACAAGGGGACTACCCCAGCATCCATTACACTCAGGGTTCAGAGTGTGGCTTATTCAATTTGTGGCACGGGTAGGGGAAGAGAAGCACAGATGCACATGTGGACATCTAGTGACACATAAACTGCAAGCATGCATGCATTTGTGTAAACACTGGCATGCAAAGACACAAGCACACACACGTGCAAACGCAGATGCAGCGAGGCTTTGGAGCTCCCAGGCAATCCGTCTTTCTCCTGCATACATCAGTGTGCATCTGGCACAGGAAGGAGGAGGGGATTCACTGAAGGCGAACGGCTGATTCTCTTCCTATCATTATTTCTGGCTTCACTGCCTTCCTCCTCATATCAGTCTGCCTCTCCCTCCACCTCTCTCTTTTGTTATCTGTCTCCCACTTCCCAAGGGCCCACTTACTCCATCCTTGTGGGCTTCAACAACTCCAACCCCTCCCTCGCCGCAACCTCCCCATTCCCCTGCGCAGCATTCATGTCTGACCCCCCACCTCCAGAACTGATTCTACTTCCTGTTGTAAATGCCAGTTTTCAAGTTTCAAGTTTCAATAATGACATACAGAAACAAACAGTAGTCTTGGGACACTTGCTTAATTCAGTAAAGATTTATTGTTTTTATTACAAAAATAACCACTTTATTCATTTGATCATAACAGATGTATATATACAATGATTAAATATATATTACATTAGAAATTACCAATAGTTTTAAGTAAAACATTATTTTCAAGTAATAAATGTAGAAAAAAGCAAAGAAACAAATAGAAAATCATTTGGTGTTCTAAATTTGACTCAAAAAAAAATAAAACATATATTATTGGGTGAGATTGGTAGAGAACAGCAGTTATTTTTCTGCCATGGTGTATTCAGTCCTTGCCACGTTCCTCTTTGACTGTGCAACACAAGGGAGAAAGTCTGGAATGAAAAGCAATTTCAAAAATCCCCCACGACAGAAAGAACATACCCCCTGGCTAATTACGAAATGCAGTTTTTGCTATTTTCCATTGAAGGACATATTTAAGGGAGGCTGCTTTATACTTTTTCAGTGCAGTACCTTTCTTGAACTTCCGCTGCTCTTGTGCCCTGAACAGCAATCCCATACCATTATTCTTCAATGTCAGCCCATCGATTGGTTTGAATCCAAAGCCCTTACAGCTAGTTGGCGTGGTCAGATGGAGTCACATAAAGCAATCCATCAAAGACACTCAAAGGCTCTGTGTGACAGTGTGGGGTTTGGGGGGAGGAGGGGGCGCACCAGTGCTTCTTTGACCTGAATGAGTTCTTGCTCACTCTGCACGGGTGACAGTGATAGAAGGGGGGATTGTGCCCAGCCTTTGTCGCCAGCTCCTTGGACCTGACAGGACTTGTCTTCACGCTGCAGAGTGACAGTGAGCCAGTAGCTCTCATTTCACTGGCCCTGGTGCTTTGTAACAGGGCCAATATTAAACTCAACTACAGCAAAGGGAAGCTTGAAATTTCATGCAATGGAACCCCAGTCCTTATATATACTCAGTAACCGATTGAACTGAATCTCACTGCCCCACAACCTGAGTAACTCGTGAAACTGAGTCTTAGACCCTTCACGCAATGAGTACTTCATGAAACCGAATCACAGATCCCCTGATAAGTGGAGCAAATCAGAACAAATGACAGGACGTCTTAGGAAACAGGTTCAATTACGTGAATTTAAAATTAAAATGCAATGGAAGAGAAAGAGTGATCTGAAAAATTGATAGATTTAAGGAGCATGTCATTATTCTCTGCATTCATAATGTTCGAATGATTTACATCTGACAAATGATAGCTACAAATGACAGTCGGCATGTTGTTTTACCTTTTCCAGGTATGTCACGGTTTCCGAGAAATGACACTGTCCGTGGTGCTGAAACTCCTGCTTCGGGATGGACAAACCTTGCTTTTCTCCCATTGATCATAATGGTACGTTGTTCTATTATGTGGGAAGCTCTGGTTTCATGAAAACAAGTCAGGATTTCAAATTATAAAGACATCTTCATTTTTAGTGCGTTTCTCAATATTTCTTGATGTAAACACATTTTCTTATAATGGTACATTGTTCTATTATGTGGGAAGCTCTGGTAGAGAGGCAATGGGTTATAATAAAGAATTATAATAATTATAATTAAAAATTTGGTTAGAATGTTGGGAAGAATCAATGGACGTAGTGCAAATAAGACACAGAAAGTAAATCGGAAAGGCCTAGAAGGATGGAAAGGAGACATTAAGAAACAGAGCTCTGATGAACGTGACGCACATTAAAAAGGACATGTATTTGTATGCAGTGAACTCTGCCCTGAAAACAGAACCACATAGCTTGTGATTTCCAAACCAAGCCCCTCATTACCGAGTCATCTGATTTTCCACTTCACTGGACATGCAGGGCACAAGCGTGGTTTAGCTTCACCAGTAAGAAATATGGAGTCCCAACATGGCCTATGTAATTAAATCATTTGAGTGATTATGAGAAGAGTTCATGTGGAACCAAGCCATCGAGGCAGTGTTATAAACAGTGAACATCACCAGTTCAGTATGGTACAGAGAGTGGAGGATGCCCTCATTTTATTAAGGTCAAACAGACGAGTAGACATTTAGTTCCAGTCAGTAAAGGCTATGTTTTACCTAGTTATCTATTTTTATATTTAAAAAATGTATTTTTCACTTCCCAGACAATTGGTCTTGGACTGTTGAATAAGAGCTGAGTGCCAGGATTTAAGGTACTGAAAAGGTAAGGGGTGTTTCCCAATACCAAGAACGCAAAGATTGTACTTGTGGTCTTGCCAAGAGCGTTCTTCCTAACTTGCCTCCCAAGAACCAACTTGGGGTGTAATGAGTCATACGATTGGTCTCGTTTGGCAAATATGCGATTGTCGTATCCTTGATATTTGAGGTAGGACAAGAATGAAATCCAGGGATTTTTACTGTCCTCTGTTCTTCTGTTTTTGGAAACCTGGTCTTCGGTAATGGAAGGTGATGCAAAATGGGTATAGGAGACCACAAGTATGGTCAAGTCTGCATATTGAAAAACACCCAGGGTTTCATTATGTGGCTCTGAGTGGGGCAGTCCCCACATCATTCATGTTACACTGCCATCACAGCCACTGCTTCATGGAATCAGAACTATACAAATATATCTTGTGTGTCAAAAAACAGATTCCCCACCATACTATTTTCTTAGTTCTCTAATTTTGTCCAGTTGTATCTGCCTTTAGATCAAAAACAGGACACTCAATGGTCATATCAGCTAAAAGCATTTGCTTCTAACCTTTTACAAATTCCAGCACCATTTACCCACTTGCCATCTGTCAATAGAATCCAGGATAATTTAATAGAATACATAGGACATAATTCTATAATTAAAGCAATAAAACAATAACTATAAAATTAAAATATATTTATAAAAATAATAATGTATTAGTGTGGCTTTTTGCATTTCATTAAAGGGGCGCCAATACGAACCAAAATTTAGCAAAATTGACTGGAAGAGAAATAATTGATTCATCTTCAACTGAATTTAGCAAAATATAATTTAAAAGTAGTCCTTAACCATCCCATTCACTTTCCTGAAGTAATAAAGTCCCTTAAGTAATGTTGTGGCTCATATGTTTATTTATGAATTGCTCCTCATGCGGTGAGAGACGGCAGAGCAGGACTGAGGTACGGGGAAGCTGTGGAAGAGACTATGTGGTTCACTGCCAAGTGAAACTCCCATTCACACTGGCTGTGGCATCAGCTCTCAGCGTGGGCACACGCAGCCACCAGCTGGCACTCGCGGGTCTCAGATAACGATTGCTCAGGCATGGCACTCGTTCAAAAACTTTTCACTTCCTTGAACCCCTCCGCGGCAAGCGAGGATGGCACGTTCCTGTGAACCGGGCACCTCGTCTGCGGAAACTCCCCTCCATTCGAGCTGTAGTCTCACCAGCGAGCCATCTCTCCATAGGAGAGGAGATGCATCTTCAGAAGGCATCTTCCATTAGCCAAGGATAACCTCAACCACGTAAACGTTGTAGGAAATGAGTACGGTGATAGTGCGACATTGGGCTCTTTTGGATACAAAACATATTTGTTTGTTCTTTGAAAATCTGTTTGCTACCATCTTTTATTTGGAGAGGAAAATGAAACCGGAATCCCGCTATTGACAGCTACCCAAGGTAAGCGTTGTCCTTGTCCGCCGATCTATCATTTCGCCTCCTCTATGACCGCATTGGGCTGCCGAGGGGCATTTGGATGGCATGGAGACCCAGGAGGCTTGCGTTTGGCACCGGGCTCCGAGGATCCTGTCCAAGAGGCTGCCTGGCACAGCCGCGGAACAGCCAGGCAGTGTGAGCGGCAGTGGGCACCAACAGCTCTTGGCCTGACATCCGGCGTCCTGGCAGAGGGGAACGGAGCCGAGATGGGGCAGGGCGAAGACGGAAATGGTGCGGAGCACCGGAACGTGTGTCGAGCTGGCACCAGATGAGAGAGTCTTGGCAAGCTCCCCGCATCCCGGTCGGCTCTACCCGCCCTGATTGGAACACACGGCACGTTGGTGGCATCTGGTTGTGTTGACTCTCAGCAGCTGTGCCTTGTCTTTGGCAGTTGGGACACTTGGCACCGCCACTTCATCAACTACCTGTGGCTCTCCCGAGCGATCGGAAAGGGGGGCAATGGATCACACCGAGCTGCAGCTGCAGACTTGACTACGTTCCAAGTGGTAGCGTATAGTAAACATGCGGGTCGTCTTACATCACACACGCTTATCAAAGCGGCAACATTACTGGATTACATCCAAGCCCACTGGGATGTTTCTTCAGAGTGGATTGGGTAGCGCTGGTAATACATACCTTCTTAAAGAAACCTCTTCTAAAGCAATTACTTATTTTTTTAAAAAAAGAAATCCAACTTTGCAAACAGCATACATACAGGCTAGCTGTCCATCTGTAACATACAGCTTCACGTAATATGTAGAATTTTTGAAAAATATAGTAAATCATTTTGTCCTTTATATATTCCCAAGCCATAAAAAATGGGTTGGATGTCAAAATACACTGGGTTTTACAACAAAACTGGGAAAAAGAAATTAATGTATGAATGAAATGTTATCATCTTCCACCTAAGCCAAAACATAGCTTACCTAATTGATGAATGGTTGACCTGTATAATGGGCTTGCTAGGATGAACCTTGGACTTCCATTTTTTTCAACTGGGTATAAAAATGTGACTTATATGATATCTTGGGTTAAATTATTACACCGCAATGTCTTGGATATTCTAAGACTAAAAATGAGTACACTCTTCTAAAGGTGATGACTAAATCATCTATATTCATAAATTGAGGAGAAATGTAATTGACATCACACAGAAAACACAGAAAAAAATCCCATTCTAAATTAACTCAGTAATAATTGATAATTCATTGTTTACCAGTGATGCAGATTTTGTTTGGGCTTTGTCACAGGCAGTCTAAAACAAGTGGCTTTTATATTTAACAAGAAGTATGCGCCAAAACCATTTGAGTAGATTGATTTAAATTAGACACATGAGAAGCAGGGCTTGTGAGGCATCCATGGCTATTTCCAACTGCTCCGTGGTCCAAATATACGGACTGTGGTACAATGATCAGTGACAGTCACCAGAAAGATAAGACACGGGAAAAGGATAAAATAATTGTAATTGTAGAGATGATTGCACAGGGATATGACAATGAGACACCCACACGTCTTTGAGTTATCGGCATCTCCTGGATTCACGTCTCCAAAAAAAAAAAATTATTATTATGCCACCTGAAATCCAGGTGTTACAGGTTTTGCACAACAGGTTTTGATTTCATTTGAGCGCCATATAAATCCTAGGAATCCGTTGGGCCGCTGAGCTGGGTTGAGTTTCCTGAAGTTTTCCTACCGCTGCTGTACGTTGCTCCTAAGTTCTATGTTAAAAGATGCGTTAAGAAGGCTTTGGGAAACTCACCTCTGGACATTAAAACCAGGAAGTGGGGGGGTCCCGGACTTTGTGATTTTGTAACTGGAGCCTACTTGCATGAAACAAACACAGGACGTGACAAGAGCATTACAGTATATTTCTGGGAAAGCAGCATTATGCTCTGACTTAATTACCCTCTATGAAATTCCTAAACCCGACATGTGGCACCAGCACCCAACAAATCGTAGTGGGGGGAGCACGACCTGCTTCACCCAGAGGCCTGATAAACAGAAAGAGAGTGATAAATGTGAAGGCTCACTGGCTTGCAAATGACTTGCTGCCCTTAATAACAAGGAGAGCAGATCCAAAGTCAAACTGGACTACCTGACAGCTCTCCCACTAATGACTTATTGATCTTTCTTTCTTCAACTTCCTTCCAGAGTAATAGGAACAATCAGACTGGAGAAGACGGACAATCAGGGATTTTCCCACTTTGTCTTCCATTTATGTAGCCTGTTAGCGATGGGATATTTACCTTCAAATCGATTTTATTACTTCCATAAAACGGTTTTTAATGCTTATATATGCCTTTTGCTGTTCCTTTGATGAAATGTGAAAAACATATTGTTTTCTTCATGATGTTGACCAGGTATACAAATCCATACCGTTGTAATCTGAATCTATGGTCCATTGTTAAATGTATGTTATAATATAATTTTTGCATCCAGTCACTGACATGTTAAATTTTATGTTTTCTGGTACACAAACCTGTCTATTAGCATTAGGTCACACGACTGAAAATGTCAGAATGGAATAAATCTTGACCTTAAAAATTTTATTGTGATTTATCATGCTCATATCTTACTTTCATGAATGGTTACATATTTCCATTGCAGATCCAGTAGCAAGAGTAAATTGTCAAACATGTTTCTAACGAGGAAAGAACCATGTATTAGTACAGTAGAATATTGCAAAAAGACCACCATTGAAATATAGCTATAAACGTATTGGCCAATTAACTTGGTACCCCTAGATTACCAGGTAAGACCCACTTTTACCTACAAAACCAGTCAATGGGCAGCCAATACTGCCTGGAGTTCCAACATGAGAAGTCTCACTCGTTTTTTCTGCGTGGTTCCTCAATAGTGGAAAGAGCTACCCGTTCACGTCCAGTCATCAGAATTCCTTTCAAGTAACACCTCAAGATCCATCTGTTTTGGAAACACCTCAACTAGCCCTCCAACCAATGACCTGTTCTGACTTCAAATATGACCCCTTAGCTGGTCTCTTGAATTGCACTTCTCTTTGATTTCAACAGCTCTTTTATTAGGTTGGGTTTTGTTGTGACATACAGTATTTTGCACTTGTTATTGGTTATTTATTGGAAGACCTGCTTAGTTGGCTACTTAATAGCAGTATGTTTGTAATATGCTATTTTCCTCGGTTGTATGAGGAGAACAATATATTACATGCACACCACTGTTGTAATGAGCTATTATTTTTCATGTATGGTCTTCTAGTTGGCTTTAGAGGGTGTAGTCATTCTCCTCTGACCTCTCTCATTATCCAGGTACCATTAACTGGATGTTTTTTGTTCACAGCACGATTCCATAATAATAATCCCAAGAACGCGGCTGTTTCTCAGATACTATAATCATCACGCCTGGCAGTATCAATCATATCACATCAGATCATGCGTCTTAGTTATTCTGTTGCTTTACAGCACAGTAACTGAACCTCGTGACCCTGTCATTGTGTTGTATTAATTCAGTTGGAGCAATGTGATTCGCTATTTGGAGGAGCAGACTGTTTGCATTAGCAAGCAGGTGTACCTGATAAATTAGCCTATGGTTGTAAGACTTATTGTCGTGTGATTTATAAGATGGGGAACCTGTAGTTTAGGAAATGCTTCAAGGTGGATGCAAGAAAAAATGTGTGCACAGAAGTGGACCTTCCTGTTTTCTTGTCCTTGTGCATTTCTTGGCCATTCATGTCTCCTCATTCTGTCCTGCTGTTGCTGAAATTCTCCCCTTCCAGCCCCCTTGCTGAGAGGCTCGGCTGTACTTATGACCTTGAAATAGACATGAAGCCTGTTTCCTTGTGCTTTTTGGTACTGCAGTATGGAAAGACATAGGTCTCCATTGCCATGTTTACAGGCAGCTCTGTCTTCCATGCAGTATAACTGACCGACAACCCAATTAGTCAAAGGATGAGACCTGACAGTGACTCTACAGAATGGGACATAATTAGCCTGAGAAAAAAAATGCAGGCTTCTAGCCAAACTTAGGCTGAGGCACTTTACACACAGACTAGTCCATGTGCGGTTATGGGGGCATGAATGGAGGAAGGGATGTGTCCTGTCTTCTTGTTTTGGATTCATGGGGAGTTGTTACTTTGCACTCCTGTTTAGTGCTGAGGCCCAGCACAGTGTGTCAGTAGGGGGCACTAAAGCACACCCCACCTCCAGGGTTATAGGTTCAAATTTGCACAATCTCCTGATGTTTTTTTTTAAGGGTTTCTTCAAGGTTCTCTAGTTTCCTGCAGTCCAACAGTGTGAAGGTAGGTTAACTGGCACTCCCAAATTGCCCATAGTCTGCGACTGCATGTGCCCTATGCTGCTGGTGGCTTCAGGCCCTGCCCGTGACCAACATCAAGATAAGTGGTTGGAAGATAAATGGATGGAATTTAGTGCTGAGCTAAATTGCAGAAGATCACCAGGAAAACACATTAGTCATTTTTTCATGCACTATGGCGTCTGTCCGACTAGTGCATTTATGCACTATTGACTTTCTGTAAAATAAAATAATAAAAAAAAAAATCTGCTGGAGGATGTAGCTCATTGGCTAACTAGCAACTGAATTTCCAAACGCCTCCCTGGAATTGCCCATCTTCACTGCGTTAACTGTGCTTGTAAAATATTCATCATCAGACATTCGAGGTTTGCAAGGAAGTGAATCGATATTGCCCCCCCCCCCCCCACGATTTTCCAGCATACTTCATTAGTTTCGACCCTCAAGCCATGAAGTTTGTGGAAATATAAATATATACTTCTTTCCTGTTCAGAAAGTTGCAGCCTTATCGTGCTCTTCACTGATGAGTGAATTGCATTTTTGCTGGTGCTCTGCCTTGTTTAAAGGGTGATTACACAAGCAATACTGGTCTTGTGTTTGAACTTAAAAATTTACTAGGGAATGCATCTTTCAGAGCTGAACAAGCCGATTCTCTGATTGCTCAATTCTGATGCCGGCGGTGCAGATGCTACATCTCAGCCTTCAAATGGATCTGTGATGGGTTTTCCTTGTTTCAGGAGCGTAATAGGGTCAGTGGGATAAATTCGGCATGAAGCAGCTGGAGCCGTTCGCTCGTCTGGGAAGCCTGGACCAGACAAAGCACCTCCCTAGCAGGCATGTTGTCAGTTTTCGTGGAGGGGCCTTCCTTTGCAGCCCACCTGCCATCCGGCCGTGTGCACAGGTGGAGTCAGGGTTACCACCTGTATCTTCTAATAGGCCCTCGGATCCAGTGTATCTGAGCTTTCATTAGCTCTCAAACACATAGGGTTCTCATGCGGCCTTTAGGGCCCGGTGATTACTCACTGGGGAGCTGTACTCCCACCCCAAACAAAGACAGCTGCGTCCAGTAAATGCCGGACACATTTATTAAGATGCTTTTTATCTTGCTGGGGAAGGGGGAGGCGGAGGGGGTGATGCTACCATACCGCAGCCAGGGCAGAGAATGCATTAGATCACTGGCAGACAAACAAAAATATTTGCGCTGTGCGGGTTGTTTGAACAGCTTGCCGTTGGGCTTTAAGTAAGAAAAACACAACAAGGCGCGCGGTGCCTCTAGTGTCTGAAATTTGAGAGGGACGCGCTTACAGGCGCTCGAAAGGACGTAAAGTGTTTGGGGCAGGTGCTCTGGGGAGCTGTACCTCAACAAAGGCGGCAATACATTAAACACGTGAGCCTAATTGAGCTCCATCTATGCATCAGTGCCGTTAACAAAAGGTCGCCGGCAGCAGATGTGGTTGAGACCGTAGCGATGGTGGAGCCGAGAGGTGGCACTCACAAATGCTGGGTAAACAAGCGCAGGTTTTATCCTGTGAGGACCACACTGGTCACCAGGCGTAAAAAAATAATCCGACTGTCACATATCTCCTGCAAAGGGAAAAATGGAGGTGCGCAAAGCCCTGCTTCAGATCTGCTGGAGGACCAATGCTCGGCAGCCGTGCCTTTGATCAAACCTTTGTGACGTCTGCGTCACCAGACTTTTACGAGAAAACGTGCTTCTCTGGACATATTGTTCATTGTCTATGTTCTATGGGGCTACACACGTTCCTGACCACATACATGTAAAGGACAGGCTTTTCATTATCATTATCTTCTAAACAGACCATCAGCATTGGCTGATTTAATGTAACCTCTCAGTTTTCATTGTGTGTTGAACATCTCATTGGAAGTTACACACCTCATCCTCTGTATCGATCACATTTTAACGGAACTTTAGTGTTGTGTGACATTATAAAAGACCATTTATTGTATGGGGGAAACACCGTTACTGTATGCATTAGCTGGAGTACTACAGTTTAAACTGTAGAAGGTCAGATTGTAGCTTGGGTGTTATACCGGCTCTTGAAATAAATGTTGACATGATGTGTCAACAGCATGAAGGCAACACAGTACATCTAAGCAGAAAATACAAGAAGGGAGGGAAATACAAGCAGGTGACAATCTGCCTTCACACACTGATGGAATAAGGTGCAGCCACTGTCCTGATTCCTGTGCTGCGTCCGATTCGCTACAGGCTCCATCCCAGCCCAGGATTGGGGAAGAGGCTGGATGGAGACAATGGAAACTGTGCCCCCCTCACCTAATACTCATTACTATCTCTTCCGTGACTTGACACCTATTTTTGTTCCATTTTTTGATTTGTTCTTTTGTTTTGTTTGGTTTTGCTATGTTAAGAACCATGGAGGAAAAAAAGCATTATGCTTGGTTAAATTCAGCTAAAACAACGATACAATTAGCCATATTGAACTATCGGCATTAAATGTACTCCCAGTGCAAACGGGTGTATGCATTGAAGAAAATCACCAAGCACAGCAGCTGAAAGACCCAGGATATAAGATTAAGTGAAAACTGGTTCTTAGAAATGACTCTGCTGAATTCGGGAGCTTTAAGGGTGATGATGAACATGGCTGGCTAACCGCTTAGGGGGGATGTGTGACTCAGAAGGTTAAGACATCGTGCCCATGATCAGAACGTTTCTGGTTCAAATCTCGTTCAGCAGAAAGATTTCACTGTTGGGTTCTTGAACAAAGCCCCCAACCCTAACTACTCCATAGACTGACCCTACTTTTTCAGTTGTATGCTGCTTTGAATAAAAACACCTGTGAAATAAATTAAAACTTAAAAAAACTGAAATAACTGAAGTTTTTAATTGTTTTTATAGTAGGGCTTTGGATCACTGGAAAATGCAAGATATTTTATGACTATAAGGGGTATTTACTCCCTGGGTGGTCTTACCTACAGTATAAACACACTCGGCTGGTAACGATATTTGCCTTTAAAAGCAATCACATGCTGCTAATTTTAAATTAGCAGGACACAGGTCGCCTTCCCAAAGATCACGTGCAGTGTGTGTAATGTGACACTGCAGCATGCCGATGTGGGAAGGTCAGCAGGTCATTAAGACAATGGCTCTCCAGTGGGATATTCTGTAAACAAGCAGACTGTCCCTATTCTCAACTTAGGCCAAAGGTGACACAGTGTTGGTCGAGTTGTAAAATAAAATATTGTGAGCGGCTAAAGTTACACAGTAGTTTGGAAACTCCTCCCTGTGCACCACTACTCTACAGCCTGTTGGCCCCTACCTCTTCAACCCTGCATTGCCCTATATTAGGAAATGAGCCCTTTGTATTCTGGAGGAGCTCAGCTGAACCTGGAACCCCCCTGCCCCCAAGATGGAGGTGCAGGATCTCCATCCAGAGGCCATATTATCGTCTTCTCCTTTGTTCTCTGACAGGCTTACTTACAGCTTTATCCTCATGCCCCGAGCAGGTGTGATCTCATCACCGAAGATGTGGCGTGATTTACCTATCAGCCATTCGCTGTCAATGAGGGTGCAAATTCAGCAGCCTAAATAAAGACTTCTCTCCAGATATTTTTACATGATTGCTGCCATATGTGGAGAGTTTATTTAGGAATAAATAGCCTTTAAAAATGTCACGCGTGATGTATAGCTCAAAAAGCTAGTAATTTAACAAATTATCAACTCCATATATATTTTAATGTAATTATTCCAGCCCTTGCAGTGACTTCCATTATCCATTTCAGTAATTAACTAAATGTACAGGAAAAACATAGAGATTGCTATGTATAATAATGCTGAGAAGCGTTTGCAAACACTCCTCTTTTTCTTTTTAAGATATGAGTAGATTATTATATTTGTAGGTTAAATTAATAGTTAGAGTGCTTTCATTTTCAGCAGACATTTAAATACTCGAATTTGCATCTATTGACAAAATTGAAATTTTCAAAACAGCTCTGAAAAGGTTTCAAAATGTCCCCACTTCAACAAATAAATTAATTGTCTCTCTAGAATAACCCTCTTGAACACTGAACACGTCCATCTAGCAGAGGTGAAATGGCAGTTTATGTGTTTTCAATTAAACGTGTTTGGGATTGGTGTTGTTAGGCGGGGCTGGCTGTGCTTGGCCCATCAAGAACTGCTCTAAAAAATGTTGCCAATCACACTGTTAGATTCTGACCCTCTTATCTCCAGCCTGATGTGGCCCTGATGAGCCCGCGCCTGTAGCTTGTTACCCCTTATTAATCTTTGTATTTAAGTACCTGTTTGATGTTGCTCCTCCTGTCTGCCTGTGTCTTTCCCAATACTTGCTCTCTTGTTTTGTCCTTCCCCTCGTCGTCTTGTTTGTTTCCTTACTTCTGTTCAGTTAATAAAACCCCTTTCAGCCAAACACGCACCTAAAATTCCCCTCGACCCCCATGCATACATACGCAAACACTTAGCTGGAGAGGGTAAGTCTGTTCTTCTATTGTGTGTCCCTGTATCACTGGAGGTTCAAACACCCAGTTTTATATGATACTTCGATCATATAAATAACATCGATAAAAGCATTCTGTATGTCTCTGTTTTTCTGTGTATCTGAGAGCAGTAATATATTACAACATGAGCTTATCTCACAAGCAGGAGGTCCACTGCATGTGTCAGTCATGGATTCAAGGGGTCAGGGGTCAAGGATGTAATAAAGATCAGTTGAGGGTTGCTTACTGCGTGGCATGTATACATACAAGGGAATTCTGGGAATACGTCATTGCTCATAAATGCCATAAATAAATCTATTGCATGGAAATTGAAATTAGGATGGATGTATAAAAATGTTGAAAGGATCTCCAATATCTTGATATATTGCTGCCGTATGGGTGAAAATGGGCATCTTTCCAGAGCAAAAGCAGTAGGACAAACTGCGAAACCACTTAGCAGGACTTGCTGTGTGTAGCATCATGGTGTTGATTCGGTACAGAATTACACTCCTCACGGCTCAGTTTTTCACTTTACATTTTCCTGGTCACTGCCTTATGTAAATACAGTTATAGTTAAGCCTCATTGATTTTTATTTTCACGAGACCCCCCCGTCCCAGCATGGGACAAGCAGATATGAAAAACAGATAGATGGATGTTTATTGTTAATGTCTGTTAATGTTTTATTTTATCTCTATTATTTTTTGATTTTTATGCACCTTTCAGTGCGATTTGTCTTAGTGTTGTATATTTTCCCTCTTGATTTCACTACATGTGTGTACAGTGCATGTTTATGCACGTGATAAATAAAACTTAAAACCAGAAACTTGAGAATGCAGCTCATACCTCTGGACCTGCACGGCTACACGAGAGCAGCGCCCCTCCCCTCCACCCGCCTATGCTGTCAATCACTCCTCCATCAACACCTTTCCGCTCCACTAGTCCTGTCAAACGGCATCGTCAAGTGCAATCAGCCCAGGAACCTCTTCATGTACCCTCTCAGGA
>JAABNX020000021.1:2370488-2389320 GCA_015163995.2 Mormyrus lacerda
ATCCATCCATCCATCCATCCATCCATCCATCCATCCATCCATCCATCCATCCATCCATCCATCTTACTTAACCATTCCTGAGTCGTGGAAAATATTGTACTATTTTGGGTGAAAATGCCAAATAAACAAAGACTCCTAAGCAATCCCGTCTCACTCCTCTAAGCACCAAGCCAGCCCCGCCTGCCTGCTCATCCTACCAGATTCCTTACCTCACTGACATCTTCACCCGCCCCCCAGCCCCTTCCCCTGTTACACTTCAGTGCACGCGTGAGAAACGATGCCCGGCATCTGCAGCCCTGTACCTCTGGGGGCCGGCTGGGCCACGCGGTGTGAGTGGCAGTCGGACCGGAAGCCTCTCCCCCACACCCGCCGCTTTGCAGGCCCCTCCGGCTATTCCTAGACACACTTCCCTTTCTGTCTCTCAGCACCTAATTGCTTTGCTTGGATGTGATGTGAAAATGATCTTTTTTTTCCTCCTGAAGCAGTGGGATAAGTGTACTTGGTTTGGTGGGGGTGGGGGGGGGTTATTGTTAATCAGGACCCTTTTCTGTGCTCTCGACAGCAAACTCTTCCCCTCCCTTGCTCAATGACTGAAAATGAACCTTAATTACAGGCTGCCAGTCCGACGGCTCCCCTGCTCTCTGCCGGTCAGGGAGTCTGTCTGAGCCCCTGTGGACTGTGCCGTGCCACGGCTTCAGGTACGAGGCGTTCACGCGCACTGCCGCACGGGAATAAACCCCTAGGTCCACTGGCTACGAAGTTCATGAAACTTTGTGCAGAGTGTTTCTGTTTCCACAGCGGGTTTTTAAACAGGCACAAACAGTGCCTTTCACAGCATGTTTAGTTGGCAGGACAGGGGACCCATGTGACAGTGTCAGCTGGGGAGGTTTCAGCGAGAGCTGCTGATTTCGCTTTTAGGATGCAGTTTTTTCTTTCTTTTTCTTTTTTTTTTTTTTTACAAAGAGAGCCAAGAACTGATACTGTACCCATGGGCCTGTCAGATTGTTCCTTTCTGCCTCTGCCATTCTCTCTCTGTTTTCCCGAATATCTCTCACTTTCTCTCCCTCATTCGCTCGATCCCCCCTCTCGCTCTCGCGTGTTCATCTTTATGCATCTCCTCGCTCATCAGATGCTGGTGATGAAGCGGTTCATAAGCGGACAGGCCTGATTTTCCCTGAGTGGGAGCCCTGCGTGAGCTTGCTGAGGAGGGCACCGAAACACAGATACACAGATGCTCCTGGTCCATGAGCTCTCAGATCCACCCCCCATTACAGCAGACCAGGGAGAAGCACAGACATCCACTCGCGCTTTCTATTTTCGTCCCGACATTTTACCATCTCACAAGGTGCCATCAGTGTCCGATGCCCGTGAATTGCCACATGAAGCATGCAAAAAACATGCTAGTGGGAGTTAACTTACACAAAATGATGAAAAATGATTCAGAGAGATAACCAACCAAATCTTTGTCAGATGTCAGACCCACCAATTAGATGTCTTAGTTCTACCTCTTGTCATTCCTTGGACTGCATCCACTACAATCTAATTGGTTATCTCTCTGTTCTCTGCCCTCAGAACATTTTTGTGTAAGTAAAACACCAAGAATGTATTTAAATCCATCCATTCATTTTCTGTAACTACATCTCCAGATCTGAAGGGTGCATGGAGCCTGTGCGACAAGGTAGAGAAATACCCAGGTTTCTAGTCCTTTGCAAGGTACATAAATACAGAGGTGAAAAGTTGAGGTATAGAAAGCACAAGTCTAGACCAAGATTTTGTTTCAACCAACCAGTTGAGTATAAAGAGTCATTTTCACAGAATACTCAACTGGTTGCTTGAAACAAAATCTTGGTCTGGATTCATACTTTCTGGTCCTGAACTTTCTACCGCTGCATAAATACACACACACAAGGTAATTTAGAAATACCAGTTTGCCAAGCTACATGTCTTGGGACTGCAGAAGGAAATCAAAGCAGCCAGAGAATAGACAAGCTCCACAGACACAGAGTCTGGGCCCAGAATCAAGCCCACAACCCTGGAGGTGTGAGGCCAGAGTACTACTCAAAGAGGCACTGAGCTTCTCTCCAGCTGTATTTATTTCACATATTTATTTTGGGTGCTCAGAAATAAATCCATTAATAATAGATTACAGTTTATCCATTTTTATATGCCCCCAGGCCATTCAGATGCAGCACGTCCGGGGAGAGGAGTGCAGCTCCAGGGGCTTGAGTTGATCTTTCACAGGTCCCAGACTGGACGCCTTTCATCAAGCAAGATCCACCAACAGCAACAGCATTTTAAATCCATCTTCTGATTCTGTGTAACATTTTACTTTATACTTGTTCAATATCACCCTTGATCTAACCCCCTATATCACAGCATCCGTGTACTCAGTAAACATGTCTGTTTAAAATACTTTATTTAGCAGTTTTTCACTTATTATGCCTGTTAATCTGTGCAAAATAGCCAAGAACAACTGGAACTGCATGAGAAAACACTGGATTTTAAAATTCCTAGTTTAAGATCTCCCTTTGTCTGCAGTAAAATGTCGGACAGAGAATCCATCCCTACAACATTACCTACAGAAATACACCAGTGAAGTCGTATTCAACCTAGAGAACATCTTCAGCATAGCGAACATGAGCACACTGGTCACGTTCAAGCAGGAGAATTTCTTCCGTGATGCAGGAAATTCCACGACACAAGAAGCATCTGGGCAGGCTATTCCTGTCTGGGTTTTACAATGTGCTCCTGCTCCTCAAAATCCCAGCAACACATACGGATCACCGGTGGAGGCAATGAAGGAGCCAGCTATTATCAATTAATCTCTGCTTTTCTCCCCTCCTGGACTGACTTGTGCCATATGGCTGCTGTCAGCTCTGGCTTTTAATTTACTGGTATCTGCTGTAAAAGTAGCCCTGCGGTTTATCCGAAATTTCGATTTAATCAGAGTGAGAAACAGTGGTGGAGAGCCGCATTACGCATACGATTTATGACATGATTCCGGCTAATGCACCATGTACTTAATTTATTCATGCCAGGAATATAAACAGCAAAGTTCACTTAGCAGTTTGCATCATGTGTGCCTGGTATGCTCAGTAATGATGCAATGATAAACCAGATAGAGGACAGGCTGCCTCACAAGAAATTCAGATAGATGACAGAGATACCTCACCAGTGACACCGAGGCAAATACAGGTAGAGGACAGACTGCTTCACTAAAGACTCTGAGGCAAATACAGATAGAGGACTGACTGCCTCACCAGAAACTCTGAGACAAATAGAGATAAAGAACAGAGATACCTCACCAGAGACACTGAAACAAATACAGATAGAGAGTTACCTTACCAGAGACACTTAGACAAATACAAATAGAGGACTGCACTGCTTCACTACATGAAGACAAACACAGAAACAGGACAGAGATACTTCACTAGAGACACTATATACAGATGGAATCCAGCACTGCCTAACCAGTGATACTGAGACAAATACACATAGAGAACAGAGATACCTCACCAGAGAAACTGAGACAAATGCAGACAGATGACAGAACTGCTTCACCTATGACTCTGAGACAAATACAGACACAGGACAAAACTGCCTCACCAGTGATACCAAAGCAAATACAGATAGAGGACAATACTGCTTAACTAAAGTCTTTGAGACAAATACAGATAGATGACAGCACTGCCTCACAAAAGATTCTGGGACAAATACAAAGAGAGGACAGAGCTACCTCATCAGAGACACCGAGGCAAATATAGATAGAGGACAGTACTTGTTTCATGAAGCACTGTGGGAAAAGCAAGGTAAAATGTACCTGTTTAAGATAAGCAATAATTGCAGTTTAAACAGAGATGTTTAAACAAAGAGACAGTATTTAATTATAATACAGAGTTGGCAGACATACTCCATTGATGTTCTGGAATAAAGAACGAGGCCGTTTTCTTCAGCTGTGACAGCATAAACGTTGCCGTGGAGCTGTGGACACCAGGGGACTTGCATGACAGTGTGCTTGAGGTCAGAGGGTGCGTGAGTGTGTGATGTTGGGAGGGAGGCAGGCAGAGCAGGACAGGGCAGAACGAATGAAGGGCAGTAAGGGCAGGGTGACAGAGAAGGTGTGAGGATATATGTGTGCAGAACTTGGGAAGGGGCCCGGGCTTTGATTAATGGCGTACGTTCTGGTGGCTTGCTTGGGGTTCCCTCCCTGCTGACTCTTTAATCAAAAGCATCATTCATCACCACAGTCTGAGACAAGGGATTCCACTGCACCTCCTTGTGAGAAAACACGCACGCACGCTTGCAAACATTTATGTACACGTGGGCGCGGACATACGTACACGCGTGTGAGATCTCCCACTGAAAACCCATTACATCTCACTCACTGTCGGCCCTGTGTGGAATCATTAAAACGCTTTGATGATACCTACACTGTGGGCTGCTCTGAAAACCCGCCTACTAGTGCTACAGTAGTAACTCTACACACAGCACTTGGGGCACAGTGGCCAATTTTCCCCCATTTAAGTAATTCCTGCGAATGCAAGTGGTCAGCGAGATAACTACTGTATTAATTAGCTAGTGTGTGACATGCTTTATGTGGGTGATTCATGGGATGCACAAGCACAACACCTGTGTGCTGTGCGCGTTTTTGTTGCTTGTGAGGAAAGTGTGTATCTGCGAGGTGATACACACTGCTGCATTAAGGACCCCCCCACCTGAAAAATGCCCCCCCACCTGGAAGCTGCCCCCTGGTAGAGAAATGCCCCCTAGCAGGAAGATAAGATACCCCCTACCTGGGAGATGCCCCCCAAGCACAGAGACACCTCCTAGATGGGAGATGCCATTTTGGGAGACAGTCTGCTTAAATTAGCTGTCAGCGGACCGACAAAGGAGACACATTTCCGTCTGCTGACGTAACAGCTTTAGGGCCGGAGCATATTGACATTTATACCACCAAAAATAAGCCCGACTTTAAGAACCTCATTAGCAGAAGATCTGCCAGTGGCCTGATTGCCAGCATATATCGCAAGGTGCTGAGGAATCTAATGAAATGGAAGGACTGAAATCAAGAAAACTGGCAAAAAAATCTAGTATTAAAGTCTTGTTAGGGGCTTATTTTTGGATAACACCTAATGTACAGCGCTTCATCACCATAGTGACATACGTGACAAGATCATATTCATACCCTTGACCTTGCAGTGACTTTGTTGAATATCTCAGCTGGAATTTTACTGTGAAAAAGCAACTAAATAAAGCTTATTAAAATATAGTGGATATAATCGAAATTGTAGGTTTTTGTGATGTAAAGTCACAATTTGAGATAATCACGTTTGACATTTTCCCATCTTTAATGTAACCAAAAACAAATAGATAATTAGCAATACAAATAACTGAAATTAAAAACCCACAACAGCCTGGTTGAATAAATGTGTCCCCCCCCCCCCCAACGTATACTAACGTGTGAGCACCTTTTGCCTTTGTTGCAGCAGTAAGTCTGTGAATAAGTCTGTATCAGCTTTGCACACCTGGACCTGCAATTCCGTCTCACTCTCCCTGTTAGGATTACAGAAAAAGGTTCAAACTTTGTTTCATCAGACTGCAAGACATTTTCCCACATGGTTTTGGAAGACTGATTGAAATGAGATATAGCATCCATCTTGTCACCCGAACCCAAAGCCCAGACATGTGCAGAATAAGGGGAAATTTTTGTCACATGCAAAGATTAACCGGTCCCTGCAGCTCCTTTAATGTAGCTGTAAGCCTCTTGGTCGCCTCCCAGATCACTGGAGGGTCCTGCTCTTGCCGATGCTCTTGTGGTGACATACCTTCTCTATTTATTGATGCTGGTCTTCATGTTGCTCCATCACACATCCAATACCTTTTACATTCTTTTATATTCCTCTCCTGATACACAATAAATGGCACCTTTCAACAATATGATCCCACTACAACCAGTGTAATATGCGCTATAACCATGTGTTAGACTTGGAGAAATGCAAAAATAACTGGGACTGACACGTTCGAAAACATGCACATACACTTTAGACAGGCACAGGAATTCATAGCTTTTTAATGGGCTAATATGCTTGGTTTGAAAGAGCACGATAATAGAAACACTTTATTTTTCTTTGTATTTTATTGGTTATGGAATGTATCAGGGCCAGAACTGGGGTGCCAACCAAAAATGATTATATGGAGTGTAGAAAAGTGTATATGTGGACCAGCGAGTGAGGGCTAAAAGGCTGATTGATGTTGGCCTTAATGAGGGTGCAGATTTACTTTCTAGCAGACAACGGTGTGCTGTTTAACAGCCTCCTTCTGAAAAAAAAGAGAAACATTCCTCAAGTGAGAAAGGTTTCAAATAAACGTCAGACTAATTGCCTGTGCCTGAAAGAAATCTTTGTTTTTATGAAAAAAAAATAACTTCTCCGTGTATTGGAAAGTAAACCAGTAGACATTATAGTGACAGAATCTTGTTTGCATATCATGTTTTTAACCAATACGACAGACTGGGGAAAAGACAGCTTAATGACTGCTATCCTTGGCAAAACATAGAGAGTCCTTCTTCATAGTAAAGGCATCTCCTTACTGTTTTTCCTTCAAAATAATAACCAACGTACAGTAACAGACATGTTTAACATAAACTATATAACAAGATTTGCTTGCCAAATACCATTTTACATGGCTCTTGTGTTAAGTGAAAAAATAAAGCTGAAGCTATTTGTTCTAAAGAAAACAATTAAAAATATTGAGACAATTTTGCAGGCGAGTTGGATTTGGAAGCTCTGAAGCACAGCATAAGTTGGCATCATTGCACTGTCGGTGGGAGGGTAATCATCTGGGATTATGCAGCAGTTTGTCGCAGTCGGTGGTTGTAAGTCTGTCGGATACCCATGGGCTACAGGCGGAGGACACCCCCACTCCTTCACCCACAGAGGTCGATCCATCGGGCGGCACGGAAACCAGATGGGCACACCGTCGATCTCCTTCATTGGCAGAACGGAGACTGCTGTGTGCAATATATGTGCCAAATCGGAGGCAACTGTGTTAGGGAAGAATATATGAAAAATAATAATGTTGACAGAAAGATGGTTTTTTTATGCATCACACTCAATAAGAAAGGCAGCAGGTGGAGGCGGCAGAGGGAGTTACAGGCCGCGGATGCGCGACCCAGGCTTGCAGCTGTTCGATTCCCTTCCTCTGGTCCTCGACAACAGAAGGTGGGCTTGCTTGGACCGGGGGAACGTGATTAAGAGGTGACCGGAGAGCCACTTTGCCTGATTCACATCTGCGTGGCGGCGGCGAGCTCCCGCACCTGTGATAGGGTCGGCCCCCAGAGACCCAGAAACCCGAATGCAAGGAGGAAATGAAAGTGTGGGGAGGAAGCGAGCAAGGGGCCACTAAGTGGCTTCCGAGATTAAAATGCCAAGTGGCAGATATATCCGAGGTCTTTACATCAAAGTATCTTGTGCTGTATTTTGTGGTAGGGAAATTGAATTGTGCTCTTGCTTGCTTCAAACACGGCAGATGAAAAATCCCAGAACTGTCCATTCCCCAGGCTTTATGGATTTTCATATATCTGCAAAAGTGCGCGACAAGTTCCAGGTAAAATGAGTGACACTACCCCTTCATCAGAAAAAGCAAGCCCTTGTTTTGATAAATGTGTATTGATTTGTCTGCTAATTGCTCTTGATGGAAATCGAGGTGATCACTAGCACTGACGGAGTTCTCAGCCCATATAGTATCTCAGCTAAGTGTCACAGCACAATATCAGTTGGCTGTGAGTATGTATCCGTCACATGATATGTGTCTGCAGCTCTGGAACAGCCTGAAGATATTCCTGGTATGTGCCAACCATCCACTTCTTTGCTTTCAGATAGAGCTTGCAGAGTGTAACTGCAGGAGAAGCAGATGGTGCCGTGTTGCCTTCTAGTGCGTCATCCTTGTTTGCTGAATTCTACACCCTGGAAAGAAAACAGTCTGTCTGCCTCAGTGCAAACACAGGTTTATTTTGTACCCTGACTGAAATGATACATTTTAGCTTAGTTCCCTTTCGGTAGGCTGAAGTATCCTATCATCTTTCCCCTATTTCAGTTGTCAGAGCTTAGTGTGGGACTGACATGTTAAGCAATGCATGCTGGGAGTAAACATTTGAAATTCCATAAATGAGTCATCACTTATCTTTCGGTTCAGCCCATCCTCATGTCAGGTTGCTTGAGGTTACACATTAAACAAGTGCACCACACATGAACAAATCAAGACAGCTCTAATCCAAGAAGCTTATTAAACATTTATTGAGTAAATCACAAATTGCTAAAATATTTGTTTTTATATTGCTTGTGTGCTAATTTTAGCTAACATTTTATATTTCTCCCCACATATCCAGAATAGAAACATCAATATTGATATTTTTCCCATCAGCATATTAGCACATTATACCATACCGTTACACCAAAAGGATAAAAGTTGTAAAATATCCACCATATATACTTATGATTGATCGACATGCTTCTGACATACTTGATAGAGGCTACAGATCAAGGAAAACCAATGGAGATTGTGATGACTCACTTTCAGTACTTGAAACCCATTATGAGGAACAAATACTGCCCTTGGGACTGGCTGTTACCATCGATGACAATGGGCTACTTCTCCGCAGAGCACAGACAAGGGCACGTTCAATAGTATTTCAATAGCACACCTGTGAGCAGCAAGGCAGCTCAATCATAAGGATCATGCACAAGCCGTCATCATTGCTGCAGAAAAAGCTCGTCCTTTCCTTACTGTGCGTTGCATTTCACATGCGAGGACTCTTTGACTCGGAATCCTGCTTTGCTTTCCTTCTGATATTATAATTAATTTCATTATGTATTTGATATGTAATATCTATCTATGCATCCATTTTCAGTAACTGCTTATCTTATTCAGGGTTCAGAGCCTATCTTGGAGGCTACAGGGGAAAGGTAGGGAACAACCCAGGATGGGGCACCAACCCATCTCAGGGCACACTCACACACCATTCAGTCACATCAATGGACAACTGGGTAACTCCAATTAACATTGGCATGTTTTTTGACTGTGGGGGGAGTAGGGAGTATCTAGAGGAAACCTCACAATGACACAGTAAGAAGATGCACACTGAACACATGTCGAGCCATGGCAGAGACTCAAACTCTGAGGCAACAGTGCTAGCCGCCTCATATGTAATAAACAGTGTATAGTATATACGTAATAAAGAGAGATGTGATTGAGCTGAATGCTGAAAGAGATGTGGCCTAGCTGCATACCGAGAGAGATGTGACAAATAGAGGGGAGGAAAAAACATTATTATAGTTATAAGTCAAAAGAAACTCAGAGGTTCCAAGGCCAGCTGATTGGTCTGCATCCCTTTCACATGATCACTTCTGTGTTACCGCAGCCAGCGATGGTCAACAAGTCAACCTGTATTGTCACTACATTTATGTAGAGTCAACATCACAGGTCTTGCGGTTCATGCTCAGATGATCCCAGGCAGGGAAAAACATGCCTTTCATGTTTGTTGCTCTAATGGTCTTACCTTAAATTAAAACATCTCTCCTCACCCAAATTTACAGAATATTAATTGACCTCAACATCCTGTACTATGAAGTAACTGGCAGACATTTTATTCTCAGTCGAATTATTCTAAATCAAATTCCAGTCAGAATGGCTTAATTAGGAGCAAGGACATTTTTCTCTAGCCATTGGGTGGAGACAAGCGACTGGAGATTTTAAGGAGAAACAACAAAGAGCTGACCGAAGTAGAATTCTTTACCAGGATGTCAGCCTCGTCTTCATACTCCTTAAGGTGTGTACTGACAGCCCATGCTTGTTGACCTCGATCTGGAGGAATATATTACTGCCGATCGACTAATGCCAAAATAAACTGTTACATTTGTAACTGGGGAATCGCATTTTTGCAGGTATTACAGATCGAGTGCTAATAGCTGATAGCAGCATCCCATTCGTCCACATCCCTCAGCCTCTATAGTGAGTGAATCCGATGATTCCTGATAATCAGCTTTTTAATGGGCCTCCTTCTGCAGACTGGGACTGTTGTCTGGCCTGTAGACTTCACGGCAGTCCCGCTGTGCTTCCAGTCTGATACAGGCAGCAGACACATGTCCCTATCCAGGCACCATTTGATACTGTTGCAACATCCCCTGTGAATGAGTGCAGAACGAGGTATGAACAAAAAATACAGAAGGACACAAAGCCAGAAGATATAATGAGAAAACTCTGCATGCTCAACTCACACAAATAGCTACTGGGGCGGCATATAACCTTTTTTTTCCCTTTAAAAAGCAGGATATTGTCTGGATAAAGAGTCTCACTCAACGTCTGGAAGTTGAAATTCTGATCCCAAGTACAAATTCTTAAGCAGGAGAATGACAGCACCCAGTAGCACAGATGAGTGGAGATAATCAGTGTTTTGATCCAAATCGAGGGGTAGAGAGGTATGGAGCATGCACTGATTACAGTGTGTTGCCACACCCATCACATCGACAAACCACCTCAAGGATGAGACCCTGAGTGTAGCCATGTGGCATTTGATACCTCAGCACCAAACAGACCCATGTGAGCTTTTTTTCCAGTAGCTGGAGTGCAAATCCTGCCACCGACCCCCAAGTTTTCCCTGTAAATCGGAGGACCTGCTTGTAGGGCTGGATGTAGATTAATGTCATAACCAGGACGAAGCAAATGCAGATTAAGGGCTTTGCTCAAGGGCCCAACAGAGTAGAATCACACTGGGTATTTAGGGGATTCAAGCCAGCAACCTTCCATATGCTGGCACCAACCCGGAACCTCAGAGCCTTCAGTGTGTCCCACCAAATTGGACGTCCACATTACGTTTCACTTCTTTGCTAACATTCAGATACAATTTATAAGGCATGACTTACATGGATAACAAAGAACAATAAATAGGTCCTGCTTACTAGATTAAGGATACAGTTCGTTATCAACTTATGACTGCGATCAGTTTTGACTAACTGGTCCTTTGTGGATAAAGGATACAGTTTATGGGGCGTGTCTCCTATGCGTAAAATAGATATTGTTTATAAGACTTGCTTGATCGATAATGAAAAGATGATTCAATTCAACTAAATTCAGTTTTATATGTGTAGTGAATTTTCACACATTACATTGTCTCAGGGCGCTTCACAATTTTCCTGCCCAAAGTCCCAAGTGAGCAAGCCAGAGGTGACAGTGGCAAGGAAAAACTCCCTAGAAGGAAGAAACCTTGGGCGGAACCAGACTCAAAGGGGGAGCCCATCCTCCTGGGGCTGACAGAGAAAGTCAAATGAACAAAATAAACAAAATTCTGATTTATACAGTTCGAATGTAAATGCAGAGGGCAATCAGCTGATGGACAGAGGTACGGCAGCATGGTACGCAGGCAAGATGCCAAAAATGATGTCTTTTGTCCATAAAATCAAGATGGATTTAATAGATACCAAGTGCCATGAAGTAGTGTTTAGGTACTGCAGGCTACTCACTGACTCAAACTTGAGCCACAAAAATAACAGAAGCCAAAAACAAAGAGGGATTTTGACAGTCCTATAGAGCTTAAGCTGTCATGCTCAGCTCAGTGATTGCAGAGCCCTGTAAAAGAATCAAGAGAAATGCTGTCACTATGCAGTTTGATGGACATTATGGGTCTCGCAAAGTACAAATTCTGCCAGCCCACTGTATTTTAAATGTCATCACTGTGTGACACCAGAAAACATCATACTTTCTTGTTTCAGTTAGAGTTGTGCCTACCAGGATGAGTAAGGGCCAACCTACAGCAGAGAGATATACCGGAGAGTGAAGGACTCAGGGTTGATCTCTCATACTCAAGTAACAGAAACTGTCCATCTTCATTTCCCAGAGTGAAGGGTTACATCAGCAAATGGGCTGTCATGGAATAACTGGGGGGCATTCTGTGGATGATAAAGGTACTGTATTGGGAGGGATTAGGTAGGAGTGAAATAGCAGAGTTAACATACTTTTGAATCACCCAAAAACAGGCTGAAATTAGTATAAATGGGGGAGTAGGTGACACAGAAGCATGTTGTCTTTGAAAGACCACCTTCCTGGTGTTTTTCATGAGAAATGAGGTACTAACTTTGTTTAAATGATTCACCTTTCTGGTTCTTCACATTTAACGTATTCTTTTATGACCTGCTCATCGAAAAGCCCATTAATAAGGGCTTTTGAGAGATACATTTAATCCCAGCAAAGCTTGTAGCCGGCTAGTGAAATTCACCGTCATGTAGAGGTTAATGTTTATAGCCAGGGCTGCCAGCTGCCCGCCTGAGCAGTCACCTTGTCCCCCACTCACTTACCTGGGTTTTTTTTTCGAAAGACAGACCCATGAGTGTGACGCGCCAGTGAATAATTTTCCGTGGCTCTACTGTTTGCTCTCCTTCAGCAGAAATTGTCTCCTCCGTGGCTGTCAGGTGGCCTTTAAAGGTAACAGGCAGGTTTGCTTTTTGACACACGGGTATAATCGTGAGGCAGTTCCGCTCTGCAGTTTCCGGTGTTTCTGTGCCTGTTGGCATTGCACCCGTGTCTATTGGCCCCATTTCATTATCCTTCGTCCCGATTCAATTCAAGAAAAAGGCAAGTTGGTTACAGACTCCATTACCTTCTCAAAGAAAGTCATTCCTTATTGGTCAGTTCATCCTAGTCAGATTTTTAGCAATATTCCACATTTGTGGCACACACTAAAACTAAAACTGAACCAAAAAAAAAACAAAAACGGTGGGTTTCATTCACTCTGTAAGCATGTAACTTTTTCCCCCAAAACAATGGAAATGTCAAAAAAAAATTACTGCTGGATGCTAACAAAGGAATCCAGTACAGTTATCATAAGTGTGCCTGCTGTTTAAATTTCTTTTGCTTCTTTGTGGATGGAGTGATTTTATGCAGCTATTGTCTGTACTGTTGCCATAGATACCATGAGTAGTTAAATGTGAGATGTGGGGAAGCGTTATTGATCTTAAAAAAGCTTGTACAGGACTAGAATTCAATTGAATCAATAAAAAAATATATGGGTGAGTAAGATTGAGGATAGTGATGTCGTTTATGTTTCTCTCAAAAGCCTATGACTAATCAGTTACAAAGAATCTATATCACCACAAGCCATTATCTTCATCTGACTCGAATCCTGATGCGATGACTGAAACTCCAAGCAAGAGAAAGTGATGTGAATACAAAAAAGTTAAAAGCTGTTTCCCTTTACTGCATTGCTGAATTTATTCAGCAGAATGGCCTTGTGCTCTTTTGCGTAATAATTGAGTCTGTGGGTGATTTCCAAAGATATTAGCAGAGACATCCGGAAGCCAGACGTTTGTCACACGGAGCAGCACAGCCAGGGTATAAGTTTGCAGGCTTTGCGTGCGCATCTTTAACAGCATTTCTGCCCAGCTTGTCTTCACCTACAGTTGTGGATGGTACTGTGAGGGCTCAGGGCGCCGCTGTCAGCCTGTCGTTAGCTAGCCTGGCCAAACCCCCGCATTCCGCGTTGCGTGAGCGTCTTCAGTTCCTTCCACAGCTATGTCGCTCCTCTGCCTCCCACATCTTTCCCCATCCTGCTGTGGTCCATCCCTACCGAGGCTGAAGCTTTACACTTCTACTGAGGCTGAGCTTCAGCTGTTAGAGGCTTCTGTGTCCAGTATCTGAAGAGCAGGAATCTTCAGAACCATGTGACATGCCTTTACCTGCCAGCCACCTCCGGAGAGCAGAAAGCAGCGAGATGAGTGACACTTACACTCCCACTCCTTACAGCATATAGAGACCATATTTAAATAATTTCAGTGTTTCTCACGATAGAGTAAGTATAAACCATAACTGTTCCCTCACTCAGGATGTATTCCACTGTAGACTCCTTTTTTTAAACCTCAGCATGTTTTTGGACCGTGGGAGGAGAAACTGGGGTATCCAGAGGAATCCCCTCCGTAACACAGGGAGCACATGCAAACTCCACTCACATGGAGCCGCGGAGGAGCCTTGAATCCTGGTCCCAGAGGCATAAGGGGACAGTACCACTACGCCACCCACTGCATCTGCCTACTCCTGAATATGATTCTCTTACAGCCGAGAGGCATACCAGGTAGAACAAAGCTGGCACGTGGAACCCAGCACCGGGACATTCCCGAAATCCTTTACCTACACCCGTATTCAGGTAGGAATCATTAATAGCGGCAAGTCGTATTTACAGCAGTCCAACTTTTCAAAGATATGAAATGTACGGAAACAATGAATGCATCAGCTTAGCACAGACGTCTCGGAGAGTCACCTACACAGGAATGGTAATGTTTCTGCAGGACCTCATCTTCGGTCCGAGGTGGGCCGGCTTGGTTGCGAGCAGGTCAGCAGTGGTGGCACAGAGCACAGCTTGGTCTCTGTCCGAGCGAAGCAGCCGACGGCGGAGGTACTTCTTCATGCCGCTGGTGTGGAACAGTAGATGGGGTGGCAGCATTCCAGTTTCTGCGGGAACCGCTCCCCCGCCCCCTCCGCTGCCCCCCTGGGCAAGCCCACCTCACTTGGACACCCGTGCAGATAAAAGTCACTTTTATGACATCTGAAGACCCACAATGCCCTGCATTTTATGCTAATAAGGGGATCAGAAAGGGCCACTCGTCATCAAATGGATTGTCAGGTGGGCTTGCTCGGTTTATGGGGAGCACGTGCACGTGTGTATTGCTGTGCAGTCACTGTACAAACGTCTATGTATGTGTGCATTTACTGGGACATCACAGGGCCCCTGACCTCTGGGACAAACCATTTTCTCGCTGCATGTTCCTATGACTCGAATGAAATGCCTTTGCTGCAACGGCGGGGCTGTGTGTAGGGTGGGAGCCCTGCTGAGTCCTAGCTGAGGTTTCGTGTGGGAGGTAGTCATCCCTAACCTCTCTCCACCACACCAGAGCCACGGTTGCGCTGCCGTTGTTAATATTCCAGTCAGCCCAGAGCCTGCAAACAAAGGCAGCTCATCTGGGCCCCTGAGAGCGACATGTCTCCTCTTCTCTTCACCGTAACCTTTTCCCTCAGTCTCCCTGACCGAAAAAGCCTGGTTTCAGTTGTACTATATGGGAAAAGATGGTCAGTGGATGATGTAAATGCAGTGGAAACTTGCAGAAAGGTATGAAAAACAGTGAGCAGTGGTTGAGATATACATTGTGTGTATGCATTGTATATATATATATATGTGTGTGTATGGAGCGCATATACATATACTTATCGATCCTACAACTTATTCCAGAAAGCACTGGGCAAAAGGCAGCTCACATCCTGGAGGCCACTGCAGTACAGACACACACACACACACACACACACACACATTCATATATATACACGCAAATGAACACTTTTTATTTAAAAATTCAGAAATGGCATTTATTCATATTATTGCAATGGCTTCACCTGGTTACCAGACTGAATGACTCAGTTTTTACTCTTCTTTCAGGTGCCAGTGACATTTATTTTCAATCAGTTTCTTTCTTCAAGGGATATCACAATCAAAAATTACAGAGCCAACAGGAAAAGAAAACTTCAGAAATCCTCAGACAGGGCTCCACATCTGAGGACGGACGGACGGCGGAAAATAAAATCTGCATATTTAAATTTTCCATATTTTCTCCCTCTTTTCATGGCGAGACAAGCATCGAGTAATAAGATATGCACGTAGTGTTAAGAGGAAGGCTCTGCAGAACAAATGGTGTTAATTTGCAGCGTGTCTCTGAAGCTGCACGCTGGAGAGCAGCCTTCAGGGACAGGGATCCGGCAGCAGCTGTGCTGGAATTAATGCCTGCATGCCAAATTAGAAACACCATGCATTGCTGTCAGAGTGGGAGGAGGCGGAGCCAGCCAAGACGTGCTGGTGTGTTTGTGTGCCAGATGAGGTAGGCTGCGTGAGCCTTTTCTTAACCTGGTGGGACATTTTCAGAGTAACTCTGAAAGGTGACGTTTTTGGAGATGATTAACTCTGACAAACAGCGAGATACCTAGAGTAAATGAATGAACAAAAAGTGAGCTGCAACCTTTCACTTGTTAACAGCCTTTATTTATCTTTGAGTTTGGGGAGGCTTTAATGAGAGTCAAAGGGAAGTCCCCACCAAGATCGGAAATCAACCACATTTGAATGTCCCAAGACATTATAGGAAGACGCGATATGCCCTGTCCGTACTTGCAGCTTCATGAATCTGGGTGCCTCTTTTCTCAGACAAACAACCCTCACACTGGAGCCCTGGGTTCACACTCCTTTGATGCTAGATGATGAGAATCTCTAACTCTTTGATTTGTACTGCCTGCTGTACGGCATTGTCGGTTTGGACTGCAACTGTGCAAACCCATATTTCTCTAAATCCATTTACATGCCCTCGTTCTCTAGCCTGCCTCCCGTTATCTTGGGATCGCACTCTCACGGGGGGTACTTGTCCCTTGTGAAATGCTGGCATGGTAACTGGATTGGATTGCTGAAGCAGTGCACAGTGTCCCAGCATCCAGGGCCACTAGTGCGAGAGATCTGTCATCCAAATGAAGCATTTTGCATGTCAGTAGAAGCTAGAGGATCAATAATGACTTTATGGGGCCCTTCTAAGGATTCGTGTAAGGCTGAAGGTCAGGGGCCTGGAGTGTACAAGGCTGACTGTGTGTGGCCCTTGAATTTGACATGAAAGTCAGAGAGTCAGAGGTGTGAGAGGTGGTGTGTGTGTGCATCTGGGGTGAAGGGTAGGGGGGAGCACATATGTGTGAAGTCAGCACCAAGCTGCCAGTGGTTCACCCATCTGGAAACGTATGATCTTACTGCCTCGCTCTCTGAAGGAGAGAGAGAGAGAGAAGCTGTCAGAGAGGAAGAGGAATGGGCACTGGGTGGTGGGGGGGGTTTCAGAGCAATGGAGATGTGGAGGAATAGAAGCTGGAGGATGTCAGATAAAAGGCAGGAAGAAGTGAGTAAGCCCGCATTGTGCAGTGAGTTTAAGGTCTCTGCGAGCCGAAGCAGCGTGCTGCTGTACCGTGCGGGAACTGTCACTTACATTGCGTGAGGTTTGTCCGCTGGGAATTCAGGTAATTTCCTCCCAGCAAAATATGCAAAACTATCTTAATGCATGAGAAGCAGAGGCTTAAAGGCCTTCAAGATCAATCAAACCTACGGTTCAGCTCTAAAGACATGCCAACAACACGGAATCATACAGTATGCTGGAAAATATTTGCGTATATTAACCTACACATATAGAATTCATAAATAGTGTCGTATGCATAAATATTTCTCAGTCTATCATTGTTTCTTTTAAACACAGCTTGGGAGTTAAGGCACCCAGCATATCATTACACATTGTACTGAATATAACTGTGCATCGGGCAATTAAAACTTGGATTTGATATATATTTTACTGTTGGGAGCATCCCTAACTAATGCTTGGCATATAATACAGTTTTTTACTATAATTATTCACTCACACCTATCTCTCTTAATATGAAATGTCTTGCTTGAGTTGACTTGAGTGTGGGTTCTTGGTTAATCTGTCTTGGGTAGATAGGATATACTAAATCTCCATCCTCTGTCAACCAAGAGTACCACTTCTGCCTGCTGAACCCACTGCCACCCCTTTGCCTCCTGGGACGTGACATCTGCTATGACATGGTCCACCACTTCCAGATGTACCTCCACCTTCACCAGAGGCCTCATTTCAATGCCCCTGCCCTCTCCCAGCCATCTCCGCTGTCCCCAGTGCCACATCAACGAGCCTCTTTCATTTGAATACATAATTAGTCGCCTGAGCACTCAGCTTTGCTAATTTCTAGACAAAGGGACCACAGAGGGGAAGAATAGGAGGGGGGCTTCCTACTTCCATGAAAATGTAGCTGAGGGGACGCAATATTTTTGATGAGCAGTTTGTGATTCAATTGTGCCCTTGCTCCCTCTCTCTCCCTCCGAAAAACTACCCATCCAGAACTGATGTTAGTGCTGCTCATATAATATTGACTGGCTATTCCATGCATCTCCTTCTGTTTCCCAGTAGGACTGAATAGGGTATTGGTCTACAAACCAAAGATTAAAAAAACAGAGATTCTAGAAGAATTTGGGGATTTTTGCACCAAGGTTCATTCTGTTGAGTCTTTAGGAATGTTTGGTGATTCACAAGTGATGTGGAAAAGTATGATGAGACTCTTTCACTGAAATACTGAAGCATCACTGTGCTTCTTCACAAAATGCCATCTCAGAGGAAATCTCCACGTCTGTCACAGACGATAAGTGTGCTCAATGCTGGCTACAAGCCAATGAAACATCCTTTTTACTCTGAGCTAAAAGGACTTTTTGATCCTATTAGGACCTGTGCCAAAGCCGGCCTCGTTTAAAGGGTCGAGGCTAAATGACATTTCCTTCTCCGGGCCAGACCATTTGCACGGTGCAGGAGACCCAAAATTTCCCTCTCAAAGCTCCAACCTAATTAATCATGACTGTTGCTGAAGATCCATTTCTGACTGGTGCCATTTCGCACCTCAAAACTAATCTCTTGGATACATGGCGTGATATTAATAGTTCACACAAGATGCCTACCAAACTTCCTATGTGTGTCATTGCGTCCTGTGATGGGTTGGTGTCCCAGGTCGTTCCCCGCCTTGGGCCCATAGCATCTGGCATAGGCTCCGGACCCCCATGACCCTGAATAGTGGTTATAGAAAATGGATGGACAGAAGGTTACATTGTGCTAAGAATAATTTTGTTGAATTTTTGTTGATTAGTGTTTCTGGGATAGGCTCCAGGCCCCGCATTCAAGAAATGTGGAAGAAAATGAATGAATGATTTACTTTAATATTTATG
>JAABNX020000021.1:2394526-2405363 GCA_015163995.2 Mormyrus lacerda
GCAGGAGATGCTTTGGGGGTCATGGTTGGAATTGGGAGGAGTGACACGGACTAAATGTGGAATGGGGGAGTTGCATGTCAGACATCAGGGTCTGCGAGGGGAGTAATGTTAGTGGGGTAAACACTGGTGGGGAAATACTAAATAATTATTTAATTATTATGTCAGTAATTAATCCCTCTGAATTCAGATGAAAGAATCGTCTGCACAAAAGAACAACAGCTACAGCCCTCCCAAAAAAAACAACAAGCTGGTCTCATCTGATTTCCCCGGGAAACAAGCCGGAAACTGCCCCGGATGGGATGGATGCCTTGCGAGGAGGGTGCGTCTCGCAAACCGTTTGGGGGGAAGATGTGCAGGAGAAGAGACAAGGAGGCCAATTAAAAAGCAGCCCCTACGCCACCATGCCCTACGCTGAGCCTGCCGCTAGCGCCGCTGACGCCTCGCCCCCGTCTACATGCCCTACTGCCGCTAGCGCCGCTGACGCCTCGCCCCCGTCTAATCACACGGAGGATATATTGATCAATGTGCTTAGAATTTACTTTCCTGCCGCCCCGCTGGGTTGGCGTCAGAGAAGGCCAGGTAATAATAATTGGACAGGACCTGTGGGGATTAGTTAAAGTCTCTGAACTCCGTCGTCGTCCGTACAGCATCTAAATGTTGTAGATACCTATTAGTAGCACTTAATTACCCAAATCGGTGAATCCATGTGAGTGGGATGGAAACAGCCATTTTATTTTGAAATAAACATTAATATTATCAGTATTATGATTATTATTGTAAACAGAAGTCATAGAAGATCTTGCAGGTCATGGGCGCCATTAAATCTTAGGGGGATGTGCCCCCCTCACATTTCATAATTATTTGTTTGGACGGGCCCCCCCCCACCTTTAACATTAAATATTAGTTCACCCAGTGCTTTTTCTATTGCTTTGCGGAAGAATCTATTCCACTTGATGGATATGAGAATACACACACCACTGAAAGAGCACCCTGTTTTTGCTTCATGGTTTGCAGGAATGTAGCAAATGGTATCTAATTCATTAAAAAATTTCTTGGGGACGGTCGCCAGACTCCCTGCCAGTGTGTCCCACCCACATTTAAAATGCCTCTGACCCCCCCGGTGCAGATCATTTTGATACTCTGTGTAGGATGTATTTCAGTATTTCAGGTAAAAAAAAAACTTTTACGAATAATGTTTTTTTTTACTGACTATAGGTGAGAAAAGCACACTGGAGAGATATACACAGTTATAGGCAGACGAAGTCTTGGTACTGAACTTGCGGTGCATGAGAGAGGCTGAGGCATACGATTGACTTTTTGTGAGCTGGCAGCCCTCTCCAGCAGTGCGAAATGGCTCTTCGCCGCTACAGGATGACCTCTCTGCACCCTCCAGCACACCGCCGACACGCCTCATTCCCTCATTAGTCCACTCAAGCGTAGCCCACTGTCTCACGTCGCCCTTTTCATCCCAGCTCGTTTCCACAGCGACATTCTGCGTGGCGTCCTCGCTGGCATGCCCACGAGCCGGTGCCGCACCTGATTGGCGAGGCGTCCACATTCCGCCACACGCCATTAAACCCATTGACATCCTGAAGGCGCGGCGGGGGGGTATGGGGGGCCAAAGCCGGGTACAGTGTTTTTCCGTGACCTTTTCAAGGTCCGCTACCTATTGTGGTTCCACCGAACTAAGAGCACAAACCCGAGCTTACGGAAGGGAGAAGCACACAGAATGTCATCAGGAAGCAGTCTGCTGTTCTGGACGGACAGTGATCCGTGTCTCTCTGTTAAATTCCCTGATGACTTGATGTTTTGGATTTTCCTGGAGAAGTCCACCTACCAGGCATGGGTCGGTGGCGGGGGGAGAGTCAGACGTGGTATTATTCTATAACCAAAAAAAAAAATACAAAAAACAAATAAGAAAGGAAGGAATAGTCTCTCTGCCTTCTGTTTCTGTGCCCTGAGAGAGCATGTTTGTACCCATGAATAATTCATGAGGCTTCATTAAGCAGAGTGGCTGCTCCCCCCTGCCCCCCCCCTTTCACTGCGGCGGTGCACTGCCTGCCTTGTGTCTGCCATCTGGATACATGCCACCGACTGCCAGATCCCTGCTCCAGCACCAGCCTGGGTGTGTGTGTGTGTGTGTGTGTGTGGGGGGGGGTGTCAGGACTGGCGAACTCTCATTGAGCCGTGGATCAGGGCCCGCAGCCCGCGGCGATGATGCAGCACGCACCTGCCGTGTGAAGACGCGAGGGTGGCCTGCCTTGCGCCTGCCCGGGGAGGGGGGGTCACTGTGACTCGCTGCGTACGGCATCGTGTCACGGTCCAGCTGACGGCGGCGCCGAACAGCCAGGGGAGCTGAGCTGAACTAAGGTCTCACTCGTCATCTGGCCTGAAAACCCAGGCAGGTCGGGGGGGTGGGGGTGTCCTTTTGGAACATTTATTTTTCGTTTGGCTTAAACAATAGCAACACTTTTCCATTATGACTCATTCTCCCTTGACTCATCAAGAAATGCATCCTTGTTGCTTTCATGTTATTAAGCTATTTAGGTTACCCCCCAGCCCTGCGCTGGCCCCCGCTTTGTCTGCAGGAGGGGTTTCCAGGATATGTACCCTGAAAATACTGGGGATGAACATTGCAAACCATTCCCAGGCTGGGTGGACTGTCCAGCAGCTACACAAATCAGTCAGAAGCGTCATTAAAACCTCCTTTTGGTCTCTCCTGTCCGTGCAGATAAACATTAGCCGGTGCTGTGCATGATTTCCCTGGCCATTTGTAAGGGTGTCCGCCAGGTCGCCACTGTCTCTCCGACCATCTGGTGGGGGCCCACCTTGTCATGCTTACGCCTCTGTCCATCACTAGGGAATCCGCCACATCATGGGTTTGTCTCCATCTGTGTACAAGGAGGCTGCAGGGTTATATAACACATCAGACTGAGCGTGATATTTTATTGCAAATGCTGTGACTGAGGAATACTATGGTGAGAAATGAGAGTGCGTGTGAGTTCCATGGGTGAGTCGGGGGGTTTAATCGATATTCAGAGAGGGCCCAACCTTATTATTAGCCAATGATGTGTTTTGAATCAGTGTGTGAAAAACCACATGGCACACTAGGGGCCAATCGGCTTTCAGTTGGGGCCAGTGTCCCTGTGGCCCCGCCCCTGTTGAGCATTACATATAAAAGTCCAGCAGCAGAGACTGTCTACAGGAAGCCGAGTTGTGAGTGGCCCTTCTGAGGGCATGGCACGAGTGCAGAAGCTCCTCTGCCAGCTGGTATGCTGTCTGTGGAGGTGCCACAACTACCTGCTAATCTGAATGGGCAGCTGGGAGCTGCAGGACTCAGTTATGTAAACGTGGAAAGTTCACTAACATCCAGGGGTACTTTAAAACGTGTGCTTACATAGCCTGAAGTCAGGCAAATCGATTAAAATGGGTCTCAACTAACCTTGCTTAATAAAATCTGAACCCCCTCCCCCTCCAAAATCAACTTTACAGTCGCCTCCCTCTACAACTACAATGCCACCGAAAATATCCTGTTGTCTGAAGACTCGTGAATCTTCAAAAGTTGAAGTTTGACTGATTCATGAAATCAGAATAGTTTCCCATCCCATTACCTAGTAAACACAGCCTGTTTTGTTGACTTATCCAATACATCACTGCGTGCTGCCAGAGCAACAAGGGAAATAGACTACAATAAAATAAAGCAAGAGCTACAGCAGTGCATTAATGGGCCCATCCACATAGGCTTTTACACCTGGGATTACAAATTAAGATACAGACTTTTCACAGAGCATTTTCCAGCCACCGAGAGCTAGAACTGCAGCAGGCCTGGGCCGCACATACAGTTGGGGATGTTGGTAGCTATCGGACTGAGCAGAGAACATTTTAGTGGAACAGCACTCCATCAAAACTCCACACGGAAGACTCGAGGAACAAGGAGCAACAGTATCTATACATTTCCAGCAAAATCCCCCAGGGTCCTGGCTGATGCTGGTTTTGGGAGGTGCAAGCTGTGCCCGCTTGTCTTTAGGAGGCCGTCAGAGATTAATAATCAGGAGCCAACAGCAGAAGGAGTCTGTATATATATATTTTATCTTAAATGCAGCTTGTTTGTCAGGCTGGTATAATATTGATTGTGAAATCAGGATCAGGTGGGCACGTGCCAGCACCAGGCCTTATCTCCATGATGCAGGCGGATTGGGGGGGGCATTATCAGAGCCACACAGGAGCGAGTCGCTCCTCCAGTGCTCTCAAAGGCACCACTCTCCCTTTGTACAGGCCGGGAGAAGCCTGTTTTCCTCTCACGTGCTTGATATTCCTATTACAGCTTCTGTTCACCGTCTTCCTTTCTGGAGCACAGTTTCATCTAGGCCTCGCACTGACCTTCCAGCTCACAGCCACACAGCTTATTTGACTTTCATTCTCCTGAGGTGCAGGACCAGACAATTCAGAACCCGCTTCATCCTAACATAGAACTTTTCCCAGCATGTTCTAGACCAAATCACCCCTGCGCATGTCGGCCAAGTAACAGGTGAAAACTAGTTAACAGCACAATCTCCTCAGACTGTCCTACAGCTTTATTACCTCACATCTAATTAAACACATATCCTTCTGGGTGCTTCCACAGGATTTAATAAAAACAAAGGCCATCTATATCATTCTAATAAGGATAAAATACAAAGGGTTATTCATATGACAAAACCCACCACCTCCAATTGAAACAGTGCCTGCACCAGCAGATTTATACCGTTTCATATTATCAAACCCAATCACATGCAGCTGTAACACTATGGACAGCTCAGGCAGTAATCAGTTAACTAGTAGAACTAATTAACATTTGTTATTAATGATTAATTACAGTCCATTCAGTGCCAATCTAATCTACAGAGCCAGTGGGACTTACACAAACTCATTTTAACATAAAAATCTCTTTAAATTGCTTGAACAGACACTATGAATGTGAATTAAATAATGTACTCCATATAAGTGACTGGAAAGCAAACTATGCAGTGGTTAGATGGCTAAAGCCGTACCACTGCATGGCTGTATCCTGTGTGCAGAGCAGACTGAGGCAGGAATGCAGAAAACATTTCGTTGACACACCTTTCATATTCCATTGAATTTTAACTATGTGTTAAATGTGATGCTATGTTAATCAAAATTATTGCATTATTAAATTTGTTTTGCTTATTACTTGGCAGTGTGCTACCAGCACGTGAGGAACCTAGAAACAAAAATTAGATTAGGTCTTTTTAAGTGTTTTTAACTGTGACAGGACCTCCATGAAATGGCCCATAAGTTTGAATTTTAAAGCACTCTCTCCTACGATGGGATATTTACATTAAAACTGACTGTAATGTCTCCTTCCAGGGTATAACCATTGCTGTAATTATTAATGTCCATGTTCTACATCATTCCATCTTACTACATCATCCAATAATTCTGTTCATCTCATCCTTCTCTAAATCATTCCACCCATCTTTTCCTAATCTATTCTTTTCCCTAAATCATCTCCCTTCTTCTATACATCATCCCATCCTTCTCTTCACCCCCTTTCCTATCTCATCTTGTCCTTCTCTACATCATCCTCCATCCTATATCATCCCCTGACTCCTCAACACTATCCCATCCTTCTGTACATCATCCTCCATCCTATATCATCCCTCGATTCCTCAACACTATCCCATCCTTCTTTACATCATCCTCCATCCTATATCATTCCCCGACTCCTCAACACTATCCCATCCTTCTCTACATCATCCTCCATCCTATATCATCTCCCGACTCCTCAACACTATCCCATCCTTCTCTACATCATCCTCCATGCTATATCATCCCCCGACTCCTCAACACTATCCCATCCTTCTCTACATCATCCTCCATCCTATATCATCTCCCGACTCCTCAACCCTATCCCATCCTTCTCTACATCATCTCCCCTCATTTCTTCACTATCTCCCAATCATTTCTCCCTGTCATACATCAGCTGTGCCAACTTATATTTCTGAATATTCCCTATAACTGAATATCAAACTGAACTCTACAGATAATGAAACATTTCAGTACAGGTCACCTGACCTTGATTTCCTGGATTAAACGATAATAATAGCTGCAAGGACTGTTAGAGTCATCAGTAAATGAAAGAAGACACACCTGAGTGTTTCTCATATTGATACTTGTGCAGGAGATTTAGAGATACGGCATCCGTTGGCAGTTCCCAGCAGAGTGCATGTTTCCAAGATGTCAACTGGCACTTTACACATGAGACGTGCATATGGAAAAAGCAGGGCCAGGTTGGGAAACAGACAGCGAGAACTTTCAAAGGGAATGAAAAGCTGCATTAGCTAAAAATGTCGTGACTGAGTAAGGGGTGTTTACACAATCTCACCTCCTGATGGCAGAACACCTCAGATCTTCTCACGACAATCAGCCCCTCCCTGAAAAGCTGTGTTGCCTTCCCAGGTTGGTACTGAGATTTTGTAGAACTTTCTCTGCAACTTGCACTTATTGCTGGTTACTGATTAGTGTCTGTAGCTTCTTTGACATGCAATAATAATAATAGTAATAGTAGTAGTAGTAATAATAATAATAATAATAATGTCATTCATATATTGTGCCTTTCTCAAACTTAAGGATGTTTTACAAAACATACAATTCAGCACATAAACCATAAAATAATTGAACTACAACAAATACATGGTACACACTCTTAATTTCATCAAACAGGACTTGAGGAGCACAGCTAACCATCTGTTTCCTGACCTTCTCCTTTGCATGTCTTCTCTTGCATCTCTTTCCTTATGGTACATGTAGACCTCTCCCCTCTTAAAACAGCTCGATCCCTTAAATTTAGCTCAACTCTGGTCAGTGCTTTTGGTGTCATGGTCGTATTTGTGATGTTGCAGCACGAGCTTCGTCAACGATGCAAACCTTTTACTTATGCTTTACTTCTTTAGCAAACACATTTATGAAATCAACGTACATTTTTGAGAAAGCGGGGCCCCCGGGCCCTTGAGCATCTGGGAGGTCAGGGCCTTGCTCAGGGGTCCGATGGTGACATCACTCTGCCAACTTGTGTTTGCTGGCGTTTTAGGATGTTCCAGATGTTTTTCCATAGAAATGACTGGTGGAAGACCGCCCTGGTAAATCAACCACAATGGAACTGCCTTATCACCTCAGGAGAAATGCCAGCCCTCCAGGTCATTCCAGAGGCATCTTCTGATTTCAGACATTTGTTTTCTTTCACTTGTCTAAATCTGATGCTCAGTGTTATCAAAAGGTTGCAACATCTAGCTAATTAACTGATGCCTTTGTTGGGAAACAACATCATTTTCATCGCACTTGACCCCTTGCCTCTATGACAATGTTATCAGTGTGATACAGACCTGGCGATGGGTCTATATCACACTTTCCTCTCCGCATCAGTCCACTTATAGTCCATAATGTCTATGCAGTTCAAGGTCCTTTATTTGATTTGATATTTTTTGCATGTCTGTACTAGTAACGGCTATGAGTAAACTACCCACAATATAATACTTCAAATATTATTTAACAATATAGACAATTGAGAACAATAGGGGTAGAATAATAAATGGCAGGCAATAGAGAAGATCATTTACTTTCAATGAAAAACAGGTGTCTTTCCATTGTTTTTCAACAATGACCTTTTTAAAGTGCCTACCATTGATGAATTATTAATGGTCTCATTGCACAATATGGTATGAGAGCTACTGGGAAAACAGGTTGTGACTGGACTTTAGGCTGGGGAGGGGGTGTTCTATGCACAGAGACCTCATCAGCACTGGAAAAGCCCGTCTGAAGGTTAATGCAACTTTACATGCTTCCATATTGATTGTTTTTTTATTCTTAGATGACAATAAAACTGTTTTAAGTAGAATGCTTTCTATCAGGCTGCTGGGCAGCGCGTTTATTGTGAGATCTGGAGAGTAATGAGAACCAAATGCAGCTCATTGTCAGCTGGGTCCTCTTGTTAGCAAAGGAGGGGGCTGTGATCTGGACAGCTGAATGGGGACCATGGTGGGAGGCGATAAGAGCCATTGGACGTGCACAGATCTGCACAAAACACCTTTATGATTTTATCTGCCAATCAGCCAATTGACTGATTAATCAGTGAATCAATTAACTATCTAATTGATCACTTGCTGCCAAAGCTTTGTTACGAATTGCATCAGTTTTTTAGTTGTGCTCCAGAGGTAGGTACTTCTGGTCCAGACCAAGACTTTGTTCCAACCAACCAGTTGAGTACTCTGTGACTGTGACTCCTTATACTTAGCTGGATGCAACAAAATCTTGGTCTGGACTTTTAATCTTTGGGCCTGAATTACCCAACTCTGTGACTGAGGCTGATGTATCCCTATGTGAGAGACCCATCAGGAGAATTTCAGGTGGCCTCTATCACCTGTACCCCTGGGTCACAAGCATCAAAGGAATCATCAGTCCATCTTTCATAGCTGTGGCAGTGACCCTGGAGCCTTTTCCAGGCAATACAAGGCACTAGGCACAGTACACCTTATGAGGATTGCCCGTAATTCATACAATTATTTTAATTATTCTATTACTGAATTCATGGGTGGAGTTTTTTTTTTCTTTTTTGGGGGGGGGGGCAATGCAAAATAACAAGTAACGCCACGTGCATTAACAGGTAAGATTAGCAGGATGCCAGCTTTTTGTCTCCCCCTCCCACCCAAATGCACACATCAAACTCCACCTATACTGTAACTGGAATTCTTCAGTTAATTCCAAATTAACTTTTTCCCATTTATCCTGCAGGATATTCTACTCCAGTCTGTGGAGTAAATTTCTTGACGCTGTGTGTCCAGGTAACCCCCCCCAGTCTCCCCCCAGTGGGCCTTCAAGTACATGCCCTTAATAATGATTGTACTTGACTTACTATGCAAATACAATTCACATATAAGGCCGACACTTGCTTTAAATAGCTCTGTCTTTGATTCTATCGAGGGTAAACTGAGGAATGCTCAGGGTTAAAGCAGTTGTGAGCGCGGCCCCACCAGGTGCTGTTGTGCCCTCTATTTCCACATCGGACTCCGGCTCCCTGGGGCACTGTCATCTGCCCCAGACACCAGCGGGACCCAGCTGCAAAGGGAACTGCTTCACGGGGCACCTTGGTTTCCATCTGTTTCTTTACCCAGGTGTCACCCGTTTAAAGGAGAAGGTTGTGTTTAGCAGGCCGAGAGAAAGGAAGACAGTAGGAGAGTGTTTCAAGGCACCTGTGACCCTGTCATCATGTTAATCTCAATCCCGTCCTGTCTTCAGCAGCAGAAGCGTTTTTTATGCGCCAGTCATATTAGTCAACAGGCACAAGAAAGACAAAATAGTGTGAGAACGTCTAGTCAGCAATCGACATCACACGTGCAGTATTGGGCATTTCAGAAACTATAAATCTAGACAAAGATTTTGTTACTACCAACCAGTTGAGTACTCCATGCCTTTGACTCTTTATGCTCAACTGGTTGGTAGAAAGAAAATCTTGGTCTGGACTTGTATTTTCTGGATCTAATATGCCCAACACTGCACACACGATACAAGTTTGAAAGGCAAAGAGGGCTCATTCTTTTTCGAAGGAGATAACAGGTTGGAGGAAGAGAGGAACCAATTTCAGGGATTCTGGAAGGCAGAGCTCAGGTCTCAGAAGCGGTACAGTGTCCAGGTATTCTCTTCTAAACTTCCAGTCTGATTTTAGCAGCAATGGAAGAATTCAGGATGGTAACACTTGTGACTAGTTGGATAACGGACTGCATCACCTGACCTTTCTTTCTCCCAGGAGTCCCGGCACCCTCCCCATCTTGCAAAGTAATTTAAATATTTTCCTACATTGAATATAAACAGGTTTTAAATGACTAGTGGAGGACCCATCTGTCAAAGGGGATTTGCTCCTGGAGCGCTTTTGGGGCCTGAGGCATTGTCTTCCCAGTGTGAGGATATCTTACCGCATCGAGAGTGTTACATAAACACGTAGTGACAGGACAGGCAGCCAACGGTTTGGCACAGCGATGTGCACAGTTGACACTAATGAATGAATGTTTGTATGTAACCAAGAAAAGACCCGCATGCTTTCCTATGAGCCTGTCCACAAAAATGGGTCCTCCACACATCCGGGTAAATTAGCAGGTACGCTGCACTGCTTTTTTTTTTTTTTTTTTCCCAAACTCTTCCAAACTCTGAGATCCCCCAGCATGCATCAGTAAGAAGTCACATTTTGGTGGCCTGTTTAACTGGTGCAGTTTGGCTAAAAATTGGAAGCTTTGTGCCGAGGGCTGTGTCTGCCAAACAGGTGCGTGCATCAGATAACACAGCTGAGAAAGGAGCCACAACCACTCTTCCTAGGAGGTGACCAGAAAGCCTTTGAGATCTCCCGAAATGGAAAGGCTTCCCAGGCAAATGTCCCGCGATTCTACACATCATTAGAGATGCGTTTCCTCATAAGATCTGTCCCCAGCCAACAGAGGCACCTTCCTGAGGAAGACACCATTTTTATAGAAGCATTATTTCCTTTGTAGTCGCCGGAGAAGCTCTGACAAGTGTGGGCGCTTTGCAGACTAAAAACAGAAAGTCAAACTAGGTAAACTTTCGCTGCTCCCTGCAAGCTGCTGAGGTGAGGACAGCGGCAGGCATGTGGTCTGGCTCCTGCAAGCGCCTCTCAGTTCAGATGCGGCACAAGTGATGCTAGAGGACTTTTAAAGGTCAGCCGTTACCCTGCGTCGCAGTCTCCAGGCATCTGGCAGAGCTTCCCGCCATATGGCGCCTCCATTCTCTCCACAGCAACAGGGCTTATCGGACTTTCTCTTGCATTTAATTGTTT
>JAABNX020000021.1:2405394-2415909 GCA_015163995.2 Mormyrus lacerda
TGTGGGGGTGGGTGGGCGCTTGTCTTTGCTTTGATGTCCCACTTTTTTGGGGGGTGTGAATTGACAAAAGAATACAGCATGTATACAACACAATCCCAGTGACAGATGGTGACACTCCAAGTGACTAACGGGGGGGACGGTACACAAAAGGAAACCTTCAAGGCGTGTACTGTACTCAACAAAAACACTGTCAAACAAACAATGTATACTGCTGATGCAACTGCATAATAACAACAACAACAACAACAACAACAATAATAATAATAATAATGATAATAATAATAATAAGAAGATTATGATAATGATGATGAAGAAGAAGAACATGCAACAAAAACAACAATAATAATAACAGCAATAATATCAAGAGCAAGGCAACAGAAATAAAGCAGTTGAAATGTATATAAAGTCTGTTTACTTTTCATTTTTATTTTTTCAACAATATATCAGCTATATTGATTTATGTATTTATTTATATAATAAATATGGTTGATTCATTTATTCATTTTACGTTTAGGTCGTAGGGTGCACACATGTATTAGACAAGAAGTTGTAAATCTGGCTTATTCTACGTGTTCTTCAGAAAGTGGATGTGGCTATTAACACGATGCATTGATGAATGCAGATGAGCGCGCGCTCCAGGGAGCATCACTCCCAGTCATACCAGAACCGGATTCGGGTTCATCCCACAAAATGAACGGGCCAATGAGAAGTGAAATCGTAAACACAGGGATGGCTTCTCCTCTGAGGTTTTAATTACAAGCCGCGACTTCCTTTCTTTCTCTGCCTTGATTTGAAGAGATAATTAACAGCTTGTCCATCTTCCCGGCGTGCGTCTTTGACAGTCGGCATCTGGTTGACACTGATAGTGGAATCTCTCTGACACAGCTAGTCTGGCCTGACGTGCGTGAGGACCGAGTCTGTGCTCAGAATGGCAGGCAGATAAGGCCAGACTAGCCGCTCCTCGTCGTGTCCTCACCATGTCCTTAGTCTGTGTCGCAAATGCATGGCCCTCCTTCCCAGTCTTTCCTCTTATTGTCGCGACAAACTGCCGCACAGTGTTACAGTGATAGCCATGCAGCACAGGACCACAATTATAGGAGAATCAGTACCTCGTTCCTTGCTAAATCATTCAATACCTGCCAACATCTCAGGTGCCATGAAATGCAACAGAAACTCCCCTGCCAAGTGCCACACAGGCTTTCTGGACATCTGTTGTAAGAGAAGCAGCCTTTACTGTGTCATCCATGTGCTAAGATTGTGGAGTCCATGATGTTTAACGTAAATGTACAGTTGGTGAAAACAAAACACATTTCAATGTAATATATAGTGTCCAGCATTCAGGATAGTGAAAATAAAATAACAAAGACAAAGAGTTCTATTGAAAATTAATATATTTATTTTGTATAATTAAATTTTTCACTGCATGCTTGCACCTATCAGAGTCATACTTAGATATCATGTGACAACATTTGATTTACCAGAGGCTGAGAGCATCCGTAGTACGCATGCGTGTAAACATCCAGGCATACACAATTGGCGGTGGACCACTTTCTCTCATAGTTCTCCGAAAGGCTCCCTGTACCAGCCAATCAGCAGGCAGGGAGCCTGGGGCAAGGTAGGTGAGACAAAGGGGGCGGGAAGGAAGTCTTTAGACAGGACTCGCCCTTGGGGTCCGGAGGGAAGGGGAAGACAACGCTGCCCATGGCCACAGCTGGTTCCTGACAGAGGAAGCCCGTGTGGAAGCTCAGAGCTGTTTTCTGTGCACTATCACAACCACACAGCGTTGTTTACCTTCCCCTCAGGCAGGGCAGGGTCCCTCGGAGACGGGGCCCACACGTACGCGACCGCACAGACTCTCCGGCTCTCACACACAGATTTGCATGCTCTCAGGCGCTCTCAACGTGGTTCGACTCTTTGTGACACGCCCCGCACATACATGGGTGCGTACTCTTGCTAGCGCCCAGCTTTCAAGTTCAGTGCAGCTCAGGCGCTTTGGCCTCGGTTGGTCTGGTCTGTGAGAGGGAGTCCCTGTGCTTTCACCTCACGTGATTCAGACAGGGATGGCCGACATGCAGGTTTCGCAGACAAAGAATGGGAAGGAGGAAGCATGAGAGAGACACTGAGGAGAACTAATGGATAATGTGCACCTAATCCAGAGCATCCAAGGCGATACTGCCAACAACAATATAACCTGAAGACAACCAACTGTACTTAAACACGAGGAAAGAGGATCTGGCAACCATCGTCCTCTAAAGCTTCAGTAAACACTGGATTTTTGAGTATTCCGTAAGCCTAAATACTGGACTACTAAATACAGACGATGGCTAGTGAGGTTCCCATCAAGAAGCAGAAGAGATGTGACTTAAGTTGGGCCTCTCCTATAACTGGTATGAGTATTCCCCAGATCCCAGCAGTGATACTGGCCAGTAGCAGGTGTCTGATGGATAAGTCTTCACACAGATCAGGCCCCATCCAGGAGTACTCCATGGCCTGGACCCCATGGAAGAAGTTTGAAGGTCAGTAACACTTGCTTAGCCCACTGGGACTGATCTTCTAGATATGGTTAAGAAACTTGCATTTGGTTGCTTGTGCTTAAGTATGAAATACCAAGTAGTAAACCCTGCTGCTTGTTTCAGATACTTAGCAGAAAGGACAAACCCTGCAGCACCTACAATACGCCTGACAAAAGGGCAGTTTGGGTGTTTGTGAGTTAGAGCGAGTGTGACTATGCGTATATTTGTGACTGTTTGTAAGTGTACTGTGAATTGGCAGGGTTTATTTTAGCTCACGAGAGTGCTGTGAATATTTTCATTTCAATCTTTTCAACAGATCTGATATACAATACCCTGACACAACATAAAAATATGGAATGTAGCAGGCGGGACTAGTTTAGGAAATGAATAATGAATTGCAAAAATGTTATTAAATGTCTGACTGTGCTTACGAAGAGGTAGTGATAATTTAGCTTATTTAGGCATTAATGTCCTGAATTACCTGTGACAGTTCCATATTTTTTTGGAAATAATGAGCTTTGTGAACAACGTCATGATAAGCTCACAGTAAATGAGCTTAGCCATAAGTGTACCCTGTAATTCTCTGATAAAAAAGAGAATAACACCAGTAACGGCTTCCTCTATCAATCAGGTTTCTTTTATATTCTGGCAGGAATGCGGAGTTGCTGTTGCCGGAAGCAGCCGCGCTGTTCGCTGTCGCCCGTTTTACCTGTTGGTGGGGTGGGGTGTGGTAGTTGGGGTCAGCTCTCTTTTGATTTGAATCTTTACCCAGGAACGATGAGAAATAATAGTAGCTTCCTTTTTTTTGGGGGGGGGGGGAGAGTGGTGGTGGGGGGGCTGTGAGAGAGGGATTATGCACAGCTGCGGTAGATGATAACCGCTGTGGAGAGGCCAAGACACCAGCCCAGCTTCTCCCCAAGCCTTATCGCACTGCACATGGTGCAGTCGGCACCACAATGAATAACCTCCACCCAGTTGTGCCTGGAGATCTTCGCTGTGGCTGGTGCAGGCGTCACTGAGCTCATGCTGCCTTTGGCTTATATAGTCCAGATTGTGGCCTGTCTCATGGGGAAATCCAGTCTGGAAAACAGTACCAGAATCAGATGGTTATCCATGATCAAACCTGGCTTCCAGAAATGATGACGTCCTCCGTTTAGAGAACCACAGACACACGCCCCAGACGCAACTTGGCTCCATTCTAAAACTCTCTACTTCGGGAAGAGTAATGCAGGACTTCTCATTAGGAAAGATGCCCGACAAGGTGAAATGGATCCAAAACTGAATTGGTAGATTCTGATAGGCTGCTTCTTAACCGCCCATGGAGCGGTCTAGCTGATAGAGAGCAGATATACTGGGCTGGCCGTTGAGATGCGTTTATGTGGAGATGGCGTGCGAGGATGGGCAGCAGAGATGCCCACTCTTATCCTGCCTTCTTCATTTACATCCAGTTTATCTGTTTTTGGGCAAAATTATACATAAAAGTATAATTATACATGAAAGTATGTGTCAAACCTCATTATCTCCTAAAACATGGTTTCAGATGAAAAAAAAACAACAAATGAGATTTATTTTATGATTAACATATTTATTTTATGAAGGCATTACAAAATTGACAAAACCTCATCTACAAACACGGAGACATCAGGAACGAGTCGTTTAACTTAACAGTAAACACATCATTAAGTGCATAATTTAGAAAAATCAGCCCAACAGACTAGAAAAAAACAGTGTTATACAACTGGTATATAATTTGGAAAAAAAATTAACTGGACCCAGTATGTCAGGCGTTATGCCTGTGACACCGTGTGTACGTTTGGGAGGTCAGAGGACTGATATACCTAATATGCATACCATAGGACATTTTTCTCTTGATGCAAAAAATATAAAAATGGAAAATATTTAAAAACCATGCCTGGAAAAGCAGACTTAATAAAACCCAGGTCCCAATACCCTCATTAAATATATAGCATTTTTACATTTAATTGTAAAAGAACATTCTCCCCCAGACTCCACAAAATGCCATCGCACTATTTCCTGAAGGGGAAATCACAGTTCTGACCACTGTGTCATGTATATCCAAATCTTTTGTGAAATGCCTTTAATTCTCAACTTTGTTTTAAAGGGCCATTTTCATTAAAGTCCTTAATGTTTGCCAAAGAATGACACACGGCCTCTACCTTTAATTGCTATTCGGTAATAACCGATATTGAATATGTATCCAAGCACCGAAGCACAACACAGACACAACTCTTTCAGCAAGCAGAGCCCTTATCTCTCTTGAACACACAGGCTGGTGACTGGTGCAATAGGAACGGATTTGCAATGTATGAGCAGAGAGAACGCTACAGGCGTTTGCTGCTGGTTCATAGGGTGGAGGCTAGATTTACATAACCGGTGTTTTGAGAAATATTAAGCCATTAGCTGTGCACATCACTAGCTCTCTCCATAACCTATTCGATATGGTAAATACAACCAATCGGTATCAAAGCTCGGTGCCTCCGCTGTCTTCATTAAGCAGATTATATAAAGGAATCGCTACAATATGGATATATGAACTCTCATGAAGTCATGCTTATCGATCCCTCAACCCCATGTGAGACGTGCTGTGAGACAGCAAAGGATTCAGTTCAGCATTGAATGAAGCAGCGCCTACTTTGACAATATGGCACCTCCATCTCTAATGGCAAGGTGTCTGAGGATGGGAAAAGATAGCAGTCACATTCTTACCGCGCTGAGCAGATAACTTACTAGATCTCCCTACCACAACTAGAACACGTGCTTCCATCTCGTATCCTGATTGTGAAATTGGGTACAAGTGAGGATAGCATACAAGTGAAGTATTAGAAAAAAAAAATCAAAATTACAGAAATGAAAAATACTTTAAAATCTGGAATGAATGATCAGAATAGAATGTTGCAGTTTATGATGCATATGACCTGTCTGGTACTAGTGCTTTTCAAGTTTAATATAACAAAGAGAGAGCGACGCAGGACCCCCACTAGAAGCGGATCACACCCTGTGACCATTTTTTGCAGCTAGAGGACACTGGTGCTCCGTGAAGCTTAGAGTCACTCCGTAATTAATCTGCGCTGTAGCCGCAAACCAGTGTTGTTCCTTGATCCTTCCATGATAAAGTGCTGATGGACAAATTGAGCAATTAGACTCCAGTCGAGAGGATACACAGTATGAACGAATGGGTTTTAACCAGCATTGGCTGACAGGCAAAATGGACATAGAAATTACTGCAATTCCCTTTAATGGTCAGCTGAATTCAGTAAAGTTGGCTACTATTTTAATATTTGTATGTGACTCATTGATGTTTGGAATAGACTTTCTAAAGCTATTATGTGCCCAAGGGCACTTAGACTGCACTAAGAATCCTACCTGGAGAAGAGAGTGCTGATTGTTAATGGGGGTAAAAGGGGTCACTGCATCGTTATTTTATCACAGACATTATTTCTTACCTATGAATAATAAATGAGGACCACAGCATTAGCAAAAGGCATTTAGCACATTAAAATATTAAACTCACGCATGTACAGAATGGTATGTTAACTCTACAGCATGTAAATCGTACAGTTTGTTAACCCTACAGGATCATTTCAATTCAATTTTATTTGTATAGCGCGTTTTCACATTACATTGTCTCAAAGTACTTTACAGCATCCCCACCCAAAGCCCCCGGTGAGCAAGCCAGAGGGCGACAGTGGCAAGGAATCTCCCTAGAAGGAAGAAACCTTGGGAGGAATCAGACTCAAAGAGGGAGCCCATCCTCCAGGGGCTGGCAGAGGAAGTCAAGTGAGCAAGATGGCAAAGTCCCATTTCACACTATCCCAATTTTAACATTTGAGTCTCAAAGTGGTGGACAGGCAGGTGATGGCAGGCAGGTGCTGATGCTGCTTCAGATGGCAGGATGGACAGTGGTACCGCAGCGGGGCGGGCAGGAGAGACGCCACAGGCGGTCAAGGCTTTGCTGGCAAGAGGGTAGGCAGAATATCTTGAAATTTTGGGATCTCCTGGTAGCACACCCCAGGAGAGGTAGGGGAAATAAAATGTGCCATTAGCCAAAGTAGGGGACACCGAAGGCAGTGCAAACAGCTAGGTGAGTGTAATACGTTAGCTCCGGCAGATAAGGCTAAGGCAGCATAAGTAGGAGAGAGAAGCAAGTAGGAACACAGGCATAGAGAGTCCCTGAAACGTCAGCACTCCAATCCCACAAGGGGGTGTGAAGCTAGAGTGACAGCACTGACAGTTCAGGTCATCCAAAGCCAATGGCACCGATCCCCACCCAGCTCTACACCTCACTGGGAGTGAGCAGTTAGCAGTAGCTCCAGCTAGAACTAGTGTCCCTATAAGCTAAACTAAACAGGTGTGTTTTTAGTCTAGACTTGAATATTGAGAGTGAGCCTGAATCCCGCACGTCTGCTGGGAGACTATTCCACAGCAGAGAAGCTCTATAAGAGAACGTCCTGCAGCCTGCTGTAGTTCTCTTACCCTGGGTACCAATAGATGTCCTGCTCCATGAGACTGAAGCAAGTGAGGAAGGTTGTATGAGCCCAGTAGATCTCTAAGGTATTCTACTGCAAGGCAATTCACTACTTTATAAATTAATAGCAGTGTTTTGTAGTCAATCCAAAGCTTAACTGGAAGCCAGTAAAGGAAGCATACAACAGGGCTAAAATGATCAGATTTTTTAGTGTTTGTAAGAACTTTGGCTGCTGCATTTTGTACTAGTTGAAGCTTATATAAGGATCTGGATAGGAAACCAGAACGGAGCACATTACAGTACTAGATTACAATTACACATTTACTCTGTGGTGTGTTGATTCCATGGTCTGTTAATCATGCAGCGTTTTATTAACATTGCTAAAAAAAATGTACTGACTTGTGGGTGAAACACTAAATGATCAATTCCACTTATTTGGTTCATATACATGTACCGACAACAAGAAAATATTATCTTAATTCACAGAAGTACTCTTTAAAACTATATGTACTTCATTCAGAGATTAGACTTACATGTTTTAATTTGCAATTATTCATGCCAGTAAAGCTGATAAATTCTGTGAAGTTCTTTGAACATTCTGGAATTAAATTGTTTAATTTTACAGACCAATTTAATGTTTCTTTAGATGGAATGGCAAAGATACAATGTGTCCTTTTGAGAACTGTTTTATTGATTGACTTTGGTTTTCTGATTTTTACACAAATTACAGAAAATGCCAGGCAGTCAAAACATTAAAAGCAAACATAATAAGAGAAAAAGGACATGGTCGGGATATTAATGAAATACTTCGGGGCATTAAAATTTAATAGGGGCAAGCTCCCCTCCCCCCACTTTGTGACCCTGACCAACACAGGCGATTTGAAGATTGGTGGATGGATGGATGGACGGACGGTTGGGGGTTTCAATCCTGCCTCTGTTTTCTGTGTGGATTTTGTATGTTTACCCAGTGTTGGATTTCTTTTTTCCTCTTGGTACTCTAGTTTCCTTCCACAGTTCAAAGACACAGAGTTGGGCTAATTGTAGCCTCTACAGTAAATTTCTCCACAGTGTATGAGTGTTTGTGTACACTGCGATGCACTGCCATCCTACCCATGTACCCCATGCTGCCTGGAGTATGCTGATGACCAGGATAAACAGTTGTACAAAATATGGATGAATGCATAGGCCTATATTCAATCCACCAAACATATAATTACTGTATTATAAGGACGCAGATTTAAGACATATTTCTAAGCCTATGTTTATTTTCATCTCTGCCTCCAAAATTCCATTGTCCCCGGTCTTGGGGCACGAAAAAGACAGTGCCAGTTGTCACGTGATTAATTAATATATGTGACGCATATAGGCGTAATAAACTTTCCATGCCACCGGTTTGGTCGCAACATTCCGTATGTATTGATATGAGGAAACAGCGGCCCCTAGGGGTACACGCGAAAAAGATCAGAAACACAAAAGCCCCGAGGTGAGTCCGAGTGCGTAATCATTTATGCGCTTCTTACTTAACCTTTGGCAACCAGATCACTGTACAAAGGAGAAAAAGTCTTACTTTTAGTCTAAATAAAAGTTAAATTATTATTTAAAAAAAATCGGTAAAAGGAGACTGTGAAGTCAGCGCATCTTATCTCGATGTATTCGGAAATCTATTATCTGTGTGCAGTGAAGCATTATCAGTCCGATACATTAACAGTTATCAAGATTATTTTCTTATTTAAAACTAATAACAAAACTCCATTCCTCCTAAAATAAATTAATTTTTAAAAAGCTGAACAACAATGCAACAAATACAAACTGGCCAGATTTTTAATGAGGCGGTGGAAGTCTTTAAGAGGCGGAGTTAGACCGAGGCGAGCGCGTATCCAGAGATAGCGTAATCGGGCAGCAAGACTGGCTGTCAACTCGTGGCTCCGAGAAGCTGTCAAAAAGAGAGAAAGAAAGGGGGAGGGCGGAAGCCCTGGAGTAGCTATCTCCAGATGGCGATTTAAAGTCAGACACAGGGCTTGCAGATAGAGGAGAGACGGCTAGACTGCATGCGAGGCACAAGCGCCAAGCCATCGACCGACTACTTACAAATAAAGCAAGCACTATATGAGAAGAGCGGAGACAAAGCGTGACCGATCGGGTTCTTATCGCGTATTGAAAATGGCTGTTTAATACTATTAACACGCAGGAATCCCGTTTACAGTACGAGAAGACCACGGTTACACTGGAGTGAACGGCGCATGTAGCGCTGGACAATTAAACAGTTTTGGTCAGCAAAAGGTTGGGTTCGAAGTTCCGTTTGCTGACCTGGCCGAAGCAACGAGCTGCAACATTAAAATTACGTTTTAAGAAAAAAGGCGTATTTTTGTGGATGTACAGACACGGATGGTTTTCACTAAATGACTGGATCGACAATACCGGTCCTCAAACAGTGAGGATTTTACATCGGGACGCAGAGGATCCGTGCCAACAGCAACTGCGTCTTTGTACCTTGGAAGTACAACTGGCATCGTTTTTTGGCTCGTAGCCCTGTTTTCATGTATGAAGTCGGCATCTGCAACTTTTCAGGGGTGAACTCCTCGAGTGTACCCGTTTGCTGTTTATAACCACAAAAGCAATTATTAACTCCTCCGAATCGCGTGGTTTCCTTCCGTTCAGGGCTTTTAGATGTGTACGGAAAATTAAGAATTAAGGCCGCGCTCAAATTACCAGGTATTAACTAAAATAAATTGGCAGAGTGCTGAAACTCTCCATCGGCTGTCATTTTTTAATATATATATATATATATATATATATATATATATATAGCTTATATAAAAGGACGGAAAGCCAAAGGCACGTTGCATGTGAAAGACATACTCTTCGGGAAATTAATACCTCAACGTTTATTTAACTGAGAAAATATCAGCGCTTTAATTCCAAAGGAATTTTTTCCCCGTTTTTTAATAATCGAGATTGATGGAGTTTTTCTACAATAAGTTTCCGCTCTGATCAACAGAATAATACTGATGAATGGTGTCTTGTAAATATGAACTTCATCCATTAACCCATTATTTTTTAGAAATATTGAAGATTGTCACGTTGCACTCCTTTTTCGCCAGTTTTATGTGGAATATCTTTACATCAATTACCTCGGATTGACCTCGACCTTCAGAGTAAGTGCATCAATTGGATCATCAGTAGTATCTATTAACTCACAAGTAGCGTGCGACTGAATTCGTGGCGTGGGTGGTGCACTGTGTGAGTGAACTTATTGATATCTTGCTCAACAATTACGTACATACTTAAATTATATTGCATTCGAAGCTATTTTTGAGTTAGTTGTAGTAATTAATATTAGCTGTTTAATTCCTAAACTTGCTAGAGTATTCTTTCATATACGGCGATTCGGGCTAATAACAAAACGTATAATAATAATAATAATAATAATAATAATAATAAGAATTTAGTATTGTTTTATATATTGTATTATATTGTGATTCGAATGTCAAAAGGATTGCGAGACATATATAAGAC
>JAABNX020000021.1:2419903-2430515 GCA_015163995.2 Mormyrus lacerda
AAAACTTTTTTTTTTTGTTTAACGTCAATTAGGAAGTTAAAAATTGTTTGTGATTTGGATTTTGTGTTGCACCTATACAATTTCGTGTGAAAATATGTCCTAATGAATCTAAATTCGTTCTCTTTACCCGTATCAGGAAACGATCAATATCTGTGACATGTCTCTGTCTCTAAGACAGATGCGACATTATAAACACAGTGTTCCCATGCGGTTGTCTGTGATACACAATGAATATCTCATTGTTGGCTTTCTAGTCTAGCTTGAAATCTCTTATGGCATTGCATCAGTGTTTTTAGTGATCTCTATGCATGTGGTGCACATTTGGACCAGTAATTTAACCCTGATATGTCATTTTAACATTATTGCTAAAATTTCATAACTTTTTAAATAATCTGGTATAGTTCAAGACACCTATGATTTTGATAATGTGCAACTAGTCAGACAATAAGAGACAAAAATGCAGTCTGAAAAGAAAAAATAGAAAAACAGACATTAGGAACATTGATTCCCTGAAGAGTCACACAAGTGTGATTGACAGCGAATGTAAGATGTTGACAGATGCATCTGTGTCAGTGTTTACATTATAGACAAACCAGGACACTTAGGAGTCATCGGATCCAATGCACCGGCAGTGTCGTCTCACATGGCCCACAGTCGGAGAATCAGGGACACCTACAGTATTTGTGTAATCCGTACTGAGGGATATTTTTAATCCCAGAAAAGTTCTCATCATTACTTTTCACCCTGATATAATGAGTTTCTTTGCACCTTCGCCTGCTTCCGGAATCGTCTTTCTCGCCACTCTGATTTCTGGCAGGCTGGATACCATGGAAAGAAGCTCTGGCTCAGACAGGTGAATCCCGAATTAGGAAGCAGAGTTGTCCTGCTTACAATGTGGTTAAAGGTATCTAAAAGACTCTGGGCCGAATCAGAGATGCACAGGCGGTGGGGGGCTGGTGGTTTCGCAGCCTATTTGTGGAAATTAAAGGCCGTTATCTTCTGGAAACAGTGATTTCTGCAGACTGTTCCGATGCTCTCGGCCAAGCAGACCATAAGGGACGCAACCCTAAAGACTCATAAAGACCTAAGTATCCGGCCCAGGCGTAGTTTACCCCAAGTTCTAGATCCCAAGCTGAATTTTATGGGAATATATACATTATATAAGAAATATATTGTGTAAAAAGTTATACGGGAATGTGGCTTTACCTTTTGCAAAAAGGTTTGTAATGCAATATCAGTGCTATTGAAATATCTTAGAAAAATGTATTTATTTTTACTCTGGGCTGTAACACATTTAAACAGACGGTATACTTTTGCAATATGTTGACAGAAGGAAATGAAAATACCAGTCAACTGTCTTATCCCCTGGGGTCTGTCATTTCCATTTTGATCTACATATTAACCCACTGTGTAAACAGCATTAGGTCATCTTAATGACTATTTACTTACAATTTATTCATAATTACAATCAGCAATTAGTAACCATTAAAAATCATTATTCTGCCAATCATCCAGCTACCTGTGTGACTGCTCCCTCTGTGTTTTGGGGAATAAAAAAAAAACAGGACTCACACTGATAGTGGCTTTCAGCATTAAAAAACCTGTGCATTGGGGGGGGGTGCCTCTTATTTATTTATTTAGCTTTGGATTGCAGGCTCTGCAGGGGAAACCTGTCAGGCTTCCTTGTTTAACTTGTCACATGACTCACTCTGGAGGGCAGAGGCAGGCAGGGCGGCGTGGGGGGGGGGGTACCTTTGGGTAAGGAGATGAGGAGAGACAGGCCCATGACTCAGCAGGCAGAAGGAGCCACTTTTGCAATTATCAAAAGCCATGATGTAGCCTTGATTGAATTAACTTGTAAGGAACACCATGCTGAATGGTAGCGATTAGGAAGAAGAATTAAACCCTGCTTTCGGCCGCGTGACACTCCTTGGTTAGCAAAAAATGCGATAAGGAGAAGCATCGTCAAGCTATGAATTACAGCAGTAGATGAGTATGTGACAATTGTAACCAGAGTGACCAATGTAGCTATTGAGGGACAAAGATATAGGAGGAGGGGAGTCAAGCCGAGCCCAGAGTTCAGGCCGGGAGTCTGGAGGTTTGCAAGTCGGGTCCGGCTCTTTACAATTTATAAACCTGCGGGCGTGGGTGACGTCAGGCTCGAGCGCAAACAAGCGCAATGCCGGGCTGCAGGTGGCCCCGGCCTGGCCAGCGGCAAGGAGCGGAGGCAGCAACAGCTGTCAGGCAGCCGACGCACACCTGTCACGCAGGAAGCAGGGCCCGGCGGCCGTTTCCCGGAGACGCCTCCTCATCCAAACACAGCAGGTCCTCCTGCAGAGAGGAGAGAGAGAGAGAGAAAGAGAGAGAGAGACAGGAACATCTGGGAGGTGGGGAGCGAAGGCACGAGGACCGTGGGAGTGGACAGCATGGATAATCTGAGGCTGAACAAAGCCGGGCGAAAGCTGAGCATTCTGGGAAAAAAACACTCCTGGTTCAGGGCCGCCCATGCAGGGATGGCGTGTGGCATGTAAGGAGAATGTTTGTGTGGTCCGATGTGTCACGCCGTGCTTTGGGGACGCTCGCTTGTACCACCCCCCCGCCAGCGATAGCAGAGCCTCATCCAGATGGACTGAGGCCCCCAGCATGTTTTCTCTCCGCTGCCGCTGCTCCGAGGGGCGGCTAATGGTGCCGTCTGACAGGAAGCGATGCTGGAAGGCGCTCCGGCAGACGGTGTGCGCTGGTGCGGTCAGCCTCCCCTCCATCTTCAGCCGTCTGGGCCCTGCTGCCGCTGGCACACTCTCCTGTTTGTTTGTCGGCTTCTCGTCGACGTGGGTCCCTGGGAGGACCCCCGCTTTCAATTCCCAAGCCGGCACTTGCTCTGCCTGTTTGCAATTAACAGAGTAATTAAAAGCCTGATGATCTAATTGGGGGTACGGCAGAGTTGCAGGTGTTTTTGAGGGGGGGGGGGTGGTTATTTGTGTAAGTGCATGGAAGATAAACAGATTGTGCCATGGGTCATTTTGGTACAGGTTCCTCAGCGGACTGCGTGGTATGGCTAGCTTGTCATATAATACTGCTCACGATATGCCTGCCGGTGTATTTTCACAGAACCGCCTTGCAAAAAAACAGCATCTTGTTTCTTTTCAGTCGTATACATGTTACCTAGATTAAAAAAAAAAAAAAAAACTTTCTCTCAAAGTTAGTTCTTATTGGATGGCACCCTGAGGTACACCCCTGAGATGGCAGCAGTGAGTGTGTCGCTCCATGCCGGAGCCGCAGAAGGAGCGAGCAGTGTGACGGCGCTCCCACCTGTCCCCGGAGCTGGTGGCAGATGTGCCGGTGACAGGCCCATGCTAGAGGCGCAGACGGCCCCAGGTGGTGTGGGTGACAGCCAATCATATTTAAGTATATGCTCCATGCAGGGGGAAACTCCACCCTTTGGGCCCCACCTCACCAATGGGCTTAATATTACAGGAAAATTATCAAAAAGTGGGGGATAGTAGATGTAGGTGCCTGAAAGTAAATACTTTGTAAGACTTGCCCTGGAGGTTGCTGGTTTAAGTCCCAGGAAGAGTCAGCTGTTAATTTGTTGAAAAAGATGTCTCTAGCTGTATAACGGGTAACTTTCTTTGGATAAATAAGTCAGATGAGCATCTCACTCTAAACGAGTTAAGATCCATGGCTGTAATTCCATGTCTTAAGGAACCGCTATGCTAAACTTATTATCTTACAGTAATGGTAGAGCCCCACTCCGTCACGGCAAAGCTAACCGAGGGGCCGAAAGCACATCGCCCTGCATTCGACACAGCTGAGCTCGCACTTCTTAAAGTCTCAAAGTGTTTGCACCTGAGAGGGTTCTCCGTAATGCAGACTCACTTGGATGTGTCTGCCATTAGACATATCCTTGCCAGCTGCGTGCTGCAGTCTGAGACACGGCTATGTGCTGTTACGCCGCCTTGCTTTTCAGGAGAAACTCTTTAAGAAATGATCACGGCAGATGTAACCCTACAGAGTAACCCTACAGCCTCACGCCTTCAGGACTGGGGGCTTGAATGCCTAGATGCTCTGTGGGTGTGGAGTTTGTGTCTCATCCCAAAACATGTATCAAGTATTATAGGGCTTGGTTATTAGTTTAATAGAGGTATGGCAGAAGCATGAATGTGTGAAGGAATGAGCAAATGAATGAAAAAATGAATGAATGAATAGACCTTTAACAATGGTAGTTTTTATGTACTGAGGCAGACTAGAGAGGCAGAACCATGTTTAACTCGGAGAGTCACAATTTCTGCCTTAGCAATAAGGGCAGAAGATCATTATTTGCCAAAGGTGAAACTTTTTGTGGTGTGAGAATGTTCTTCTGTGCAGGGGGGATTTATACACCCCCCCCCCCCGCTCCTCAGCAGGTTACCTTGGCCATCCCCCATACTCTTTCAGTCACTATTGCCCCATTTTCCCATCAGCACCCTGTCTTGCCAGTCATGCTTTAATGTGCTCATTAAAGTGGACCCTCCCTCCCCCATTACTGCTGCCCACTTATAAGCGACTGACCAGCCCATCTGCCCCACGGCTGCCATGTGCTGGTGTCTGTTAATGTGTGTGTGTGTGTGCGTGTGTGTGTCCTCTGTTTCTCAGTAGAGGAGGTCAAAAGTTCCCTCTTTTATTAAGGATCAGCCTGCAGGGTTTCATTCCGCGTGCGGGATGAACAAACTTTCACCCGATAAAGTCGGCTAGAGTGCATCTGTGCTCCGTCGTCAATACTGTCAGCTTCTACTTGCTCTGATTTTTCTGCTAGTCCTCAGAGCCATTGCCTATAATAATGGAAATAAAATCTGTGTGAAATTGAATTGCAGAGAAAATCTTACATCACCTGGATTTTACACCTGAATCCTGTCTGTGATCCTTCATTCTGGACCCTAGTTACTTTCTCTCCTTTTGGAATCACATCAGTGGGATACCCTGAAGGTTTCAGAGAGTCAGTAATAACAAGTGTAGTCCTGTCATATTTTATGGTGACGGTTAGGGAGTTAAAAAGTTGTGCAGGATCACACTTCTGCAGCTGGGATCTGTCCTCCGTCAGTCCCAGGAATACCCTCCTCATGGATATTACGCATCGTGTTGAAAGGGCCACATTTCCGTAAATTTTTCCTGAATGCCTGTCATTTGTTAATGAAATTCTATGTTTAGACAGCTGAGGACGATCTGATGGCTGGTTTAAGGCGCGAGTCAGACGGACGGACAGCATAACTTTTAGCGGGTTCTGGCGGTCTGTAATTTCCAGCGGACCTTGTTGATTTATGAGGACTGTCGGAGCCGTCACGTTTTCTCTCCTCACACCTCGGAGGTCGGAGGTCACGCGCTCTTCCAGCCCTGTCTGATTTGGCTGGCGACTGGCGGGGTCAGGCGGTGGGCAGCCTGGAGGACGGTACGGGGAGCGGGTGTGCATGGCAGAGGCGGGGAACCTCTAATCTCCATGTTTTGATGTGAGGGCCCTGTTTGTGTGGACTCCTCAGTAGGCTGATGGGAAGCAGATGTGGGCAGTCAGGCTGACGGGCAGTGAGCCAGAACAGCTGGGCCAAATTAAAAACAACAGCATTCTTGGAGACTGGGAGAATTAGAGGGAGACAGAGAGGGAGAGCGACTGTGGGGGGTGGGGGGGGGATCACGGTAGAACAAAGATCCCATCTGGAAAGACGCAGAGAGGAGCTTAAAAAGATGGTGGAGAGGAGGAACGAACCAATGCCCTGTGTTGGGCCGCTGCGTTCGGTAGCCGTCACCTGCCGGTGCAGCCGAGACGCAGTACAGCATGTGCCTGGATGGCACTCAACACGGGGGCCTGCGTTGCCCCAGATCTGCCGAAAAAGGAAACGAAAAAGACACTGCACCACTGCTCTCCTCCCCTTACGATGGATCACATTAAGAACTCGCACAGTTTTTCTCAGCAGAAAATCCTCCCTTTAAGACGGTATCTGTGAATGCTGGGGCATCGCAGAGGCAAAATCGCCACAAATGGTGTCCGCGTGGGAAAAGGGAGCTTCCTAATTAGATTATGGGCGGTCACATCCTCCAGGACACACATGGACACATCCTGGATGGCTGTCTTTATGTGCTGGTTCTCTGCTGGGCTCTGGGAATGGAGCCCAGCTGGCCTCCGCGTCTTTCGGGCCAAACTCTCCCCCTTTCGGCACAGGGCTTCCTGTCCTTCAGGACAATGGGAGCACAGATGGTTCCAGATGGCGTGTGGATGCCGTGGACGCTGTAATGTATTAAAGTGAAAAAGCCCAGAGCCGTGTCCTAGGCCGTCCTTCCGCCGGGTCTGATTAGAAAGCCACCCGTAATCCCCGGCAGGTGGCTGTCACTCAGAATGCTCTTGCTCTTTGCCGGCTCTTCCTATCAAAGCCCCCCATCTTTCCTGCGCGGACGACGACCTCCATCGAGACACGTGTCTCCCAGCTAGGTCAGCCGGGTGAGGCCAAGGTGCCAAGCGACTGGATCCCGATGTTGTTTGCAAATATTCATCCCGAACGACAGATGTGAAACTTCATATCACCCTTTAACAGCTGGACGTCGCTACAAATTAGAAGAAAAGTGTGAATGAGAAATGTGTTATATGATGGCGGTCTCAGTTCGGGCCTCTGCGTGGGTGTTATTAATTAATAACTTTCTCTGAGGTCATTCACAGTCTTTTGTTTTATGCTTTATGCTTCATTATGAGAAATGGGGCAGCCAGTGGCTTAAGGGAACGAGCGAATGAAAGAAAGACCTCCTGCCAGCCACAGAGTGTGTGCAGTGTGTGTGTGCAGAGCCCTCACTGGCACTGTGAGGGCTGAAAAGTGAACTGAAATGAAAGGGCAGGCCTGTGAGGGCTAGACCTGATTGACGTGAGACTTGCCACCTTGTTAACTTTGCATTTTGTGGTCGAGTCGTGAGGCCGCTGTTCCCAGCAGCACCACGTCAGGCGTATCTTGCAGTCAGGCTGAACCCAATGACCTCACAAAGGAGATCTCGTTGCTCCTCAGCCTCTGGTTACCTCAGAGGGGAGCCTTTGTTGTTTTTCATACACGGGGAACCTTAGAGAGAAGACATCATTGTTCCTCATGTTCTCAAGGTGAGTTTGTCAAAACCTTCTTAACCCTACACCGTCTGTAAGTTCTATGTTAAAATACAGAACTTACAAACGATGAAGTGTTAAGAAGGGTTGAGCTCGCATGGCTACTCACACTTTGATCACCTCAGAAAAGAGCTCTTGTCGACTCTCACATGATGGTAAACTCAGAGAGGAGTTCTTGGTTGCTGTTGCTCTTCAGATTCTGGTTACTGCTCCACACATTTCGGTCACTTCAGGTAGAAGCTTTCGTTGTTCCTCACACTCTGGTCATCTCAGAGAGGAGCTCTCGTTGCTTCTCACAGTCTTCACCTCAGAGAGGAGCTCTAGTTGCTCCTCATGGTCTGCTGACCTCCCCTCACCTCTATGTTGGTTCCATGCCATGGCTGCTCGAACCCTTTACTCTTGACGGCCTCCTGCAGCTGCCCCATTCTAGCTCGAGGATCTGTGACATGGGTATTTGGGCTTTAGCAGGTGCTCGGCGCTCTTGGTTATTTTTGTTCAGTACTTGACTGTGGCAGCAGTAGAGGTGTCAGATAAAGTGCTGGAGGGATGTTCTAAAGATACAAAGGGGAGGGAGAAGGTGCCACACAGAAGGCTGTTGTTGTCTTCCTTTGAAGATCAGCAGTGTTTCTTCTGAAGCCCCTGAGTAAGTGTGAGTGAAAAGTTAAGTAAACTCCAGTTGAGTAAGCACCAGCATGAACTGGTGTCTCCTATTCCGCATATCGTTCAGACTGATGTTTTTCTGCTGAAGAATAGATGCCAGGTTTTGGGATATACAGACTGAAACGGCGCTTCACTCAGAAGAACAGGCACCTGTTGACCGAGGAAAAGTCATTGCAGTACACGCTCCATGTTTACTACTGATGCTCTGGAAACTGATTCCTGTATGATTTAACTTGCAAATCGTAGTTCCCTGTTGATTGGTGGACAGTTTTAGCCAGTGTGATATTATTATATTGTATGTGCTATATACACACATTCGAGAATATTCAGTAATATAGGCAAACTGCATGTCTGATTTGAAAAGATTCTTTTAAAAGAAATTTTCGGCCCAAGCCTCGATTTTTTTAAGTGCACATGCATGTGCAGCGCAGATCAGAAGGGGCTTCGCATGAAGTGCGTCTTTGCAAGTCCTGCCTTGTTTGCAGCACTGGTGTGACCCTCAGCCCTTGAGCTCTGGGAGAGACGAGGCTGCCTGACTATGGTCGAGGCAGAGCTTGCCTTGTTTGGACTGGCGTGACGGACATTGCCACACCGAGTCGTCTTCTATGTGTGTGTGTGTGTGTGTGTTTGTGTGTGTGCGTGAGTGTGTGTGGGTTATAGGATGGGTGGGAAGGGCTGCTGCGAGTGCCAGGCAGAGCAGCTGCTGGGCAGGACAGCAGGTGTTACTGGACGTTTCCAGGAGCACTGACATTGTATTTACCGTGTCCCTCTGCCTCTCACCTGAGCCTCCTTCCCTCATGACGGCTGAAGACCTGCATCAAGGTGTTACAATTCAGTCAATCCAGTGTATCGGTTCTGTGTATCAGTGCTCCAGTTGTTTATGGTGAAAATCCTTAGTAATCTATTCTTTATAAGGTGATACGATTCAGCGACAAGGATAATAAACGAACAGGCGGTGGGAAATGCGCGTCTTTTGTTTTCAGGACCCCTGTGATGCCTCTTGATTTTGGTGACCTCTTTGCATTGTGCCGCTTCACTTCCTTGCTCACCTGGTCCTCTTTTTTCTTCTTTTTTTGCAGGAGACAAAAAACAGAAGGTTGGAACGATGCCAGATTCACCCGCTGATGTCAAAACCCAACCGAGATCGACTCCGCCCACCATGCCGCCCCCTCCCCCCGCAGTGAACCAGGCCACCAATCGCAGTGCCTCTTTCACGCCTAACACTAGTAAGTCCCAGGAAACTTTGTATTGGTCAGCTGTGCGACACACGAGACGTGAATCATTTTCACAAATAATTTTAAGGTTTAGGGTGAATGCATGAATACTGTACTGAAGTACAGTGTACGTTGCAGGCTGAGTCATAAGCTAAACTGCATCTTGTTGCCAGACTGCAGTGCAGGTGGTTAATTTGGGTGTGCAGTTGTGTGTAGCTGACACTGAATTCACCCGCTGTACTTCTGCACTATTACCTTGGGGTTTAGCAGCTGCAGATGTCCTGCCTTTATCTGGTTCTTTCTTTCCTTGCCGCATGCAAATCAGATGGCTGCGTAAACGCCCATGGGGGGGATGCGGTGGCAGTTTGCAGCTACGTCTGCGTGGCTGCAGGTGGCAGGTGTCCTGTGTGGGTGTGACCGCGTGTCAGCCGGTGGTCCGCTGTGGCTGTATCCACTGGGTGCACTCTGGTGCGAGAGCTTTGTTTACAGACAGCGGTCTAGTGGCGGGTATCCGACTGGTTTCTTCCCTATATAGCAACACCGAGCCGTGTCATTTCACCTGCCATGGCAACCACCCTGGCTGCCCACCCACCGCTTCAAAAACTCACCACGGAGAACATATTCCGGAACTCTGAGTGAGGTCAGCAATGGAAGTAACTATCTACTGCAACGGGCAAGGCAGAATCACAAAGAAGGAGAGCGACAGAGTCAAATTTCATTCTGAAGTGTACCTCTTCATTTACATGTATTTTGTTAAGGCAAAACTCCTTTGTTCTGGATACGCCACATCCTAAATATAACAAAAGCACGTTTAATTACATAATTTTCCCAGCAGCAAATGAAACCATTGTTATGTGTAAACAAACGCGCGTCCTAGTGGCCGATGCTGTTTTAGGAGCCTGATGATTTTTTAGGTCATTTAAGAGGCCGTTAGTCTACGCGGGGCATGAGGGAATAAGTGAGACCTGAGTCATTTTTCTCAGTAATGCACAGTTTGGAATGCTGGCACCGGTGGGGGTGGTGGTGGTGGTGGTGGTGGGGGGGGATTCAGGACCTGAAAGCTGCCTTCAGCTGGCTGACATGTGCGCGGACTGATTTAGCAGCACACCTGCTATCGGAATAGATGTAACACAGGCCGCGGGGATATTTTTGGGTCTGCTTTAATAAGTCCCCCTTATAGCTGCGTTCTAGTGAATGAGTGGGGCACGCGGAACAGAGGGGGCAGGGGTAGGGGCTGGGGGTGGCAGTCAGATGGTTCCGCTTATGAAAAAGCAGCAGAAGGTAATGGTCTTAGTCCGTAGACTACGGCCCCTTAGAAACACCAGTGCGGTTGTAATTCCTTCATCTGAGGCTTAAGTGCAGCAACATGCACATTTTGTTATTTTGTTGCATTTCTGATGTATGCTCTTTGGCATCCACTTTGCCCCAGCGGAAATTAGCCAGTGAGCGGGGGGCTGCACGTGGCATGCACCTCCTCTGACCACGCTGTCTCATGTCCTGGTGTTTCCACAGTGTTAAACGGGAGCGGCCACTCGCCCACAGCGCTCAACGGGGCTCCCTCCACCCCCAACGGCTTCAGCAACGGGCCGGCCATGTCATCCACGGCCTCGCTGTCCACCCAGCAGCTGCC
>JAABNX020000021.1:2460743-2483278 GCA_015163995.2 Mormyrus lacerda
TCTGGGTTTCCCTGCTGAGACTGCTGCCCCCGCGACCCGACCTCGGATAAGCGGGAGTCAATGGATGGATGGATGGACATAATATATCGCAAAATTACATTATTTATCTTGGGGAATGGCGGCTCAGTGCGTGTGCTGTTGCCTCACACCACCAGGGTTTGGCGTTTGCATCCTGCCTCTGCGTGTTCCCCCAGCAAGGCACTCTGGTTTCTTCCTACAATACAAAAACATGCAGTTAGGGGAAATGGTAAATCACTCATCAACATTGTCATCAACATTAAATAAATTAAATTAATAGATTAAATTTTGTGCCCTGCAATGGACAGGCATCCCATCCAGGATGTACCCCTGCCTTATGCCCCATGCTACCTGGAATAGGCTCCAGGCTCCCCCACAACTGTGACCGGGATAAGCGGTTATAGAATGATATATATTTTGAATTATGTAGCAGATTATAACATTTTAGAAGATGCGAGGAATACATTTTTATGTATAATGTTCTCGGATGGTTATTACTGCGTCTGCTTCTGTGTACTATACCTCATTAATGCTGCACTTAATCTCACACAGGCCCACTGTTTAGAGGCTTTCCTGTGAGAAGTTTCTGCAATTTTTTGTCGATAAGATTGCTAACATTAAAGTACTTACTGTATCCCCTTCCTGTGACCCATCGACCGCTGTTTGCTGCTCAGCCTCCTTGAGCTGGTTTGAGCCTATGTCTCATCTTGAGGAAATCATTTGGCGTACAAAATTATCAGCCATCCCCAAAGATTCTGTTCAGCCACGTCTCTTTATAGAGACTTTATAGACTATTGGACTAAGCATCCAAGCAATTATGAATAGTAGTTTGGCTGCAGGTTTTGTTCCAGAGCAATTCAAATGTGCTATTCTGCAACCTTTGATTAAAAAAACATCAAATTTGGATACCTCCGTTTTCTCAAATTTCAGACAAATTTCCAAGCTCCCATTTGAAAAAAAAAGTTATTTTACAATAGCAATCTTACCTGGACAGGCACACTATTCTTGAACCTTTTCAATCAAGCTTTAAAGTTTTCTGTCGGTTTAGGTGACTGTATATCCTCCTCAGCAGCCCTCCACTGTGGAGTCCCCCAAGGATCTATCCTGGGGCCTGTCCTTTATTTCTCTGTACATGCTTCCCCTAGGATCTATTTTAAGAAAATATGGCAGTTCTTTTCATTGTTACGCAGACGACAACCAAATCTACTTGCCTCTGAAACGGAAACTTTTGAAACTTTTGAAAACTGTTGTTGGACTGCCTAGAGGACAAGAAAGCCGGCATGGCCATAAATGTTTTAAGCTTCAATGAGAGTAAAACCAAGGTCCTCATTTTTCGGCCCAGGGGGACCAATGACTCCTTCCACATTAACCTAGGTCCCCTAGTGATTTTAAAACGGACAAACAGATCAGCTCAGTGATAAAGTCGAGCTTTTTTCAATTAAGACCTTTATCCAAAGTCAAGCCCTTTTTATCACTTGATGATTTTTGAAAAAGCTATACATGCGTTTATTTAATCTCGGCTCAATTAACACCCCGTATCCGAGAGTCAGTCAAGCTTCCCTCTCCCGCCTACTGCTGGTACAGAACACTGCAGCACGTCTCTTAACAGGTACTTAGAGGTGTAACCACATCACAGCAGTACTTGCATCCCTACACAATTTTGGCCACTAATCTAGGTTTCGGAGCCTAGTTTCTTATTCCTCATTCTCAGAACACATCAAGTCCCTATGCCAGCATTTTGGTTTCAATGAGCATTTGCTATTAAATGACAGAAAAATATTTACAGGACCATCACTGTCGAAGAGCAAGTATCTTTGTATTTGAAACTTAGAATTTAGAGATTAATTGTCATTGACACACCACAACGAAATGTGGTCTCTGCATTTAACACATTTGTGACAATGTGACATAGCAGGGGGCAGCTAATTCTGCACCCGGGGTGCAGTGCTTGGGGGCGGTACCTTGCTCAGAGTACCTCAGTGGTGCCTTGCTGGTCAGGGATTCAAACCTGCAATCTTTCAATTACAAGTGCACTTCCCTAACCATTAAGCCAACACTGGCTACAAATTTAAAAAAAAGAAGGAAAAAAAACTACCTGGGGATGTCTTGGTTTAACTGTATTGATGGGCTCTCGCAAATGAGGGAATAAAACATGCACTATGTAGTTGTTTTTACATGACTCTGGGAGAGTTATTCAAAATCCATCTTCTCCCCGCTGTCCCACATGCTGTTCTGTCTAAATGAGAACTTGTGTGTTTTTCATGCATTAGAGTTAGTATCTCGCCATGATGCACTGTCAATGTGGATTAATAGGAGTGTAAAGAAAGATATAACTGTGAAGAAAAGTACCGCTGAACTGACATTCACAGTTATGATTCAAGGGCGAGTATCATCTCCAGTTAGAAAAACAGCAGAACAAGCACATGTGAGTTTTAAGAAAACTGCACCTTTCGATCAAATTTCTTCCTTCATTTGATTTCTTTGCAGAGAAATAGAGTAAAAAAAAACTCAGTCCTCTGCTGATATACAACTGTTAGCTCATGTTGGTCCCTAAACAATTTTCCTCACCTAAGTGCTTATCCTCCTGCAAGTTGCTGAATAACTCTCATGAGTACCAAATACAATCCCATTCCATATGAAGAATTTAAGTGAATCACATGGTAGGTGTTTGAGGTATGCTACATTATTACGTTAGGTGACACACACACAGACACACACACAGGTTTGAGATTATATCTTTGTGGGGACTCTCCATTCATTTCTAGGGGAAAACTTTAATCGCAACATGATGACCTTAACCCTGACCTACCCAGCACTAACCTTAACCATAAGTAAATAAGTAACCAAACAAAATGAGGCTTTTGGCATTTTTCCTTTTTTGATTGCATTCACAGATCTTTGTGGGGACCTGAAAAAATGGTTCCCAAAAAGTAATATAAGCCTAATCCACACGCGCACATATATAGCTAAGCTTTAAAATAAAATTGAATTTTAATTTAATGCTTGACATGGTCAGTCTTTAAAATCTTAAACCATTAAAAGGTATAGAGCAATGGGCTGATCTATCACAGACCTTGTAGGATCAGAGACGTTCAGGTGCATTCGCATGTCTGCATGTCTTCAGGTGCCCTGGCTATGGGTTTCTGCTAAAGAAAGAATTAATGGTGAAATAGGTTATGTATTTAGTGCCATATTGTGTAGCAATAGTTACTTAGCAGCTTGTCAGCTCAGATCATTCTCTCCCTGGACTCCCAGTATGGGAGACCACTTTACATAACTCAATGAAATCACACTTCTCTTATGGCTGGCATCTGTGCTGAAGTGCAGTATACCTACACTCTGTGAATCAACACGCATTCACAGGCTAGATGAGTAGTTATTTTGTGGGTAACAGTAAGAATTCTTTGACTTTGAAGAAAACCATTCATCAGTATTTATCTCATTGCAATACTATGGTAAAATCCAATCCAAATAAGTACATTCTGAACTAGTCAAAATCTTTCTTTTGCTAGCCCATTTGTAAACACATTTTAAATCTCATTTACACGTCATTGGTTTTTATAACTATCCTGTTTTTGTAATAACATTAAATAACTGCTGACTGTGAGAATCATTTATTAAATGTGGCTGTATGACCTCCAATTAATGCTGTTGGCAGTTATATGTAAGAGCTGCTCGATATAAAAATGAATTATGGTTTCTTTGATAGGTTCTACACTATGTGAGGCCCTGGGGACACAGAAGCTGATGAGTCACTATGAGTTGCAGCCCATCAGCGTCACCAAACAGTATACAATTATTTAATGTTCTATATTCAGCCCCAACTGCCCTGTATTCAGCGAATGATTTCTTTTTCCTGATTCTAGAGGAACTTTTTCTTTGAGGTCTTGTGGTCATTGTGCAATAAAATAATTATATATATATATATATATATATATACTGTTTTATTAGTTTACATTTATGTAAGTGATTATATAAATTAAACTTATTCAAGTTTAACGTACTGATACTTTACTGTTATTTATTACTGGTGATAAAGAAAGACGTCCCGCGATAACATGTAATGATCCAGGTACTAAAAAGAAGTATTTTCATGGATAAAATAGTTGACGATTTATTGGATAATCTCTCAAGGGCATCATAGCTCCAGAAATTGGTTATATTTAGATGTTTATATCAGACAATGGGTCTTCGTCTACTGTCATTTCAGTAATAACGAATGCGATTAAAAGGCACTATTAGTAATGTGTGTTTTGTACTTTAATAATCTATTTATTTCAAAACACAATAGACTGCTTAGCTAAATTAACTTTAATCTGGTTGTTTTCACACTATACTTATCTGCCAAAATCCTGTAAGGTTTCAGATGGCTCAATTGTACTATCACGTCAAAACTGCACAACAGCTGCCCCGATATCACTAAAGGACTCCAGAAAAGCGTCCGTTAGATGCACAGTTAACCCGCGTTAGTGAAGCACCTCTATCTGAAGTTATTTTTGGGCATAAAACCAGACAGCGATTGCGCATATACACTAGACCGATGGTTTTGGGGATTGTAGTTCAATTATATATATTTCGTACAAGCGATACCATAAGTGAACTACAGTATCCAGAGATACCCCCAGCTGAAAAGGACTTTAAAGAACATTGTTTTAGCTGTCTTGCAATGTTTACTTCCTTCGTGCACGATATGTCATCTTGGACACAGAGGCAGCGTTAGTGCCCTACGGTCAATGTTTTCTCTTACATCGGCGTAAATCTAAACTCTACAAATGCTACACCTTTTAAGTTGGTGAAGCAAAACCAGGGCTAGATCGCTAAGCGGCCACACCGAACGGCGACTCTGGAGTGTCGAAGGGGATCGGCGTCCGCGATGGCGATGTTCCGCAGTTTTGTGTCAGCTGCCCAGCTCAGGCAACATCAGCAGCAAGACGCTCAGCAGAGCGGGTCAGCGGCGGCCGCCTCTGCCGAGAGCATCGAAGCCCAGTTCTCATGCCCGATATGTTTGGAGGTTTACCACAAACCTGTCAGCATCGCCGCCTGCGCTCACACGTGAGTATCCGGGTCGATTTGATTCCGAAACAATACTATCATTAAACAGCTACTGCAATTTTGATTAATTTCTGTCGAAATAAAAGACTTTTACAATATTTTTTAGCAGTAGTTATTGTTACTGTAACTAATGGAGTCACGATCAGGTGTCCCATATTACTGTGCACCGACTAGGAACAGGGTTCTGTGCTGTAGATTTTATTTTTTTTATTGTGGGAATGAGAGCCGCCGTCGTAGAAAAGGGGACGAAAGGGCTGGAGAAATCATACAAACCAGGAGATGTAACACAGCGATGTGCGTTTCTCGTTAAGATGCTTACAGTACGGTGCTGTGTACGGTGCTCCGGCGTCCAGACAGCCTCGGGAGCACCGATGGGAAAGCCGGTGTTATGTCGAAAAAGGCATCCCTGCAGTAGAATGCATGCCGGTGTTCTGACGAGTTGAGCTTTTAGGGGGTTTTAGGTTTTTTTGGGGGGTAAAGGTTAGGGTTAGGGCTATCGATTAGCACTACGGTAGCCTAACTCGACAAAGTAGCTCAATTCGTTTCAGATCAGCGACCAATCGGTCATTTAGAGACAGGGATGTCTTTTTCGGCATAACACCGGCATTCTCTACTCCGTCTCAGGTCAAATAACGTCACTGTCCAGAAATCGACATTGGAACTGGGGTCCGTTTTCAGCAAGGATTTTGCTTTGGAGTAAATATTAGAATGTGTAAAATGTGAGATAAAACGGGGAAATAAATAAATCTAAGTAGCCTATAGCTCAGCACCCGGGAACATGTGACGTATCGAGACGGGGCATTTTCTGTCGTCGTCGGTGGGTTGATTATTAGTAAACAGGGTTAGTATTTATTTATTTTTCTTTTTGTTTGTGCGTGTGTACGTGTTTAAAGACATTTTTTTCCAGAAACGTGAAATATGTCGGACATCGTTAGGGTTAAGTCTGCTGATGAAAAGTGCGATAAAACCGAACAATGCGCAGACAAGATGAGACATGTGTGTATCAAGACTACTCGTCTTTCTTCTCAGATTTACCAATTAAAGATATGTAGGCTAGTTAATCAGGGCGTTTATATTTAGGGGAAATAATGTAGGCAATTTAAGGAACCACATACGCTTGATATTTTATGATTTTAGGCTTAAAATATCACCTAATGTCTCTCACAGTCATGTTATTAAAATCGTCATTCCTGTAGTCGTCGTTATATATCATAATGAAACCCCCAAAAAACTGCAAAGTTTTTAAAATGGAGCATGTTATGTTGTGAAGGTCCAGTTGAAATTATTTACTGAGTTGCAGCCCGGTACGTTTGCTGCCCCAGGGGGATTTTCTGCATGACCCTGGGATACCGCTGAATGCTTGCTGTGAGAAAGCGATGCCTTTTATCCAGACTCGTCTATGGTGGTTTCCTGATGACAATTTGGGATGATGATTTTAACAGGCACAGCTGTGTGCCGTTTCAGAAAACCTCTGAATTCAGTTTCATCTTTCTTGAATTTTTGAAATGGTTTATCTATATATTTATATGACAGGAACTCAACATAACAGAGTAATGAATTTTTTTGTATCCCTTAGACATGGTCAGACCAAGCAGTTTCATTATCAGAAAGTTTGAATGTGTCTGTTTATTTTGGGGCATAGGGGATTTTTTGGAGATATGGTTTATTAATAAAGGCAAAAAAGGCAGGCTTTTGGCTATAATTCTTTACCTGCAGAACAGATTATTTGCAAGAAAACGGTGTTGCAGCTTTACGGGGATGAAAGAGTTAGTGCTTACGATGCTGTTTGAGGTTTGCCTCATTCTGGCTTGGGGATTGACTATTTTTAAAGTCAGAAAATGCTTTAGTACACTGGAGTGCACACTGTGGTAAAGATGTGCGTAGCTCAGAGGTTAGGCAGCTATCTTTTGAAGTGAGAAGTGACTTGAAAAGAACACACTGGTGTGCACATCTGCCATTTCCTGCAAGGTTTCACAACTACTTACTGTTGCCTTATTTTTTCACACTCACTCTCACACACAAATTTCCCATCCGGGGATTCATGCATCGAACAGTCATTCTTTATTCTTTTACTTCCTCAGTGCTTGTTATTGCTAAAGATATAAAGAAGTGAAATAATGAATGAAGTCAAATAGTTTTCGTAACGTCATGTATTTGCATGGCATGCTAACTGAAGCTTTGTAACACTGCGAACATGGTACATTTATATATAGTGAATTTTGCTGAGAAATCCAGCTCAGAATCACACGGTGTGTACTTGCCTGTGCACAATCACTCCGTCCCTTTGGTAATTTCCATGCCAGTTATGCAAATAACGATATGTTCCATAGTGTTTTGTACCACTCAGGCTGTACACTTGATTTCTACTAAGGGATAAAATCTTAACTTTAGAAGACCTTTATAAGGAAGCATTAGCCATTAGCTTGCATCTCCGCCCCTAGCTTTACCTACGCCCTCTGCATGACAACTCTGAAAATAATTTAGTAGTAGGCCATTTCAAAAAATACAATATTTTAATGGTCATTTGACAACCACATGAGTATTATCCTGTTTCATTTTCAGTTTTTCAATCAGTTTTATTTTTATATCAGTCCCTTCATAACATGTTTAAATATTTAGTAACAAAACCAGCATTATGCATGGGTATGTCAGCCAGTAATAATTTTCCGCTATGGCAACATTGTGCAATGTAAAGTAAGGCACCCACCACATCTTCAGAAATGTCTTTCTCGCAATAACAGATGCGGTGTTTCTCAATGACCGTGGGTCATAGGGGACTTTAAAGCTAGATGAGAGATGTGATCTCTTCATAGATCCAAAATGAGTTTGGGAAAAGGCCCAGGAGACATGAAGTGAGATGTAAGTCTATTTGGGTCAGGGGAGAAGGGGGGTTAGGGTAAAAGGGCATCATTGGCATCATTGGTCTGCTTCACATAAAGAGATATGAGTGAACTTTGACTAAAATCAAGCAGTATTCTTCAAAGTTTGCAGTGGGCATCTTCAGACAGTCTCCCCTTGGTCTTCAGCAAAGACTTCAGCAGTAAAATGTGAAGCTGCCGTCATATTGAAAATTTAATGAAGTCTTACTACAGTAATCCCTAATTATAAGTACCAGTTTGGTAGAGGTTCACAGTGAGTCTATTTACAGAAGCAAGGCGCACAAGGCAGGGGACACCCTAGACAGGGTGACAGACTGTCACATGCAGTCATACGCTGAGAGTGGCTTATATGACTCCAGTACACAAACCACGCCTCTGAGGAAGTAAACTTGTGGAAATGGGGTTAACTTGCAAACTCTGTACATGAAGTGCTGAACCTAGAACCCTAGAGATGTGAAAACTATAATTTTTTTATTGTTGTATTTGGATTGTAGCAGCTTATCAGTTGGGAATTTTTTTATAAGTTCACAGTTTGCTACAGATATACTTCAGTGTAGCTTCAGTGTAGCAGTGAAATGTCAAGCATTTATTATTTCCTGTTTTTTCTTCCTTTTTTACATTGTCTGCCTGGATGTATCGGTGGATTTTTAACTGGTGTGGAAGGTTTTTCGGGCTTAAAATTAGCTTGATATGCAGCGTGAAGTGGAATGTGGTAGCTGGGTCATGTGATCTGGATGAGATCACTAATGTTCTACTGCCTTCTCCAGCTGACCTCCTCCTTCACTCTACCAGACCTTTGCTCAGTGTTTTTTTTTCCCTATTTAGAGGACGTGCACAAAAACTTTCCTTTTGCCAGGAGTCTATTCTGCTTGTTTTTAACTCTTCTTGTATCCACAGTCCTCAGTAGCCAGGCATCTCCCCCTGCCTGTTCTTTTAGAGCGATTGAAAAGGCTGTTTAGCATGTCTGCGTATAAGATTCTGCACCCTCAGTAGCTAATACCTGATAACACTGAAACTTTAGCTGAAAACTAATGAGATTGAATATTGAAGCACACTTTATATTAGCCATAAGTAATTCAAGGCAGTAAAAGTCTCTGTGTTCTTTTGTCAAGAAGTTAGACAGTGAAATAAGTTGTGTCCATGGCTGCCATTGGATTTGTCTGAACCTGATCTGTTTGATATCAAATGGCATTGTGATCACTTTACATCACACCTCATGTTGTCAGATGATCATCTGGGTTGAACTGCTTTAAAAAGACTCTCTTTTCAAAGGTTGTCAGTTCAAGGCCCTGGAAGAGCCCTACTAAAGCACTGTTGATAAAGGTCTTCAGTCAAACTTACTCCAGTAAAATTTCCAGGTGTCTAGATTTTGAAGCTCACTTGTAAAGCTATACTGTAAATATAAGCGCTATCCTACCAATTTAGCTTTTGCCCAGCAACAACAGTGAGTTTTGATTTGTTGTTGGGATTCGGATGTTGCGTGTGGTGGCCAATTATCAAACTAGAACTGAAGGTTAATCCTTTAATGGCTGACTGGTTGACGCCGCCCTCATTCTGCACCACATGGACTAGTCCAGACAATGCCAATTTGCTTCTTTTTAGCGTCCCATCAGCTTTTCTCACCATTTACTGCTCCTTTTATCGCATTATACTCAGTAGTAATTACAGTGGTATGTTGGAACACAAATTTAATTTGTTCCAGAAGGCTGGTCGAGTTGGTCAAGGTCCCAGTCGAATTTCCACATAAGAAATAATGTAAATTAATCTGTTCTACACCCCCCAAATGTTTGCCTATTTAAACTTATCTACTTACCTACCTAATGATAAAAAGCATTAACAATCAATATAAAACTAATGCATACATGCAAAAGCAATAACAAAATAAATGACAATCACATTCTCCAAAACGAGACACATACTGTATGCACCATCTTCAAGTCTTGCTGTAATTTCCTTTTTTAAGTTCTACAGTTACTCTCACACTTTCCTCTTTGGTTTGCTGCTATCACTGCAAACTTTCTTAGTGGCCATGATTACTGTATCACTAAATGTACTATAGATGAAGCACAAATAAAAAAACCACACGTCGAGCTTTCACACGTCGAGCTCAGTCGAGAGGTACCATGAGACTGTGCGCCATTCCTAGGCATTTGCATTCCAGTAAGTCCTTTTGCTTTTGTTTCAGCCCATCAGAGACGTGTCTTGATTTATGCAGGTTTTAGCAGGTCTGTTTTGTTTCGTTGTTTTCCAAGGTTTCAGTCAAGTTGTTTGGTTAGATCTTTCTCAACCGGCTTGTTCGAGGTCCAAATCGGTGGAGTTGATCTCATATCAACCCATACAAGTTGTAGCAGGAGTGGTTGAGCTCCAAGATTTAAGTTGAGGTACAAGTAAAAAATAAATTCAACAGGTCCGTTCCATATCTGAGTTGGTCGAGTTAAGAGGTTTTCGAGTTCAAGGTTCTGCTGTATTTATAAAAGATTTCGGCTTGGCCTCATTGATCCATATTCATTGTAATATCAGAAACTGCTTGTCCACATTCATTGGGCTGTAGCCTTGCAATGTGAATTAATTGGTGGAGCAGTTTTGTTCCTAAAGGGTTGTTATTCTTCTAAAACAATTCTCCATCCATCCATCCATTTTCCAACCCGCTTTATCCTAATGGGTCGCGGGGGGTCCGGAGCCTATCCCGGAAGCAACGGGCACGAGGCAGGGAACAACCCTGGACGGGGGGGCAGCCCATCGCAGGGCATAAAACAATTTATTTATTTAAAAAAAAAAACTACAGTGCCTGGAGCAATAGAAAGAAGTTGTTCGTGCAGCAACAAATATTCATGATATTAGAGAAATTCAAATATAAAGTATATAAAAATCTACATTTGAACAACTGGTTAATAAATGCCCAATGGATACTCTAGCACTGGGAACATAACAGACAAATGCGCGGAAAAAAAAAGGATTTCAGTCCAAATGGGCCTTCTAGCATTGCTAAAGAGTGACAGAAAAACGTTTGGGAGCATTTTCAAAAAACTGGTAGCGGTAATGTTGTGTAAAAATTTAATATTCAAGAAAAAAAAGTGAGATAGTAGTCAAATACTGAAGTTTTTTATAGCTTCAGCCCTGGTTACAAAGCTACTAGATATATTTTTAAAGGAAGGTGTGCAGTTTCATCTGTCTTCTTTAACCTCATTTGCATGTCCTGCGGGTAAAAAGAAGAGCAGAATGGAGGCACTACTTTCCTCCAGCTACTATCTTCATATAGCGGGTTGTGAGGTCTGCGATTCGAGAGCAGGCCTTCTAGTATTGCTTGTGTGTTGTGTGTCGGGCTCGCTGCCCGATAGGAAGTTACAAAATAAACCCGAACTCTTCACACCACGTCATTGTTGTTGTTTTTTCAGATGTATCTCACAACTAGGCGCTGAGGCCGCTTTGTCCGAAGCAGAATGCTTTTCTTGTCACAAATGTCTAGTCTTACTTTAAATTGCACCACCCCCCCCCCACGGAACGGGGCGGGCATTGTCACCAGCGCACAGGCGGTGTCACTGACCAGATGGTCGTGTGCTGCATAACTCACTTATCTGTCAGGGCGCTCTAAAGGAATGCAAAGTGCACAGAGCCTGAACAGGACGACATCTGCTCCGGGACTCTGTCTGCGGCCTCCCTTGCTTGCAGTTTATCTATGGATACATGTACATTCAGAAAGGGGGGGGGGTGGTATGTAGCTTGTTCCACCAACTCCTCTGTGATCCATCTCCCTATGACCCCATGGTGCCTCTGTCAGGGCATCTTCATACACACATCACTCGGGTTTCTGTTTGTACCATCGCCCCTCTCCGCCTGAGGTGGCACACGGTATGAGGTGCGTTTGTACCGATCAGGCCAGGAAATGGTGTGTCCGGTATATGCGTCAGCACGCATCCGAGTGCGCATGCGCGTCTGTGCGGTGGCGGCTGGCGTGTGGTCTCCACAGGTCGCCTAAGAGGAATCAGATGTGGGCACAGCGTGGGAGCCCAGGGGGCGGTGCCAGCAGGTCGCAGGGCGGGTGTGAGGCGCCCACGGGAGCCAGAGGTTCTGCCCTCAGCGTCAGCGGCTGTAATTAAGATGGTTTGGCTGATGCCAGTGTTTCCTGCTTGGGTTTTATGGGGTACGGCGTGTGGCGCGACGGTTGGATGTCTGGGCTGGTTGAGGAGCAGTCCTGTATAACGAGGGGCTGCCGTGACTCACCGGCTGCTCCCTGACAGGAAACCGCAGCGCAGAGATTCAGTCACCTTAGCGATTCTGAGTATCATCACCAACATGTGCAAACAGGTATGATATGAAGTATGTACAGATAGATCTCCCATTGCTATATAAACATCCCTCCTTATAAACCTGTTAAAAAAATCAACAATTTAATTACCCCTGGTCACACCTATCAGGGTAACCACACTTTCCATTTTAAGCATCGCAACCCAGAATTTATTGTGAATTTCCAACAGCTTTGCTCATGTTTCTAAAAGTAACTTAAGGTAACTCCCGTCTGCACGCCTTTTCACATTTTCTAAAAACAGATTCGAAAAGTGGCAGAGAGTGGATTGTGATTCTCGTATCTGAGAGTCAACGAAGGCATCCGAAACCAAATAAGTGGAGATCAGTGAAGGAGAACAACAGAGTTAATCAATCTGACAAACAGTTACAGTGAAACATAAAAATATATAAAGAAAAGAAAATTATTTCCTGAATCCTGTTTCTGAGAATCACTGCAACCACTGTGAGAATCGGAATGAAATGCTGCCCATGAGATTTTATCAGCATGCAGGGTAATACTTTGCTTGCACACTTTGGCTTTGTGACAGACTTGCCACTGCCAGGGTGGGTGATATGCGATGGAGCGTTACTGGACGGCGGGCCGCGGCGGTTTGTGGCGGAAATCAATTTATTGAAGAAACGTGACACGATGCTGTAGGTCGATGTTGGGGTGCAGGAACCACAGCTCAGCCCTCACAGCACTCCCCAGTCCCGTACTTCTCTGACAGACTGGGACAAGCTGCCGACAAATCCGGTGTATGGTGAGGGTGAGCTATGACAAGCAGTATCTGGCCATGCCCACAGTTGTCGCATAATCACCTGAGCGGACGTAATGTGCAGAGAAAAAGAAAACACAGAATGGTTAGTGTGTTGTGTGCGTCTTAACACCAAGTGGGAAAAGTAAGAGGTACAGGCGTGGGGTGAAAACAGACAAACACATGCCCAGGTGCTGAGCTGGTGCACAGCCTCTTATGAGCCCTGGTCGGGGTTTCGGAGGGAACTGGGGGGAGCTGGGCGTCATGCTCACTCGCCTGTGGGCTTATGTGTGTTTCAGCAAAGAAAGAAAGCGCAAGGCAGGGAGCAGGCCCTCTGACGGGGGAAGTATGCCCCCCTGTGTCAGGCCGGTGAAATGAAGACGTACGCGGCAGTGTGACTGTTCGATTTCTATTGATTGATATTCTTTATTAAAAAGCCACATCAGTAATATACAAAATGACTGGATTATTCTCCATTCAGCCATATCGCACATTTACATTTTAATCCATCCACGTGCATAAATACCTCAGTAGTTCACTATTGGACATTGTCATGCTGACTGACGACTGTACAGCTGAGCGAATGATAACCAAGCTAACCGTACGCATGGTTCATTGGGCTTCCATATAGGGGGTGTCGGGGAGTGGGGGGGCGGGGTAAGGGTTGCACTACCTGCTGTATGCAGTATAGGGTCCCAGTGATGCAGCGACACGGGAACCACCTCAGGAACTCTCATCTCTGGAGACGTCGGTCCTCAGGGCAGAGAGCTGCTGGTAGGTTGGCGGGGCGCCGTCGGTAGAGACGAGGTCATCCGCGTGAAAGGCCCCGCCCCCCCGCCCAGCGCCGGCCGCTGTCGATCCTGCCGCCGTCGCCGACGCCCCTAGCAGTCGCTGCAGGGCCTGAGTGATGCAGCCCAGGCTTTTCTCCATGTGTGTGATCTGGCAAAAGACAAGCGGACAGTTTTACCTCCACCCATGACCCTCGCGAGTCCAGGGAGACCGGGCCGGAATGGGGCACAGTCTGCCCGCCGCCGTGCCCGCCGCCATGGCCCACATTCAGGGCTGCAGTGAGCACCTACAGCCCAAATTCCGCAACGAGGCAGCAGAAGTGAAAGGCTGAAATGCCACTAAACACTGAACTAAATCATTTAGACTTGTATGTCGTTTACGATTTTGGTTTTTAATGATTATCAAAGCAAAATAATCACGATAAAACAATAATTGTGCCGCATTTCATTTTGCAATGATGCTCCCGCTTTGTCTTGTGTTATAAATTCAAATTTTCTTGTTTTGCTGTTATATTTATATTGAGAGTTTAAGGAAATCCACTGTTAAAAAGTCACGCCCCTTTTTAAAGTTTTACAAATTGGTATTTCCAAAATCAGTGAGGAATCGTGTTAAATTATTGTGACCTCGATATTGTCTGAAATAATTTGCCATAATTAAGCAGGCAGCTTAGAGAGGAGAGAAAAGAATTACTGGCTTAATTTGCAGAAATACTGCGGATCGTTCCGGGTAAGCCCTCTGCAGCACTGACACCTCTAAGAGCCAGTCTCCAGTTTCAGCCCAGAAAACCTGGCCATGCAATGTGTTGGTGAAGACACGCTTTCCCAGGGCAGTGCCCCCCCCCCACGAGCACCTGGTGGCATGTTGCTACAGGCATGCACCGAACGGCAGCGCCAAAACCAGTGGGTCAACTGGGTTGAAATGTGACACCGAATGTTTCCCTCTGAGACTGCGAAATAACTTCTCTGATAGCTGCCCCTATCTCAGCCGATCCTTTTGAAATGCAAAACCCAAGAGCGGCTTTCTAAACCGTTATTCAAACAAAAATAATCGGAAGAAGCACATCAAAGAGAAACGCGGAAAATGCCACATCAACAAAACAACTGAAGGTCCTGCTGCAGTTATCTTTGTCAAGCTATTCTAGGAGCTTATTACTGATACGCCGATTGTTTCTTGCTGTCATATCAGAACATTGTGCTGAAACACATCCTGATGGACCATTCCTGGGCCTCTTATCTCCGGCTGTCCTCCCCAAAATGCCAGACGGCAGCAGAAGCCAGTTTCTGATTTTCCCTTCAGATGTTAGAAAAACAACAAGTTCAGCACTTTTTTTCCCCGTCTTCCCACGTCACCTCTGAGATGTAATCTGCCAGCAGAGCCTTAGCCCTGTTTGATGTGGTCCCTAATTTGCTTTGCCCCTCTGCCTCCCCTTGAAGGGAACGGCAAAAGGCTGAACATGAAAAGGCCTTCACTGGCAAAATGTTTGCCGTGTAAAATCGTGACTAATTACTTCTTCAGTGATCCTTATTAAGTCTCCGTTTTATGTCAGGCCGCAGTGACAAATACAAACTGTAAACGCTGCTTTGTTGGTTGTCGTCATTCCCAGCAACGGAGCAGGGTGACAGCACAGGAACGTGTGTGTGTGCGTGTGTGTGTGCGTGTGTGCGTGGGGGTCATGTATACATTACATTGTGAGGGTCAAATGTGATAAAACCTGTTATTTTTATATTATTTTGACCACCTTTTCAGTCCTCAGAAAGGGAAATTTAATTTTTATAAAAATCTATAGGAAACTAAAAATGTCCAAAGTCTAAAATTTTGTTTGGATACTTTTGGTTAGAGCTAGGTAGGGGTTAAGGTTATCATTGTTGGGATTAGGGTTTTTCTCATAGAAATGAATGGATGGTCCCCACAAAGACATGAATACAAATGTGTGTGTGTGTGTGTGTGTGTTTGTGTTGATTGCATTCAAGTGTACAAGTAGAATATGCTTAATAATGTCTTTGCGTATATTTATATGAAAGTGCATGTTGACATGTAGTTCTTCACATTCTTGTGTCTATATGCGCTGTTTGCTGCACTCGTATGTTACTTGGAACAAAAGTTGTTAAATAGGATAAATGGAAATGCAAGAATGTCCATGTATGTGTGTTGTGTATCTAAGCTTGTTAATGATTCATAGCGCTGTGCCTTGTAAAACTCACACCCTTAAAACATATAAAAATTGGTGCTTAGTAAGTTGGATAAATGGCCTCAGACCACACAGTAACAAACATGGACTGGGAATCCCTTTAGTTGACATAAAGAAGGGATCATGTGACATGGGGGTCATGTGACATGGGCTTTAGATGGGGATTTTCAGTGGAATAGGACTGGGTTAAACACCATATGAGAAAACGCTTAAAGCACCTAAATTTTAGGTGGGGTTATGGATAATAACATAATGTCTCCATTTTCTACAGTTTTTGGGAACGAGAGGCAGGTGGTACGGATTACCATGACGACCCCAGTCACCTGTCTGTCGTTCTCTGTGACTGCCCCACTCTGCCAGCGCAACACACACAGGCACACATATGACGGTGTGACACAGCCATTTGCAGGTGTGCAAGTCTGTGATCGGGAATGGGAAGGACAGGAGGCTCATGACTACGTTTACACCAGGTATCCTTAATGGTGAAATCCCACTCCAACTAACACACAGACCTGTGACCTGTGATCCTCTCTTTTATGATTTCACGTATTCAGCAACTGACCGCAGGTAACTTCTCTGCAGCCCTGTTATGATCTGACCTCTGTCACAACTCCTTCCTGCTCTGGGATCGGAATCGAGCAGCCAGACGAATTTGAGAAACACCAAAGAGCATCTAGTGTCGGAGGATCGGGGCAGAAGGGCGAACGAAATCCAGCCGGAATTCTTAGGGATCATTTGCAGGCCCAGGATCAGAGTGGAACGGGTGGATGATTTTCGGTGTGGAACACTGGAGATTTACAGGCTGGAGATCAGAGTGGAATGGGCAGCTATCCACCCAGAGCACTCAGGATTATTTGCAGCTTGGGACAAAAATACCACTATATAATCCCTCTGTATTCACACTTTCTGGAGTGGCTGGGAATTTTGCACATTATGGGGCAGAGAATCGGCAGCAGCCCCCAGTAAATTCATGTGGGATCACAAGTAAAAGCCAAGGCAAATGAGTGTGATATAAGGCTTCTTTCTCTACTGGAAAATCACCATTGTCATTTGTCACTGTGATTACTTTTTCCCGGGACTAGGCAGCACGGTTTTAAGTTACTAATATCAATAGAGATGTAGAATCAACAGCATCTCAGCCCGACCTACGGTACAAATCAATCTCCGTAAACTAGCCACACTTCAGTCACCTGACCGGTCAGCAGTAGTGCTCTCACCCGTCACGTGCCGTGCCGCCTTCCTGCAGCCCTTGTTGAATTTGGCCGGAGTGAAAGCGCGGGCTCAGATGAAGGGATAACAAGCAGTCAGCAGCGAGATGAACAGTAATAATGATGGATCTCCCAAACCTCGTGGCTCTGGCCTCCTCGGGCAGCATGGAAGGAGACTCTGTTGGCCGGGGGCCCTCCCTCCCTCAGCCAGCATTTATCATCAGTAAGAAATGAACAAAAAATAGAAAGGTTCTTGGAACCGTTCCTCAACAAACACTGATATCCAACCAGCTCTTTTCCTCTGGCCCTCCCTCTCCCCAGTGCTGTTACAGAGCTCTGGCTTCTGAGCTGCCCCCCCCCCCCCCCCCATCACTCCTTCCCTCTCTTTTCTCTCACACACAGCAGCAGGCATGGCTGCACACTAACACGCAGCCCAATGTGTGCAAATGTAAGCCACACACACACACACACACACACACCTGTACTCATATCTTTGTGAGGACCATCCATTTCCATGGGCAGAACCCTAATCCCAACTATGACACCCTAACCCTACCCAGCCCTAACCTTAACCATAAGTAACCAAACAAACATACAAGACTTTGGGCATTTTTAGTCATCCACGGATTTTTATAAAACCGAGACACAGCTGGCATTTTTATTTAACAAAAAACAAAACCACTGAAAAGGCTGAAGCAGTAAAACGGGAACAGAGACACTCTTAAAATGTTTTGACACAAAAATCCTTCACACACTTACATTGACATTTGGGTGCAATTGCACACACAGTGCATAATAACACTCTGTCTGCTCACACAGCCCGAACATGTGCCCCCCCCTCCTCCCCCCTCATGACAGGAGCAACAGCAACTCTGGAGTAAAACATGTGCTGATCTGTCTGAATCAGTGTTTCCCAACCCGCTCCTTGGGGACCTATAGGTTGTTCATGTTGTTGCTCCCACCCAACTGCCAGACAAGGAAGCCAGGAGGAAGCAAAAACGTGGAATGTCTGCGGGTCCCCGGGGGCCAGATTGGGCAACTCTGGTCTAAATGAAACTCCAGTGAAATCAGGGACTTCTTTCTGTCTGGTTCACTTATGTCGGAGGTGGTGGGGAAGGGCAGAGGGGGGGAATCGCGGCACTCTGCTCTCCCCTTCGATGGGCAGTGGCTAACGGTGCCCGTCAATACTACATAAACACAAGTGCTGGACACCGAGTGACGGATCCATAAACGGTGATACACTGGGTCCACAGAGTAATGGCCAATTAAACAGTGAAAGGGTCAGACTTCTAATGGCGGGTTGCGGTGAGATCGACGAGTCACTCGCAGCTCGGGGGGGACGTGGTCTTAACAGAACCTGAAAGGCCACCGGCCATTTCCCCGCGGAGCAGGGCTTTCACAGAGAACAGAGGAGACACGGGGAAGAAATTTACATGCTAATTTATAATTACTCAGTTAATTAGCACGAGAATAAAAGATATGAGATGATTTGGGACCAGAGTTGATAACCCTTGCAGGTTAATCGTCATCTGTAAATGTAGTAAAACTGGGGCCCTATTACATACATCATGGCCGTGCTGCTAGACTGCATGCCCTTTCGAAAAACTGCATGTTTAATGTCACATTCTTCAAATTGAGTAATCGCCCCTTTTTATGACAGCTACCTGCGGTGGTTGAATGGACCGTACCATTCACCAATCACTAAGCAGAGAACTATGTGTTAAAACGTTTGATGGAAAGTAGGCAGCGTGTTAGTCTTTTAATTACTAACTTATCAAACGATTTCACGCACATTAAAATAACAAAGCTTACCATTTCCATACAGAGTGGGAGAAGGATCTTATTTCCTCCGTTTAATCTGCCAAACAAGCATTTTGTTATTCTGAAAATGAGGAGACGCGGATCAGCAAACAGGACTTTTCGGCGGTGGTGGTGTACACCAGTGAGCTGGTCACGTTAAAAGTAGACCGCAAGTCGACACAGTCTAGGCCACCCTGTACTACAGTGTACCGTTTCTGTGTGATGATTCCATAAACTTAATGTCCTTAATAAAACTGCTCTTCACACACACGCTGTTTTGGACGTGCTGCATCCCCAGCAGTAATGCCACCTGACGCTCGACAACTATTTTAATCTCTGATTGTGTGTGGCTCTGTGGGCTAAGCCTCTGTGCGTGTGATCAAAAGGTCACTGGTTCAAGCCCCGACCTAACAGAATAGCCCTTCGCTCCCAGCCCCATGGACGTCGCTGCCCTTTGCTGCCATGCTTGCTCTCACTTCCTTGTGTGCCATGGAGTATATGAAAAGAGAATATCGCCACAGGGATCAATGAAGCATCATTCATTGATCTAGAGATGGTCGTTGCAGACGGGGCTTCAGCGCCACACTGTATCAGCAGCGCCATTCTGACAAGATGTTTACTTATTGAGTAACGTTTCAGAGAAAGTAGACAGCAGTGTTGCGGGTTTGGTTTCTGGGTTCCTGTCACATGAGTTGAACGCATCTCAGTCGGCCCAGTGTGAAGTGTCCATGCTGATGAAGAGAGATGTGTCACTGGACACGGATAGTCTGTGATCAGTTGCACTAAACGCACTGACACGCAGAAGTCAGATGGTTGGTGTGCACCTCCCCCCCCCCCATACACACCCCCCCAGAGACCACTATCCGCTCAGTTTCCAATTGTATGTATCTCAAATACAGATATGCTGGAAAACGTGAATGATGAAGCAAGAAGCTGCAGGTCGTCGTCCTCTCGCTCCATCATAAACACAAACGCATGTGTGCACCCCAGCATGCGTCCAGGCCTCGCTACACACCCACGCAGCCTCGCTACACACCCACGCAGCCTCGCTACACACCCACGGAATCAGAAACCTGCTGTTCCCAGAACCCCTTCTGGAAAACACCCGCAATCAGGGGGCTCCGTTACACAGATTGCAACAGGCCTGTCCGGCATGCTCTTGTTCGCCATGACAGGTAGGACGAGCCGCTGAAAGAGAAGGAGCTGGCCACGTGCCAAGGCAGCGCGATCGGCATGTGTTTCCAATGTGGCTGCATGTGAACACGGAAATAACAGGCAGGAGGTGATGGCTCCTCCTCACTGCCACTGTGTGTTACACACTCCTGAGTGATTATTCCCCGCTTGCCGCTGCCTCGTGTTACACACTCCTGAGAGTGATTATTCCCCGCTGGCTGCTGCCGCGTGTTACACACTCCTGAGAGTGATTATTCTCCGCTGGCCGCCGCCGCGTGTTACACACTCCTGAAAGTGATTATTCTCCGCTGGCCGCCGCCGCGTGTTACACACTCCTGAGAGTGATTATTCTCCGCTGGCCGCCGCCGCGTGTTACACACTCCTGAGAGTGATTATTCTCCGCTGGCCGCCGCTGCGTGTTACACACTCCTGAGAGTGATTATTCCCCGCTGGCTGCTGCCGCGTGTTACACACTCCTGAGAGTGATTATTCCCTTCACTGCTGTCTCCTCTGGGGGGCCTCAGGGCCCCTGCCTCGGCATGGTAGGGCTCTCCCTATAGCACCCCTTGACTAGTCCGTGGGGCCTGTCGGGGTCACACAGCGTCCCGTATCTGGTCGCAAAGCCCCAGGCTGTCTGTCATTTTAAATCCTTCAAATGCACAACGAAAGCAGAAAGCACAGTTTTTAACGATGCTCCTATTAACCTAATATTTACAGCACCCTGCAGTTATTTACCTTCCAGAATTTTTTATCCACAAAGCTACCTTTGGCCAGTCTCAGCATCAGGCCATCGGAACAGAGCGCTTTCTGATAAAGGCTCATTCCTGCGGCATTCTATTACTCTGTTACTGTATAAAATTACCTCAGATACTTTGGACATTATGTGAAAAGCAAAGAGGACAAATGTGTTACAAATAACACGCATACCGTCACGGTTATCGCTGAGGTCACTTCCAGCTCTCTGGACGCTCAGCGCCATACGTCAATTTTACAGAGAACATTTCTCATTTTTCAACTCTGACATTAGGTTTGCGTCCCACTCCATGGTCTCTACTGCTCGCTCTGTCTCTGTCTCTCTCTCCTGGCATGTGGGACCTCTCCACAGCTCGCCTCTCTGCCCGCGAGCGGCGAGAACGACGCAGAGCCCCGGCGAGCAGGGGCCTGACCAAACCTGTTTTCATTCAGCAGGCTCGGGGCTGTTTTTGCCAAATCTGCAGAGCCAAACGGGAGAGGGTGGGGATGGGGGGATGGGGGGTGTGCGGGAGAGGGGAAAAACAATAGATATTTGTTCTGTGATATATTACTTTACAGCACAGTGATGCCTGCTGTGGTAAAAGAGGAACAGGATGGAGGTGAGGAGATCTGCCAAAGACTCTGCTCCTTTGCCGCAGAGCCAGATTACTTAAGGACTTTTACTGACAACCAGGTGGTTGTAAGTTTAAATCCCATGAGGAAAGCTATCATTGAAGTTAAAATTTATACTTTACACAATGTCTAGACATTTAACTTCATAATGATCACAACAAACTGTCAAGATTATTAGGACCATGGAGGTTGGCCCTGCTGACTGAGGACCCCGTGGACTCACTGAGGATTGACCACCGTGCGGGTGAATTCCCAGCATGCAGTTCAGCAGTGGCAGCCCCAGGTAAGTGGGAAGAGTCTGGGCAGCCGGACCTTAAACTAGAACCCAGCCGTGATATGTTAGCCTGCAGTGTCTTGGCTGCTGTGCCCTGGACTGTTACAGTGTTACGGTGACGAACCCCCCCCCTCCCCACACTGTGTTCAGTGATACGGCCCAGTGCCGTGTCACCCCCCCCAGGGCTCAGAATACATGTCATTGCATTATTCTATTATTGTTAAAAATGAGATTTCACAAGTCAGTGGTGATTAACCAGCTGCAGCTGGACCAGAAATCAATAAAAGCTCCCCCCTTCCCTGGTTTCTGTATCTCTAACTGGCTGACACCTGACACACACACAGACACACACAGACACACAGGTCTGTAATTATATCTTTGTGGGGACTCTGTTCATTTCTAAGGGGAAAACTCTTATCACAACATGACAACCATAACCCCTACCCAGCCCTAACCATAATCAACCAAACAAGACTTCTGACATTTTTACTTTTTTGATTGCATTCACAGATCTTTGTGGGGACCATTTTTCAGGTCCCCACATAGAAACAGGTTTTTATGACATTGTGGGGGACATTTTGTTCACCACAATGTAATATAAACCTAATCCACACACACACACACATACACACACCAGCTCATTTTTCCTCACTGCCTCCTGTCTCTTTGCCTCATTTCATTCTGCAGTCTTTTTCAGGGTTTCTTTGGGGGGGGGGGGGGGGGGGGGGGGGGGGGGGGGGGGGGGGGGGG
>JAABNX020000021.1:2483378-2502627 GCA_015163995.2 Mormyrus lacerda
AACTTGGCGCTGTGGCCGCTTTGTCCGAAGCAGAATGCTTTTCTTGTCACAAATTTCTATTATTAATTTAAATTGCACCCCCCCCCCCCCCAATGAGAGCATGCTGCACGAAGCGCTGCTTCAGAATGCCAGCAACTTCATGACTTGTGTTTCCATAAATCGCCTTTGTGTGACCCCCGCCTTCCCTATGCCTGACTTCCTGTCACAGGGCTATCACATGTTACATGCTGTTTTTAGAACCCCTGCCCGTGTTAGTAGTGCTGACTACAGGATTATCTTCAGCGCATTAAACTGGCGTTCTTTGTCCCCGGGTTGCAGGTGTTGTCTTCTACCTGCAGCTTTCAGGGATCTTTATCCGTAATACTAGCTGTTAGACATTCCCACGTTGCTGTGCCCCTGTGCTATAAAATTCCAACAGTAATCTAGGTGTCTTCCTGTGTTACCTGTTCAACACGAATATCCTACACTAGGCTGTGTAAGAAAACTATGTTTAGGCTAGAGATGGGCGATCCACATTTTTTCAGTTCCGATTCGATCCCGATACACAACTGCCGATATCAATACAGATTCTGATACAAGAGCTCTTTTTACTTTGTTATACTTTATTATATTAATTTAAGCTAGTAATAACAGATGGAAAAATGTATGACAAAAAATATTTAATTAGGCTACTGCAAACATACATAACATACTGTTCCACCTCGTTTGTTTTAAGTGTTTTTGAGGCATTTGCAGTTCAATATGAATATCTTCAAAGCAATTATACACAAGTGGTTTTAACAGTTTCTCTCCCATTGGCGTCAGCGCAGTTACACTTTTGTTGCGATGGCAGCCCCTCTTGTATCACAAGCTGCAGCGAGTTTACAAAACAGTCCAATTAAGTCAGCGACTCCCAAATCATCCATTTTTTTTTGTCTCGCAGTTGTGTGCACTTTGTTAAATGGGATTGTCCATTAAATGCTGTTCCCACCATAAAACTTTATTTTACATAGATTGAAAATCGCTCTGCTACTGGTTTCTGTTAAAAGTGTATAATACTCCCAGATCGTCATGCCTTATCTTACGCTCCTCGTACCGCGAATGATATGCGCATGACGTCACAGCAGGCGGACGTCACTGTACTCACACCCACTGAGTAGCAAAAAAGACCGAGGGGCAGCGATGGCGTTCGATCTGAATGCAGCAAAAAACACATGTAAAATGGGAAAGAGCTGTCATGCGATTGATTGCCAAAAACTAAATATGGTAGTAGCATGGATTTCGGGTCCTCCTAACTGTGATCCTTGCCCTGCTGTGTTCCTCTAGGTTCTGCGGCGAGTGTCTACAGCCCTGCCTGCAGGTGGCCTCGCCTCTCTGCCCCCTGTGTCGCATGCCCTTTGACCCACAGAAGGTGGACAGGTGTTCCGCCGCGGAGAAGCAGCTCTCCTCATATAAAGCGCCATGCCGAGGCTGCAATAAAAAGGTCAGGACCTGGGACATGGGATTGGGGGTGGGATGGAACCTGGCCGCAAAGCCTGATGGCTGCCAGGGGCATCTAACCCACCATTGTCTGTTCCTGCTTGCCACTCTCTCATACCATTTTCCGACCAGTACTGCTGTGATAGATCAGACTTGGTGTGAAATGACTGTTGTTCTCAGCCGTTTTCCTCTGCCTTTGAGACACCATGTTTGAACGCCGCAGTCTGCTTGCAGGTCACCTTGATGAAAATGCGCTCTCACATCTCGTCCTGCACTAAAGTTCAGGAACAGATGGCAAACTGTCCAAAGTTTGTGCCAGTTGTGCCCACCTCACAACCTATTCCCTGGTAAGCGCGTCATTTTCTTTGGGCACCCCGAACCCTCTTGGGGAATCTGTGATTGCTGCAGTATCTCCCACTAATAGTTGCAGTGACTCCACAGTGGAGCTCAGTTTTTTTAAAACACATTCTTACAGCTTTTAAAGAGTTCAAAGTCTTTTTTTATTTCCTAATTCAAGACTCCAAAGACATTCATTAAGTAGGTAGTATATCTTCAGGCAAGCTTTCTGACTGACTGTTGTCACTAGTATCTAAAGGCAGGTGATTTAAATCGAGGCACACATAGAGTTGGAGGGTATCTGTTTTAAGAAAAAAAAAATTAAGAAAGCCCTGTTGGGCATTAATGTGCTCTGTTTGAGGAAGAATAGAATTTGCTATGTCATTCTGGTAGTATGGCGCCATCTAGTGGTATGTATTTCATCTAGAATTTGCTAGGCTTTTTGCGTGTCTCATCAAGATGAGATATCTGTGATGGGATCAGGACATGCATTCTGATAAGTCAAATTCACGCTTGCCTTTTGGTGTTCATTCCCACACCCTTTCACGCATCAACAGAAACACTGGTTTTTATTAATTGTGTTGGCTTGTGTAACCAATAATCATATAACAACGAAAGCCTTTCAGCCTTTTTTCATGTCCATACATAGGGGATGGGGACTGGTAGAGTTCAGGCTTAACGTCCCCATTTCCACGTGTGGTGAACGCACCATAATATGTGCTTAACATCATGGTTCTGACCCATAGCAATATTCCAAACCGTTCCACTTTCGTGTGCCCGTACTGCGGAGCCCGCAACTTGGACCAGCAGGAGCTGGTGAAACACTGCATGGAGAATCACCGCAATGACCCCAACAGAGTGGTGAGTCGGCCAGCCGGCTGCTCTGCCTTTAGTAGGGCACAGGATGTCTCTGAAGCAGATGTAGTAGAAGGAGACGAGGAGAAACATCATGTATTTATACATGAGCTCCTGTACAGTGGTGACACTGCTTTTTTTTTTTTTTTCTCTTTAATAAGTGGTGCTCCGTCCCTGTGCCAGGTTTGCCCAGTGTGTTCTGCCATGCCCTGGGGTGACCCCAGCTACAAGAGCTCCAACTTCCTGCAGCATCTCCTGCATCGACACAAGTTCTCCTACGACACGTTTGTGGTGAGCAGTTTCTAAGAAAGAAATTAACTAATGACCATTGTTCTGACACTATATCTCTTTACAGAGCCAAGTATGTACTGCCGCCCCAGGATTTAAAATTCACGTCTTTGGAACAGTATACGATCATTTCTTTACAATCACCAGGTGCTGAATGAGTCTGCGTTATGTGTTGAACCATCAGTCTGATTCAGTTGTCTGTTATGACAATTTTTTTCGAATGGACGTCTGTGGAGATCTTGTCACCATATCAGCAATACTGCATTTTGATTCACCTTGGTTGCTCCTGAGACCGAATAAAATCAGCCATCTGACCAGCTATGCCGTTTCCCTTTTGCAGGATTACAGCATTGATGAAGAGGAGGCCCTGCAAGCTGCTCTTGCTCTCTCGCTTTCAGAGAACTGAACCCCCTTGTCCTTGTTCTGGTTGCAGTTGTTCCACACTCTGCTGCTCAGCCCAGCTGCAGCACCAACTCCTCCATATGCCCACTAGGGGGAGCAGCTATCCATCGCAGAAACGGGTCTGAAACATAAACGCTGCAGTACATGAAGAGGCGGGATTTGGGTTCAGATGACGATACCCTTTAAGTGCTGGTATTTGATTTGGGAAAACCACATCATGCAGTTCATGTTTGGTCGCTTTATTTTCACTTCTTTGTGTTGAAGAAGGGACCAAATTGCTGTTACGGCTCCTATACAAACAGAGTAGTGTGCGTGCGTGTGAGTGTGGTCTGTACTGAGGTAAACAGTACTGTACAAACTGAGCACAGATAAGGCAACAGACTCACCACTGACATCATGGTTGTGCAATGACCGTCCCCAGTACAAACTATACCTTTTTTATTAGGGTTTGAATACTTCCAAACATTCACATTTTTCTATATAATTAAATTGTTGTATTATTTTGAACTTAAACGGAATAGAAATACATTTATTCTTCATACTGCTGTTACCTGATTAAATTGCTACAATAGTATTTTTTTATGAAGCATATAAAAAGTATATATTTTTGAAAAACTTGCTGCACTTAGCATGAAAGTAAGCCATGTCTGACTGCTAGAGGTTTGTTGGTTCATTTGCTTATATTTTTTTGGTGTCCATTGACATAGGGCCCTGTCCTTGGTAGGTGAGGATGATTGAGACTGTTTCAGACCTGATTTGTATAGTGTGTGCACGGACAGCAGACACCACGGGCATCCTTATCCTGTCAGTGATATTGTCCTGAGCTCCAGGGACTTCACTGAGTGGGATTAAAAACGTAAAGCTTTCTGCATGTGTAATACCCGGATGTACAGAACTGTTACGAGCTTGTATACAAATTTCTCTCTGTTGTTGGGCAGGAGGAGAGATATCTATCTCTATACGCAGTACAAATTTCAGGCCATTACATAGCATTTTTAGGTAAGTCATTTACAGTTGTGATTTTTAAAAAATATATCTGGTAATACTTTTAAAGTTTGATAAATGGGCTGCTGTTTTGTGATGGAAGAGATGCTTTTTAGTAGAGCGCTGTAGCTATGCAGGCGAAACGAATAAAGCAGGACCTCGGTTACACCACCGGTTAAGAGATGACTCAAGATGACTCAATGCTTTTATCACGCACAAGTGACCTGGTGTTCAGTCCTTCAAGGCACGTGTGTGTCTCTGATATTATTTTTGTGCCTCAGTGCACTGCATATTATTTCCCATGTAGTTTTCAGTCCTACAGATAAAGAATGTGGGCAAATCCCTGTCAGAATGGCAGCGGTCAGCAAATACCTGCGAGCTTTCGACTTGCTAGTCAGATTACCTGCTAACCCTCATTGTATAGCACTTAAGTTATATGATTTCATACTATTTTAAGAAACATTTTATAGCAATTGGACATCAGCTTCTTTTAAACTAATACACATGTGTGTTAAGTGGTTGTTTGGCTTATATTACTGTACAAGAAGAGGGGGTATAGGCCTGTATTTAATGTACTGTAGTTTAAGAGTGTTCTATAATGGGGGAGGGTGTCCTTTCAAAGATCCTATTTGTATTTGCAGAAGTTCCCCAACATCTTAAAAGCGCTAAAAAGAGAGTGCACATGGTGTTGGAGTGATTAATGATTATTGTCAGCATGATTTCGAAAAGTTGCAAGCCTAAAGCATTAAGGTTTGTTAAATTTATAAAGAAAATTACATAAACTATTAAGCTTTCTTTAAATAAGACAGTGTCCTTGGATTACAATGAGCATATCAGTGTTAACTGTCTCCGGGACCCTGACCAGAATAACCAGTTGGAAAATGGATGGATGGATATTTAAACTGTTAAGAGTGGTGTTATTGCCTCTAATAGTAAAAGTAATAAGTATTCGGGCAGTGGTTAAAATCTGGGCTAACAGACGCTGTTAATAGATGTTAAACACTGTAAAACCTTCTGTCATCTTAGACTCTATATTTGAATACTACAGATAATTCAGTTTTGTAAATATTTCTAAGCCATCTTTCTTTTTTTTTTTTTAAAAAAAGTGAAAATTCTTCACAGAACTTTGTTGTAAAGCAGAGATTTTTCTCTGTCCGGCATTGTTGGTGTTGTGTTCCATTCTCTTTTTACATTTGGTCTTGGCAAATAATCCCAAAATGAATCACCAGCAAGGTGCACTATCTGTACTGTAAATGTTTGCAAGCGAAAGCTGTGTCTGCAACATTATAAAAAGTATATATGCAAAAATAATGGAAGAAATATTTTCATGCGATCCAACTGTATCACTAAAAATCGCTGCATGGAAAAGCAACAAGCAGGAGTTGGTGAGTGAAATATTTTGCAGAAAAAATAATCCAGGAGTAGTACAAATAGAGTATGTAACATCCTTCCAGCCATCCATCCGTCCATGTTTTAACCGCATATTCTGGTCAGAGTTGTGAGGTGACCTTCAAAAAAATGCAAAATTAAAGAACTGGCCAATGTGCCTCCTGTTTCAGTATGCGGTCACCTGGTGATGAAAACCTGGGTCTTCTAAAGCAGTGGAAACATTATCCACGGCAGCACTCTGCTCTGAATCCTTGGCATCGCACTGCCATCTCCCACCTTGCCCGGTGTGGCTGGAACTCCACCATCAAAGCCTCCTTTGATGACGACGGACCTCGGTGGACATGGCAAGTTAGGAAGCCTCCTTTTGACACACAGAAGAGGAAAGATATTTACCACACACTGGCTGCGGTTCCCAGCTTGGGGATCAATGTGATTTATGCATTTACAAATAACTAATGATGATGGTCATGTGCATTTAGAAGTTATTATACTATTTCAGGTTTAATAAGAACTTTACTCTGTATTTGTAGCAATTTCCTTAATAAACACTGATCTTCACCGCTTCACTCGTCAGTCATTTTTTGGCTTGGATATTATTGTTTGTGGTGAAGCTATGGATCTCACTGTTCTACAAAACAGAATTCACTCCTTTAGCTTGGTGTGTTCAGGTTCTGTTCTTGTGATCGGATGGTTGCCAGTTCAAATCCCAGGGCTGGCAGAGTGATTTCATCATTGGACCCCTGAACCAGTGCATGTGAAGTACATTGAATGAAGCTCAAAGATTTTTCAAGAGTTTGTGAGCTAATGGAAACGCTCCAATAAAACTTTTAAGTCATTGATAACACAGATTAGCTAATTAAATAATTTTTGTTTGAAAATATCCACTGTTACAGGGAAGGGATAAAAATCTCATCACTATGTCAAACTGGTGAACGAATGGAAAAGCCCCTTTACTGGACAGAAGGGAACTAAACGGCACATTGTGTCAATGGCAAGACAGGGAGAGACTTGCTGTCTTTCACTTTCTGGCCAATCTGAGGCTACAGTGGCATCAGGCTTCTGGACTACCTGCAATACAGATACAGATTAATAAACTGCTCCACTGGATTGCTTTTACAGAGAAAACTCAGTGCTTTGCATGGTGTTTACTTTTATGACTGTGGAGTTTCACCCTTTCTTAGGCTAGTTGTCCCCTCAGAGAAATAGCATTTCCGATTCTGATAAAAATAGCAACCTGCTTTTTATAAAAAACGTACTCGCCTTGAACTTGGAACACCCTCAAACAAATGGCACATCGGCTTCTGTACCAAACTGTACAATCAGATTTTCCTCCCTTAGCGGGTCAGTGACTTAAGTATAGCCACTTACTACCGCAAAAAGAAAACTACTCAAGTACACTTGAGGATTTAGCGCATGAATTAATACAGTATTTACCTTGAAATCCTGTTATTCACCATCAATTAATGATGAGATCACTGTGGCTTTATGTGATAACTTCACACAAACTCGGCCATCAGTTAAGGAATGTTAATTCACGGTTAATTCATAGATTAATTGATATGCCACCAAATTAACTGGGTTCTAAGTAATATTGCTTGCAAATGGCATTAACCTTTCAGTTGGCCACAATGCCTAGCCTGTCAGGCAGGAGGTCACCATGTAAACAAACATTTATGTCTCAGAAACTGAAACAGCACAAGCAAATTTTTAAAGCACAATCCGACACAAACACGGCACATGCGATTGAGACCAGTTTGGTTGAAATCTGAAACATACAGTATGGGGGGGGGGGGGGGCTACTTCATGCAGGTCCCTGAAATAGTGTTTTTTATTGTTGGAGCCTCGGTTGAGTGTGTGAGGACATCAGCTCCATTTGGGTGATTGGTGTGAAATACAGCCCCCACTCCACAGGCACATTAAAGATGTATAATACAGTGCATGTGTGTTTCTATGTGCACCCAGAGCAACTGGCAAACCAGTAACAGCAGAAGTTTCACTTACAGTATTGGGAGCCAAATCTCACTCAGTCCACATATAATCCATGAATAACTTTCAAAACTCACTAAGTCCACCGAAAATTTCTGAATTGTGGTTTTGGAAAAAGGCTCCTCAGTCATTAGTGCTGCCAGTATCGGTGGAACGGGGGCATTTGTTCTGAAGGCATAGTACTGAATTGGAGAACAATGCATTGACAGGTGATTAATTCTTACTTGCTGACGGACTTGCTTTAATAAAAACAAGTATAGAAGGCAAGCAAAGAGTACAGAAGGCTGGTTTGCTGAAATGATATCCAGTTCCAGCTGCTTTTATTAGACTTGTGACTACAATTTTTCAAGAAAAACTGGGGCGGTTTGAGAACAGCCAGTGATCCTGTGTCCACTCCTTGGGGGGGGGGGGGGAGAGGTAGCTGTTTGTGGTCCTTGGGTTCTGGGGCTGCTAGCAGAGAATTGGGGAAGTGAAAGACGTCATTGTGGGCGTCATTATTGGGACTGTAGCCCCTCAATGGCAGCGTCTGTCTGGCAGCCCACCACCACTAGATGTGCCCCAAACATAACCCTACCCTTCTCGAACTGACAGGCAAACCCAGCATCTAAATGCTGCCAAATTGGAGCCGTTAATTTCAACTTTGCTGCACTTGACAAATGACGCCCCATAGTGGAAGACCTTATTAATATTTCTTTATTTTTTTTAATAGATGCTATCTATAGGGACCCAGTCGCAAGGAAATGCGAATGCAAATGGAATAGAATACCTTATTGCATGGTGGTTCCAGCTGGCATCAGATCACAATGATGGAAGGAGACAATGAGCCAAACGGCCTGAAAATAATTTATTTATTTTCTTTCTCTCTTTCTTTCTTTCTTTCTTTCTTTCTTTCTTTCTTTCTTTCTTTCTTCCTTTCTTTCTTTCTTTCAATAACCTTCTGTAAAACAAACTGTGACATTTCATATAACTTATATGACCTTATTGTTACAAATATATAATGACAAAATGTGTTCAATATTTTTAGAAATTCAAGAATTCAAAGCTAAGCTATAGCTTATAATAGCGAAATGCAGCAAGTAATGTGCGGAATTGGATGCCAGTCAAAGTTGCCCCGACTCATCGTGCTACGGTGGCGTAACTCATCAGACTGGAAGGTGGGTGACACTTAGCCCAACGGCAATCCAAGTGCTCGGGCTGCAACAAGACCTAGATTCAGGGCAGCCGATCCTACCGGGGTCCACTATGGGGCGTCCTACTGAATCTGGGTGGTTCTCCTCTGCTTATCTGTTCGTAAATAACCAAGTAACAGGTTCTGCGGCTGTGACGAATTTTGAAGCTTTTTGATATGGTGAACAATGACAGTGTTTCAAATATAAGATTAATTATCCCTCTTATTAAAGCACTGAGTCATAATGGTCCTTTTCATTATCAAATACTGTACCTTGTAAACATCTTGAGTTCACAACTATATTTTTGGATCCATGATGTACAATCTTGATGCCTCACAATGTGCAATAAAATGTGCATTGTTTTGATGGTATTCATGGGTTTCTAATGTGTGGTATTCAATTCAATTCAATTCAATTTTATTTATATAGCGCTTTTAACAATGGTCATTGTCTCAAAGCAGCTTCACAAAATGAACAAGATTTTGTATCCATCCGATGTGTCAGTTTGAATTTGGGGAGTCATTGACAGGTTTTTTTTTATGTCTTGTCAGATGTGTTTACAATTGAAAGACGCACGCAGTTGTGAAGTTGAATGAAACACTATCAAATTGCAAATTAATATTTGATATAAGCTGATAAAATACAATTTCCATGATTGGCAATTAGACATTTTGGCCTATTTGTCTAATGTCTTAGGGAATATTTTGAAATAAGTTAGCAAACTACAAAATTAAATTTCAGGTTAACAGTTAATAAATTTCCTCAAAATGCAATCCAAGATGCTCACAGTGTGCCACCTCCACAAAGCCGCGATGTGCGAGGTTCTTTTCTCCTGCTGGACCCTCCACAAATTCCTCAACATCAAATCGGCTGTGATAACAATCTAGCGGCACCTCTGCCCATATGGATCCACGAAAATTTACTATCTGTCTTGTATTTTTGTAAATTTCGTACTCCCCACCCACCCTGGCAAATTTTAGTTTTGGGACACCTCTCGTACTGGACCCATAACATTTATTGTATGTTGTTAACCTATCTGTTGACATCTAGTCAGATGTGAACCAGTGACAGATGTGAAATGTGTTAACCAGAACACAGAACAAATCTTCAGCCTGAAAGTGCACGCAGAAAAGTGAAGTACAGAAAAAGTTCGGGACTCTGAGCGTACACAGTCCACACATCCCCTGCTGGTAGCTTTCGGTATTATCAAATCTATGGCTTTTCTTTTGTGTGTGTGTGTGTGTGTCTGTAGAGATCCCGTTTTCCGGGATGAAAACTAGAAATTGCCTCCTTGAAGGTGACACACCCGTTGATAGCCCGTCTTTTGAAAAGCATGCACTTTCGATCGATTGCTTTTCTAACCTTATAACAAATATTTATTTTAAAAACGCAACGGCAAAATCTAGCAGCTAATCACACAAATTACATTAAAGGAAAACACAACACATCAAAAAACAAATGCATTTTTTATTGTATTCTCCGACAGCTTGCTGCATTTCATTCCGGAGGCACGTCGCTGACTGTCCTTGACGCGTACAGCTGTATTACATCATTCTTGTAGGCTTGGAGACGGAGGGAGAATCCCTGCCACCCCCCCTTCTCTCCTCCCACCGGGTAGGTAGGTCGACGTTTGTTTGTGACTCACGTCTCGATGAAGCAGACTTGAGATCGCTACCTGCCCTCCGTTCATGCACACTATGATGTCACTACTATAAAGACCGACATCACTTTCGCCGACATACACTTCCTGCGGCTGACGTCAGTCACTTTTCGGGCACATAAATATGGAAAGACGACTTCTCCCCAGTATTGAACAGCTCAGGAAGAACAAATACAGTGCAAGAGAATTCAGCACAAAATATTTTTTCCTTCAGGACATCAAGCATCGTTTTATCAGGCGAAGAAGCAGTTAAAGGGAAAAGGCAGAAATGTTGGTTTGTGTATGAAAATACTTGTCTGATCGAATCATCGTTTAAGTATATTTATTGGAAATTTACATCATTTTGCAAAACATAATTTAGCTATGCATATCTTTAATTGCATTTCTTGGAAGACATCGACTAAATTTGCTGTAAGTGTGCGTTATATATAATAATTTTGAATTTAATTTAAGCTTCAAAAACTGTTATTTATTACGTGTGATTGTTAACTCCTGTCTTTAATTCACAGATCCCAATCATTACTCTTAACAAAGGCAATAAGCCGCGGAATACGGAGAAAAAGAGGAATACCGTTCCTTTTTCGGGATACCATCAAAGTCGCCAAAAAAGAAGCCTCACCGCGGACAGCGGCATAAACTCCGCACTCCCCGTGTTCTCGGGCAGGCAGGCGGTTGTGCCTCGGAACGATGCCCTGGAGCAGTTCAGCTGCAGCCGCCCAGAAGGACACGTGCACAAGGTCGTTCTCCTGGGTGAACATGGCGTTGGCAAGTCCTGCCTGGCACAGATTTTCGGGCAAGTTGAGGACGGGCACGACTGCGACGAACCAGGTAATAACTTACTACTTACTACTACTAACTTACTACTACCACTACTACGATTACTAATAATAATAATGAACAATCCATGACTTGGTAAGAACAAGTAAGAGCATTTTAGCAACAATTTATATAAAAAACACCTTTGTGTAGGTTCACGCGTTAACAGACAAACAGTTTAGATAAGTCAACATAAGCACATCCATTTCTTAATTAAACGAAATAACGGGTAATAGGGTAATGCCTGTAGTAGCATAATTATACTCTGATTCTTTAATAATTCTCATACACTACAAATATGTTACTGATATTTGCTCCTCTGCCAATCACCCAACTGAAAAACTAATTTCATTTCAGGAGGCACGTATAACCGCTGCATTGTTGTGGATGAAGAAGAGGCCACGATTGTATTATATGACGCAGAGCAGGTAAATATGCGGCTATAAGCAGTTAATTTGACCTTATACGTTACATGAGAATAACATACTATTGAGACATTGTACTTTGCTTGTAGAAATGCTATGCAAATAAAACAGGCTATGATGTTTGAAGTGTAATTTGCGTGGAACATGACCAAACTTGCATCATATCTGTGAACCTATAGGATAGCAACCAATGGCAGAGAGAGCACTGCCTGCACATGGGAGATGCATATATCATTGTATATTCAGTCACGGACAAGAGCAGCTTCGAGAAGGCATCCGAACTGCGTATCCAGCTGCGCAGTGCTAGGCAAACAGACAACATCCCCATTATTTTGGTGGGGAACAAGAGTGACCTGGTTCGTTCCAGAGAGGTTTCTGTGGATGGTAAGACTGTTTTTTCTCAAATAATAAATCTTCTCTAGCATAAAAGTTGTCATGACATTGTTATGATTTTACTGTTTTGAAAAATGTCTAATTTTGGTATTTGGTTGTATTACATCTTGTAAATATTATTATTTTATTACATCTTATAAATCTTATAAAATAAGATTGATGCTACACAAATTATTCCCGAGGTCATTGCTGTTTAATTGATTGCTGGATGAATCAAGCATGAAGGATCTGGAAAGGTCCCAGGTTTGATGTGGGCTGCTGAGCTAGTTTCTCAGTTATTCCTCTTTGTTTCCATCAGAGGGCAGAGCTTGCGCCATGGTCTTTGACTGCAAGTTTATAGAGACGTCAGCCTCACTGAACCATAACGTGCAGGAGCTGTTTGAGGGCATCGTGAGGCAGATCCGGCTGCGCCAAGACAGCAAAGAGCAGAATGCCCGGCGGAAGGCCACCTGTAGGAGGCATGAGAGCGTCAGCAAGAGAGCCAAGCGCTTCATTAGTCAGATGGTTGCCAGGAAGAACAAGAAAATGGCCTTCAAGCAGAAGTCAAAGTCCTGTCATGACCTCAGTGTTCTTTAAATCGCAGAAGCTCTGCTTGTGCCAACACGACCACATGCTGTGACACGAACGTGTGTTTTCTACACCATTATCAGGACTAAACAAACTTTACACAAATATATTTACTCTATATCTTGTTTACTCAAAGTTATTTTCTGAAGAAAACAAACAAGCTCTGGTTATTTGATAACACATACAGTAACACATATGGTAACCATATACTAAGACATCTTAAGGAAGGTATAGTTATTTATTTAACTGCATCTTTAGCATAAATAATTAGGAATTTGGCATATGTATGTACTTTATGCTTATTGTAGGAAAGGTCTGGTTATAAAAATAACATTATCTGTTCTTATTTTATTTTTTTAGCTTTGAGGTACACCTATAGGTCTAACTGCTCAGTAAATTAAAAGATGCGCACTTACGTTCATATATGAGGGCAGAACGATGAAGTAAACGCCACTGTCTTAGACAGCTACGTGACCATACACTGGTGCAAGATCATGGGCTGGTATTTTGTATTTAAAAAAAATATATATATTTCTTATACCGTCTTCTAATAAACACTCCTAGTATGAATGAATGCAACAGAAGCAATAATGTGTGTGATATGACCTTTTATTTTTTAAACATTTCATTTACCTGGACTATTGACTTGACCTTTTTATGTTTACGGTATCTTAATTTTTGTAATAAAAGATTCTGATAAAAGACACTGACTCAGTAATATTTGTTCTTATAAAAGTATACAGGTATCTGTCAACTTGCATCTGCATTTGTGACTGGGCCCACAAGTCAATTCGGGCATATCAATAGTCATAGGGCAGAAGCAACACATTATGCTTGGTACTGTAATATATACATGGTACTGTACAGCAAATAGTAACGTAAATATACTACAATAAAAAAGATATTGCACTTATGTTTCACGGTAAATGAGACACAAACTGCACTATGTAATCAAAAGATGTTTACTGTAGCAAACAATGCGAGCTGAGAAAGAAGATCTGGAACTGAAAACATTTTATTGTCCGGTATAGTAAATAACTTTATGTAATGATATAGCACAGTACACGTACAGTATCTGCATCATATCTGCTTATTGTAGCTGTCTAGCGCATACAGATTACTGTCTGCATAAAGTCGATATCGACGGCGATTCATCATGCGGCTGACAGCTGCCCATTCGCCTGCCCCTCTTACGCGAAGCCAGCCCGCAACTTCCAGGTGTGTCACAATCAGCATATATTATATTCTTTACAATGGACCTCGGATGTAAATGTCATTGGACGTTATGCGATAGGACATAAGTCGTCAGATACCTGTATTTAAATTAATCTTTCACAAGTCGGACTCAGTGCTAGAGTGGCTAATTAGGAGAGTCAGGAGAATTCTTGGTGGGTGATCCTAGTTGGGGGCTCGTGACATAAAAATGACTAAGGAGGCGTATCTCATGATGTGGATAGCTTGTAGGACGCTTGATACAGTCTGCATATCCCCCCAACCACTTGACAAATTTTTTTGCAGGGTACTCCCCCGCAATACACATACAAAAATTTGGAATTTGCGAATATTATGAAATGCTCTCACTTTGGCTACATTACTTTTCTAATTTTGATGCTGCAAGCAAATTTGTGGTTACAAGACAAGCTGGAGAATCTGAGCAGGTTGCAGGCAATGTGGTATCAAGAAACCTTCAGAACGCAAAGTTCTGTAAATATACTGACCACTGACCAAAATAGAGTAAGAACAAGAGGTTCCACATTTATACCAAATTAATCACTGGAATGATGCAAAAAAAGGTGAGGTTACTATATATCAACCAATAACCGAGAAAATGCAACCTAAAAATTTTGCTTTCGGTAACCTTATCTGGTCCATAAAAACAGAAACAGTAAGCTGAACATGTCATTAACTTTGAAATATCCTTAAATCACAGTCAGGCATGCAACATACATCCTAAGGTAAAAAAAAGATACACTGGGATATTGATCAAAGTGGGAGATTATTTTGCAAACAGCAGGAAGCAGATGAAGTTCACAAAGACAAAGTGCAAAGACAGTACATATAGTACAAAATAGAATATTGTACAAAATGACGTGAACTGTTTCTACAGTATCTGATCCTGTATCTATATAGGAAATATATCAAAACAGATATGTATCTATAAATTAAGATACATGAACAAAGCAAATAAATGTTTTAAAAAATCAAATAAATATGAAAAGGCTGGATGTTATCCAGAAGCTCTATGAATACTCTCTAAATTAAGTGTTAAATAAACTTTAAAACACAACAGTGGCCACTTTTTAAATTAGTACCAAAATCCCCATTTTGTTTCCAGCATCACATCAAGGTATTAAGATTATGTGTCTGTTCGGAGAAGCATTTTTGCACACCACTACAGTTCTGAACAGTTATTTATGCGCTTGTGACCTTCCTATTAGCTTTAACAAGTCTAGCCTTTTTTTCTAACCATCCTCATTAGCAAGATGTTTTTGGCCACAGAACTACAATTGACTAGATGCTTTTGTTCATCCTATCATTTTTTGCAATTTGCAGACACTGCAGTATGTGACAATCCCAGGATTGGGGCTGGGTCTCTGTAAAAGTTAGGTAAATTGCTATTTTTCATAGTACTCCATTACTTGTGGCCTGGGCTTCTCCTGATAGGATCCAGGATTATTGTAACCCAGTTCTAGATAAATGGTTGTTTAATGGATGGATGGATGCATGGAAGGATGCAATTAATCCTTTTCTGTATGTCGCTTTACCTTCTGCCCTGTGCTTCCTGAGATAGGATTCAATCTTACTGCCATAGATAATGGGTATAGAAGATGAAAAACACCATAAAATCACTTATTTACATTTACTTATATTTTTATTTAGCAAATGCTTCTGTCGAAAATGAACCATAAGTGTGGCAAATAGCACATTATGAACATAAATGCCATAAGTGTTGGCAAGCCAGGTAAGCAGTATTTAAAGCTGCAATGTTTTTTAGGCTAATAATATTCTAAAATGCTAAGAAAACTTTCAGGGTCAATTACATACATATGAGGAACAAGCTGTCCTTGTGTATTAGAGATCAGTCATCCCTTTGGTTAACATTTAGTCTTGTTGTAATAAGCAGTATTGTGGAAGAGGAGAATGTACTTGCGTCAGAGATGATTCAGACTCTGGAGTTTATGGAACCAAAACCCTTTTCATTGTGTAAATTGGTTGACAAATAGATTTTTGTGGTGGTCATTGATAATAATTAGATAACGCAGATAACTAAAATAGTATAAAGAGGGAAAAGCATGGTGACAGTCACAATATGAGGCTATGAGAAGGATGAAAGTGTGTTTACTTGAGGTTAATAATATGAGGGGCATTATACACACTATATAAAAATAAGGAATAAATAATTAAATGAGGAAATCAAACTGGAAAGCAATAGAGCACAAAAGGAATGACGTCAGAAGCTGGTGCTGACTGCAGAAATAATATTAATGCTGTCTGTACAAAATGTGACACACATGTATTGAAATTTTAAACTGTTGTCATTTATTTTGATGGTTTGTAAAGCAAATGTTCTGGAGTTAAAAGAGGGGATAATGGTCTACCTGTTCAAACATAGCATAAGCTAATGAACTTTGCATTGAGGATCTATATGTAGACTATGGTAGGTAGGGGGCAGCAGGTTTTGATTGTGGGAGAAGCAAACTGAGGAAAAAAAATTATTCCAGAGATGAGACATGTGGTATTTTAAATGAGTTGTACTCTCTTCATAGCTATTAATCCACAGAACCATTCAAGTTGGTACAGCTGAACGCTGGGACCCAAAACTAGGGAGCAAAGAAGACAGCAGATCAAAATATATGTGAAACGCAGTCAGAACCATCGATAAGCAGTGAAAGGCATGATACAGTACAAGCGGCTTGTTTGGATCTGGTCATCCTACCGGGCTGAATGAGAATCAGGGCGAGACTGATCAGAGGCCACCAAGAAACTAATGACCACTATGAAGTAGCTGTAGGACTTTTTGTGAAAATTACAGAAGTATCTGCACAAATCTGTGCCATATGAGATTGTTCCAGGAAGAAATAAGGGACCCACATTGAGGTCAATTACCCTTTGTGGGTTCTGTAGCTGGGGCGGAACGATGGTGCACTGGTTAGCACTATCACCTCACAGCTCTGGGACCTGGGTTCCAAGTGTGTGGAGTTTGCATGTTCTCCCCATGTGGGGGAAGAACACAGGGGCAGGAAAGGTGCTGTTTCCTCCAGGCACTCTGTTATTCCCCCGCAGTTCAAAAACATGCTGAGGATAATTTGAGTTCTGAGATTGCCAGTAGGTGCGCATGGGTGAGAGAATGGTGTGTGAGTGTGCCCTGTGATTGGCTGGCACCCCATCCTGGGTTATTCCCTGCCTTGTGCCCATAGCCTCCGGGATAGACTCTAGGCTCTAGACCTCTAAATCCTGAATATAACTTAAAGAACGCTATTCCTGGTCTGAGGCATTCAAGTCAGCATCCTTCTGTGGTTGTGTCAAATCATCAGGCACTGGAGCACTTGAAATGGTCCTTAATATACAGTTGATAGATTATTGAAGAAAACCTGCTGACCTCTCCCAGAAAACTGAAATTTGGGAAAAGACCTTTCATCACAAGAATGGCCCAAAGCAACAGTGGAGAAATTACAGTGTGAAAAGGTATAAAACTGACCCAGTCAGAATACAGAACTATTTTGTAAGGAAAATCAAGGAGGAATGGCCAAATATTGCCAAATACAGGTGTGCTGTGCTGGAGGAGTGGTACCGACCCAAAAGACTTAATTGCTGTAATTCAGCTGAAAAGTGGCTGCTACCTAAGTATTCAGGCATATATACACTGTACATGAAATTTCAAGAAAATTGAAGCACATGTTTAACTGGTGTCCTGCAATGGGTTGGTGCCACATCTTGTGTTTTTCCCTGCTTTGTGCCCAGAATTGCCAGGATAGGCTCTGGAACCCCTGCGTAGGACAAGGAGGACAAAAAAATGGATGGATCAATGTTTATTTCATGGTTAAGTGTTACAAAGTTCATATCTTAGAAAGTAAATGTACAAGTCAAAATAAGTAACATTTATAAGAGAATATAATCCACTGAAAATAGTATGGAATGTACTGATGATTAAAACAATCACACAAACATCTACTTGTGACAAAAAATACCCTAACAGCAATTTAGATTTTTGTCTGTCTTCTGTTTTTATTGACTTTGCTCTGTATTCATTTAACTATAGTTAAGCTATTCATTCTGAACAGGAAAGTGAATAAATGTTGCCATTTCTTTACTGGCCGTGTTATCATCTTTCTGGGACCTTGAATGTGAATTCTTTCAACTACGGTGAAAAAGATGAAAATAGATTAACTGTGGACTGCGCTATGGTTTCTTTCAGTCATGAGTCACACGTCTAAAATAAATCCCTCACGTCTCATCTACTCCCCCTATAGCCCCTCCCCACTCTACCTCCTCTCCCCGACATCACTTCATAATTGTGGTTACCAGCTTGGGCATTAACTGTTTACAGGGCAGGATATATATAGTATATTCATTTGATCAGAAGAAGAAAACGTGGATATTTCAATGTCTGGTCTACCAACTTTTAATACAATGCAAATATCTGGTCTACCACATTGCTCATAGTCAGATATGAGCAGGTTCAGCTTTCCTGAAGTACTCTCTGTATCTGAAAGTACACTTCATAAAAAATGCATGTTGATTTCATTGGTATCATTTCCATGAATAGATTTTTCCTCCCACACTGCCAGTCTCATCTTCATTGTCATTGTGCATGACTGCTAATGCCACACTCACCTGAAAGCAGTAGCCAATGACATCATCAATTACTGTCCCTCAAAGCCACTGCTTCCTTACGTACATTGATAAATACATAACTGGCAATAGATGTGACTGTTAACAAGCTATCAGAAAAAATAATTTTCCCATAAAAAGACATCATTTCTAATTGCTGCTATATTCTTCGGTCTGTGGGTGTTTGGTACCTAAACAGTATCAATATAATTCATAATTTATAGAACAAAATGCAAAAGGACTGAATATATGCCATGATATATCTCGAAGAGCCAAGTTGTCTTATAACTAGAAAATGCATCTCTTATTGGTCAAAGGGCTTCCCAGACATTGACCTTTACCGCATTTGCAGTTCAAAGAGCTTCAAAGAGTCTCTCTCAAGAAAAATTCTGAGTTTTGACATGACATGTCAAAATGGTCATTTTCCCTATACCACTGAAAACTTTGTGGCAGCACTCATGAGGTATAATTAACTGAACCCTCGTTCAACATGCGTAATGAAGAAAAAAAACGATATATTGCGAAAATGAGGGGCATCGAATAAAAACTTACAACTAATCTGGTGCTGAAAGCTGGTTTAGTACCATAAATACAAGTTCATACCACTGTTTAATTAGAATTAGGTGATCAGTGGTCATTGTTAACACACCACAGCACAGCACACAGTGCGCAACAACGAAATGTGTCCT
>JAABNX020000021.1:2502727-2515018 GCA_015163995.2 Mormyrus lacerda
GACTTTCGTGACATAGCAGGGGGCAGCTAATTCAGCGCCCGGGGAGCAGTGCTTGGAGACGGTACCTTGCTCAGGGTACCTCAGTGGTGACCTGCTGGTGGGGGATTCGAACCTGCAATCTTTCGATTAAGCAGTCGTAGGTTGCTAACAACAGTCAAGTTTTAATGCGCACAATGAGTTTAATGAACAAAGCATTAATGAATAATCAGCCCTGAATGATGGCAAAAAATTTACAATGACAGCCCCCTCACCCTTTGACAGTCTGACTCACTGATGCCAAGTTTGCGAAGGCATCACAGTCTATCTGCAAAGCAAGGCTCTCTTTTCATGGCTTAAATGGCTACGCAGATCTTATGCGGTAGGTGCTGAAGTCATACACAATGGCATAGCTATATAAAGACAAGCTTGTTCCTACTTTTAATTACTTCATAATCCCTAGAGTCATCAGTGCATAATTACAAGCCTGCCATGAAATAGCACTATGTAAATTGTTATATATAAATTATCCTCTAAGATAAATGCATAACAACAGAGGTCAAACAAATTCAAGACACGTTGGAATAAGAATGGCAGAGAAAGATAGGACATACATTTTCTGGGAAGATGTCCACAGTGAGGAACACTAAAAATCTCTTAGCAATTCTAACATGTAACATACATTAGGGTGACCAGATAATCTATGTCAGGGAGGACACTTTGAGCTACTTTGGGTTTTACAAACTACTTTCAAACTGAAAGGCTCCTGTGTTTGGGTAAGTAGTTCAGGTCTTCTTGTGCTTGACTGGTTTGTTTCCTTGACTGAAAGACTCATCCAGCTGTTTCACATTAACATTAGTGACACATGCATGATTATAGGAGACTGACCAATCAGCACACAGCAAGAGCTCAGTGCTGAAGTGAAATCCAGGTCCTTTTAATTGAAATGGTAATTTACAAATCCTGTCCTAGCTCAGAGTGTCCTCCCTGACATGGATTACCTGGTCACCCTAACATACATAGAATTGTTTTGATTGTTACTGGAATACCATTTGCTGCATTATTTGAATAACTGAACAATATACAATGGCTGAAATACAAGTTAAAGATAAAAAAAGCATCCCTGAAAAGAAAGAGAATCGGCTGGTAAATCGTTTGTTTCAAAATTTGTGCTTGCTGCTCAGATGAATATATCACCGTGTTTGCAAGTTTGTTTGTGTGTGAACCCGATGGTCAGTCTGATGTGCTGTTCGGTGTCGGTTGTCACATGACACGCTCGTTTGTGTGTGAACCCGGTGGTCAGTCTGATGTGCTGTTCGGTGTCGGTTGTCACATGACACGCTCGTTTGTGTGTGAACCCGGTGGTCAGTCTGATGTGCTGTTCGGTGTCGGTTGTCACATGACACGGCCTGCAAGCTTTAATCCTTCTCATTTAAAATGTAAGCATTGTAGTAAATTTTTATCATGTTTATCATTATTTTTAAAAGACGGATTCTGTTAGTAGTAGCCTGGCTCAGAAGATTTGCTATGCTTCATGAATACTCGCAGTGAGTAAAGCACCAGCAAAGAAGCCATGTTCAACCAATAAAACTGCAAGGGCTGCGAACTATTGCTTGCCAAAGTCATTCCAAATCCTGGCAGGGATTGTCTGCTTTTCCCAGAAAACCACTTTCACTTACACTGCATCTTATTTTTGGCAAATGACAGCCATTCAGGTCGCTGACAGAAAGTTAATGTTTATTGTCCAAAAAATAAATGTTACAGTAAAAATTTGTAAAAAGCTACATTTTCTAAGTTGTGCATTATTACAGGCAAAGTTTTTTTAACTTACATTTTGTAGAGTAATATAAATAAACTTTTTATTTAAAGGATAGATTGATACATTTTTAGTTACAATATCAATGAAATGCAGCTTTTTCATTTAATATTTGCACAGACAATTATTTTGTTTGTTGGCAATTCTTAATTCTAAATTCAACATAATTTGTAGCTTTTGTTCTAAAAACTGCATGATTCTCTGGCTTTAGGGAACAGAATGATTCACACAGAACCCAAATGGTGTTAACAGAGTGTGGAGACAATATCACAGCAATGGTGGTTTAATTAAATCTTACCGAACATCTTCTGTTCAGCTGAAGGACAAACCTAATAGGAGAACTTGTTAGGGAAAAAAGTAGCAAAGTGGAATGAATCATTATCATGTTGCAAAATAACTGAACCACTGAGTTAATATGTTTGCGTCTTCTCTGATTTTTGTCCCAACAGAGCTATATGTACATAAAATGTGGCTGGTGGCAGAAATTAAGTTGAACATCCAGACACCCAGCAAATTACAATGGATGTTGCAAAACTTGAATTCTTATTATTTAGATTAGTGAGTCTCGGTTTGACAGTATTCCTGCTCTGTAAACTACACTCACAGGGAAGTAACACCCATTTTGTCAGTACAAAGACTTAACTACAGTACAGGACCCATGGCCACCCTGTCCTTTTGATTAATGACTGGCAGATTGTTCTCCTTTTGAAACATTTAAACGCCTTAGGAAACATGGATGAACTTTGTCCCAGCATGGTTCTCTTGGCAGTGTGAGAGAAAAAAAGAGGATTAGTTATGTAGCTGCAGGTCGATCAGTTACAGAGGAAGCAGTGAGTCCATTCTGCCTAGCAACTGGACAGAGTGATATGTCAAATAGTGCAACTATACATAGCAGGCCACCTTTTTCTCTTACAGGAGACACATCTAGCAAACTATTTATACCACATGGCCAACAGACAGAATATTATCATTCGCTGTTTTTTGTTTGCAGTTTTAGAGGTACAGACAGGCATTTAGTAAATGAGCCGTCACGCTATTGCTTTATGGGTTCCAGTTTATGTATTATGTTACGGGATTATTTTATTGATTGATTTTCGGCAGGATGAACTCAGGCAGAAACTTTTTGGGAAACTCTACCAGTAAGAAAAGAGCCGGCAGAGTCTATGGTGTTTGAATTCTTCATTGGGGAAGATTTCCCCAGGGGTTTAATTTCCACAAATGTTCCAGAGAATGCCATCTTCCCCATATCTCCGCTGATCATTCGGCATACAGTCATCAGTGCATTTTACAGATGTCATTTGCCAATGACACATGCATTGTTCACAAGATGACTCAGAAGCAGGGATCAGAAGCACTGTTTTCTCTGGTCCTCTGATTCTATATACTTATTTTAATGTAAATGCTATACTCCATCACAAAGGAATACACAGTCAGACACACACACACATGCACGGAGAGCAATACCAGATGATGGTATTGGTGGTTGGTCAAAACAAGGAATTAAAAACATTCGGGTTTTTTGACTCCAGATACAAGACTTAGCATTAGCTTTTTTGTATATCAGAATGCACACACATCCATCCATCCATCCATCAAGTCATTCATCTTCACAGGAAAAAAGCAGCAAAGTAGGGAAAAACAGTGACAGTTTACCCGTGGATCGGGGACCACTTTGCACTCCAAGGCAGGTTGAATGTGATAATGAGACCACTCCATGAAGTATTCTAGAGGATCCCAAGTTTCTAAATGCATTGGACTGAGAGCTCCAGGGTCCTGGATAATCTTCAAGTTCGACAGCTGTGTGACTTGGAACAGACTGTGGAAACAACAGACTTTCTTTACCTAGATACCACGTAAACTCTTGTAGCCAAAGACGCACGTCTGCGACAAGTCTGTGAATAAATAAAACATTTCAAATATATGCACATGCACAAGTGTTCCTGGTAACATACATAAGATACTCAAAACAAGTATGACGGATTTTTTTTTTCCACATTACTGGCTGTAGGCTATATAGTCTTCCTCGGTAATAACAACAGTGAAATGTAAATTGTAAATTTAAAGCAGATTTGCTCCTCGTCCCAGTCAACCATAGCGTCTTCTTGAGCAATAAACTATAATTTGTTTTACGTCTGTGTTCCAGATAAGCTGTGAACAACGTCAGGCTAATTATTATTACGAAGCTTTCCTGTAGGACGCGCGCTGGTGGGAAGTCATTTCTGGTCATGCAAGATTTTATTTGGAATTATTTTAAATACAAAAATGGCCTGTTGATGTTGATCGAATTAATTACACAGCTTGTGCATGAAGTCACATATCGAACTGTTTACTACTTGATCAGTTACCCTTATATTTTCAAAGCTGAATTTCTCCTGCAAGCCTTATAGTTTATATTGGGAGATGCTGCTCTCATGTGGAAATTTTAATGCAGGTATTTTACCGATGCCTTTATATATATAAAGATGTTATAGATGTTATAGGAGGTTCTCCAGTTAAAAAAAAAAGAAAACATCGCTGATTCGCTTTGATGTTAGTGCTGTATCTAAAGTGTAGGAGAGGATAGAACAACAGTGCCCCTTGGTGGCCAGATACGCAAATACTCATTCCTGCCTGAGAATTCAATTTAATAATTGCAGTCATAGCTTGAATAGAAAGAAATGTCCCCGAGGTCTTCAGTTATATTGGACAGCCTGAAAAGCCATGCATCAGTAACACAGTCATCTGCAACTGCCGGAGGATACAGTTTATTTCCAAATGATAATTGAACACATAGTGTTCAGGAATACAATGAATCTTACAGGCTGTTCTGCCCTCAATGCCTCTACTATAACGACGTTCTGTACACAAATCATTACTTAAGATTTTCATTGGGAACTTGCATGAATTTTATAAATGTATCTAGCAAGTATTCCCCCCTTTTCATGAAAGGTCTTGCACATGGAGAACAATCAGCCAGTTTAAGTAGCTTTCATATTTTTCTTTTCCAAACATTGGATCTTTTATCAAATATCACAGAACACTTAAATCCAGTGAGAACCGTTGTCCCAGTCAGTCCAGTTAAATTTCTCATTCCTACTTCATTATACAGATCTTTCCACTGGTTGCATGTAAAGACATTGATGGTGGACCTCATCTAGACAGTGAGAACAAGTCAGGTGACTTATTATCATATGGGTCATATGGTGAAATCAATTACAGGTAAGATATAGACCTTAGCATGTATTTTGTTGATCTCAGGGGGAAATTTTGTTGCATGCTTACTGCAAGTAAGACCTGGACAGAATGATTACAGCCAATATGTGGGCGCTTACAGAACAGCCCTTACCAGATACCCACTCAGGGAGGGGTGTCGTTAAGGGGAGTGGGGGGAGGGGTACGGAAGATTCCAAGGGCCCATGACAGACAGGGGCTCTAAATATTTGGTTTGGTCAGGTTGGGACCCAATGTGATATGATTTCATGTGGCCCAAAGTCTTTAGCAGCACCCTCACATTGAGGACAACATAAGGTGTGCTTGGTATTAACACTTCTTGCTACATGTGTGATTATTATCAAGCCTAGATCCTTAAAAAAGTTATTAAAAGCGCTTTTGTACTGATTCCACAGCAGGTGGCGCTGTGTCTAATGTTTTCAAGGGAACAATTTTTTTAGTTCTGGCTGGAAAGATTTAAATAAAAAATTCCGAATTCTATATGTTGACAGGTTTTAAAGTTACACTTAACATGGAAGGGTAAGTATGCTTTGGAAGTCAAGCTGGAATATTTTACGTCTTTTCCCAAATGCATGCATTTCAATAATGGCAAAATTGATTATGGCATTTAAAAATGGAAAACAGTATACTATATCAATCAGTGTAAATATTTTGATATTATTGTAAGTTATAAAATAAATTCTCTTTCTCTCTCTCTGTCACACACACACACACACACACACACACATTTACATTTATAAGAAGAACTGAAAATTAACAAAGGACATTGAGCTGAAAGCCTGTGGGCACACAGTGAGGTTTTTAGAAGTGAAATGACCTGTGGTCATGTGGTCAGGCATAGGGATGCAGATTGGCTGTTTCCTGGTGTCATTTCTAACAACCTGATTTTATAATGCAAATTCCATTTAACACTTCACCTTTTTGGGTTGTAACTGAAAGCCTCCATTCCAGGTGTCTGGGTCTTAGTAGGACCACAGTATTCTAGCTGCAGTGACCCTCTATTGTATTTAACTGAGATTCTTAAATGTAGTTGCTATTTTACTTCAGGAGTTAATTTAAAAGAAAAGATTAACAACAGTGTTCTTAAGGACACTTAGCAACAGGGTCCTGTGTTCTGGGTCTCTAACAAGCTTAGAAATCTGTCCATAACTGACACGCAGTGTTTCGAGTTCATGTTGACCACTCTTATAAAAGTGATATAATATCAAATCACAGGTTTCACAATGAATCTTTTTTTGCTTGGATTTGTTTATTTCTTCCCATGTTACGGTTACATGCAAACTTAATGAAAATTTAACCCAGTGTTCATTAGATCTAACAAATTATTAAATGTTACTTTAATAGGACATTTGGTTAATAGAAGTGACACATCATACTCATTAAAATCCTCATTTCTTTCTCTCACTGGGCTCCCTCTTTTATAACTGGATAACTGCCTTCCATGGGAAAAATTTAATTCCAGGCATCTAGTGTGAGAAGAGAAATGACTCCCTGGCATGTGCTGCTTTTGCACATCATGCCAGAGTGCTGAAACAAAACTGGAAGCCTACTTCTTGGCCACCAAAATCTGGGAATATATTTTTTTTAAACATTGGAATGGCATTTTAGAAAATAAATATGAACTTTGCTGGCTGAATGATTTATAGGCAGGGTAAAAATATCTTAAAGCCTTTAAAGATTTAAAGAGACATGCCACCCAAACATGATGATGTGATACGTCTCTCTGTCTTGAGTCAGATCATGTTCTTACTCTTAAATGAAGTCTGTAATAGGCAGCAGAAACACATTTTCCTAAAGCTCAAATCAGGCTGACATCAGCATTTGGACAGTGATGGTCAGTGTGCAAACTGGAAAGATAAATGCCTGTTACTTTATACTACTACATCAAATACCAATAGTGCACATCAAAAATACTAGTTTGATTAGTTATACATGCACGCACACACATATATATATACACTTTCATTATGTGTTGTATATATCTATAGATCTGACTTCTTTCTAGAATTTGAAGATCAGTGGTCATTGTTAACACACCACACAACAACGAAATGTGTCCTCTGCATTTAACCCATATGTGACGTCGTGACATAGCAGGGGGCAGCTAATTCAGCACCCGGGGAGCAGTGATTGGGGGCGGTACCTTGCTCAGGGTACCTCGCTGGTCGGGGATTCAAACCAGCAATCTTTCAATTACAAGTGTGCTTCCCTAACCATCAAGCCAACACTGCCCACCTATTTTCAAATTTATTTCATTCTCATTCTTATTATTGCTTGACCATATTTCTAGGAGGGTGGACGCTATGATGGTTCCAGACACCCCAGACACCCCAAAGTCCCACTGAAGATGTTGTCTCCCTGCCTGCTCATTGTCTTCCTTTCATTCAGCCCTTATCATAACCTCAGCAGCTAGACAATGTGCTGAATAAAGGGCAAACCGGCCGGGTTTGTGTGGTCAAAACCACATAGTAAAATCAATCTGTCAATGCAAACTTCCCCCTCAGCAGAATTTCACAGCAGGGAGTTGCACTTGGCTGATATTTGATAAAGCATATTGCATGCATATGGACTCTATCTTTGCTGATGTTTGGGTATTTCCATTGTTTCCAGTGTAAAGCTTCATGGACATAAAGCTCTTCACCTTAATGGTTGCTGTTTTAGTGAGTCATGGAATTTTTAATTATCTTTTTTTTCAGGTTTAAGTGCTGGGCGTCTTCTATTTTGGGTGTGGGTTTTCACATTATTGAAATTCTGTCAATGACATTGTTTAGTTTCAGATCAGTCTTTGGAGGCTGGAGCAGCTTTTAACATTCCATATCTTAACTACTTGATTGAAGTACCTTGTCCTGGAAGTAAAGCCAGATCGGCAAAACATCTAGGTTTAATAAAAGGCCAAATGAGGAGTACCTTTAATAAAAGTGTGGCTGTAGGCTGCCAGTGTATAGGCTGCAGTTTGGGATCCTGTGTTCCTCTTTTCTACCACAGCGATCTACATCTACGGATGACAAGCACTATGTTTGACACAGAGCAGTTGATGGCTCATGCACTATTGTTCTCGATGTTGAATGTAAATATTTAATTTTAAAGATAACACTGTTTTAAACCCAGGGTATAATTTTGTTTAGGTATATTGAGTTTCTACAAAGTCTTTTTATAGTTTTAAAAAAATCAAGAATTTCATAACAGAGACTGTTTAATGAAATGTGCAACCAGATGGAAAAAAAAAAGATCTTTATTTTCATCGTGGTCTTCCTGGAAACAATTTACATTATTTCTTGAAAATAGTATATCCAGTCAGAGTTAGAACAAACAACCATGATAAAGGTGACACAATGATACAGTGTGTAGCTGACTATGCAAGTTACTGCAGACTGGATAATATTTTTCTTATGTTGCACTTCTGACATTTTCAGTGCTGGGCAGTTGTTAAATGTCACGCTGCTTAAGGGGCAGTTGGGGACTCGTAGAGGGTCCTTTTCCTTGTTCAGGGTGGGTGTATTCGATTTGAAGGAAAGCACTGTGTATGAACTCAGTGTGCAAAGCGCCATTCAGAGGTCTTTTGATCATACTATTTGCATCAGCGTTTGTACAACAGTGAGACCATTCAAGAGAGTCATTCAAGGTGGGAAATGCGCACCGCTCTCTCTTTCTGCTTTACATGCACGCACAAACACACACACACACACACACACACACATTTGTATGCATATCTTTATGAGGACCATATATTCATTTCTATGGGACAAACCCTATCCTCAACAATGACATGCCTAATCCCTACTCAGCCATTTTTAGTTCTTTGGTTGCAGTCACAGATTTTAATAAAATTGAGTTTCCTCTCGTTGGTACCAAAAAATGATTCCCACAATGTAATCTATGTTTTTATCATATTAACACGTTTTTATCCCCACAATGTAATCTATAAATGCCCCCACCCCCTCTCCCCACAAACACAGCGCTTTTCCTGTTTTACTGCCACATCATATCGCTGTCATCTTCCTATCACTTACCTGTCACTCTTCTTTATCACTTCATTAATGTCATTGACAATAACTGTAATTATGTAGACAATGATATTAATATTTTGATAGGAAAGTAAATTAATCGAGAGCTCAGAACTACATTTGGGGCAAAGCGGATAAAGAGACATTGAAAGAAATCCGGAGCTGGACAAAAACAGACTCCTTGACATCAAATCCGAGGAATTTCCATGGAAGTGTGTATATTCGTGAAAGGGACCATTTCCCTAATAAGGTCATAGATTTTAGCAGGGAATGATATGTAGTACGAAAGGACATATTGTGATCCCAAAACTAACTTTTTGAATGAAATTCTTTTGTGTTAAGAATTCCAGATGAAGAGTGGAATAAAGGGCGCTTTTTTCCTTGCAAAGAGGAACCAAGAAGAGAGACTAGTTACTGTGTGACTAGACGCCAGGTCATTTCAGTTTTCCACTGCATAAGGGTCTGCTTGGTAAAGACGCTGCCAGGTTTGGAGAGCAACAGTGACGTAAAATCGAAGAGACGTATTTGCTGTTCATACGGTGTACATCATGATATACTATGTGCAATTATTAGGGGTCCAAACACAATTGTTTTTGTAACTGTGTGCTAATTTCCGTCTGTGAGAATCATGTTACGCAAGTATCAAATGCTAGCTAAATTAGCATTCACTTGTGTAAATTTGCAGTACGAATCCATTCCGTTCAGTTGTTCTATAGTTTATAGTTTAAGTAGGATGTTAGATATTCCGATGTGCGATGCTACTAATATTGAATAATAGATAGAATATACCCTTTCCCCTTCAGATAATATATGCACAGAACACCAGTATCTCTGTGTATTTCAACCAATCAGATGGCTGTGACGCAACCAGCTTGGTCTGGTCATGCATATTTTGCAACGGAAAGGCACCAGTTCACAGTATGGGTCGGGTACAGCTTGGTTCTTGGTCGCAGTGGACAAGCGCCAAAAGGCTGCCATGCATAAATATGGATTGTATTACCGCTGCCAGTTAGAGGTGTTTGAAAAGCAGACAAATGCTGATGATATTTAATATCACATTAAAATGGGTGTGAAAACTGGAAAACACACTTCTGTTATAAAAGATCCTTTTCTCTCTACTAAAAGTGCCTTGCGTCTTGGGCTGTCTCCCCCAGTGATTTAAAATTGCTCCCCTGTCTCTGAAAAGAATCAGGACTTTCCTGCTCTGAAGAGACTGGCAATACTGTGAGCAGTGGCTGACCCAGATTCCCTACAGACACCCTAAATGTACCAGAGTGTTGGTTCCCATCAATATGATTGCTAGCTAGCCAGCCAAGGATGAAGGAAGGATTGGGACATCCCTCTGCCTGCTCCAGCAGAAATATACCCTCTCAGTCCTCTCCCACAGTGCTACACTCGCTTTTGACCTACACACACACTGAACACACCACCATTATCTCTCCGAGGCTCTTCTTAAGTCTATATATAGCTGACTATTTACACTGGACAATATGGTCTGTGTCTCATGAATCCTAGATGCCAGACTGTCCCTCTCCAATGCAGGTGACTGTTCATAATTAAAATGTCTTCTTATTTTAAGAAGCACGGCCTCAGGCCTTAAGGCTTGGGATTTGGTCAGTCATGCATAAATTTGTATTGTATTTCCTCTGCAGCTGCAACTGAAAATGTTTGAAAACTGCGGGTGTCAAGTCTTGAGGCCATTAACACCACATACAAATGTGTGGAGAATTTTTAAAACAAGCTGCATGTATAAGTTTTTGAAGACTCTGGTGGAGAGCAGCTGCACTGAACATAGCTCCAGCCATCCAAAAAGCACCTTGTAGTCTCATTGTAAGATGAGGTCGTCTTGACCAGAGAGAGAGAGAGACTTCTGAACCATGCATTCTTTTGATTTAGTCACATGGGAAATGTATGTAAATTTTACTGCATGTGTAAATTAAAATGCGCAAGGGTGACTGAACATTGCATTAGGCATTTATCTGATACATATCACGTACAGTCGAATATTGGTGACTCAGAGCGGCTGTATATGAAACAAATAATGGCGGGTAAAATCCCATAATGGCTCATGTGTTTTACTTATATATTTTATTTTACATTAAGCTGCCAGTTGCCTAAATTCTCCTTTAGCTAGGAGAATGGTGAACAGACTGACAATGCCATGAAGCTTAGCTACCTCTCCTGCCTCTGTCAGTGAAGAGCATGACAGATACAATGATCCAAAGTAGGTTACGAGCAATGATCAAGGCCACGGTAGTGGTGCGGGAGTCACGACTTTGGGCCTTTTGGTGCATCAGGCCAGTGGTCTTTGAAATTCTTATCCCTCCCCTCGCCCCCAGCTCTTCCTCAGCCATGCTTCTCTGGATGTCTCTCAGATCTGCCTTTGACGAGCGGCACAGCGCTGCCAGCTGCTCAGTTTGGCTCCTCCACTCATGCTGAGGGCCCTGATTATTGGTGCTGGCGTGGTTTAAGATTAACGTGCTAATCTGTGTTAACACAGTATCCTAGGGAGAGCCTCAAGCAGGAGTCATGGAGGCTGTTTTACAGCCAGCGGCTCCCACGGATCGCCAGCTCCCTGCAATCACAACTAGTGCCACCATCTCTTCTTATACAAGCAAGTCGTATGAAATAATAAAATTGTGGTGTTATCAGAAAAACAGAAGCATTTTTATCTGTAAGACGTATTTTGTGCCTTTTTATAAATATCCCTGAGAAGTCCTGAATCTTGAATGAAATTGGAAGACAAAAAAAAATCTATGAAAGATTTTAAATAATGCTGGGATCCTTTATTTTAGTTCTAACTGTAGAATTTAATGATACTTTTATGTGTGTGTATTTAAAAGGAAACAGAGTGATTATACTTTAACTTGGTGAGACGTCTAACCTCAGCCAGAAATGTAAAAATAAAATTGAATTGCTGGATGCTTTTTTCCTAAGCTATGAATATAACATATACAACCACGGAAAAAATTAAGAGACCGCAGCATAATTTTTTGAATTTCTGAATTTATGGATGTACGTCTGTGAATAATGTTTTTTTATCTTTTGGAAACTGCAGCCTGGTTTTTCCCTGTTTCTTATTAATGAAGGGCTTCTTCTTTGCTTATTGGGACTTCATTCCTGCTGGTTTCACTGCACCACCGATCCTCCAGCACTGCTCGACTGGTCCCACCACCCCTCAAGGCACAAGGAAGACACATCTCTCGGTTCTTCTCTGTTCTGACACCAAGTTGGTGGAATGAACTCCCCCTTGATGTCCGAACAGCTGAGTCACTTAATGTCTTC
>JAABNX020000021.1:2515055-2539736 GCA_015163995.2 Mormyrus lacerda
TGTCCGAACAGCTGAGTCACTTAATGTCTTCAAAAAACGACTTAAGACACACCTTTTCCAGAAATACCTAAATTAGCGCTTCTGGTATTAAACTATGAACTCTTCCAAAAAAAAAAAAAAGAGGGACTTTCCCAACAGAGTGTTAGATTGCAGGTATTCATAGCTTTGGTTCAACTGAGCTAGTATCGAGGAAAATGTATAGCAGAGTCTTAAAGCACTTATGTAAGTCGCTCTGGCTATGGGCGTCCGCCAAATGCTGTAAATGTAAATGTAAATGTTTCAGGTCATTCCCAGTGTCTCCTGCTACACCTTGTTCTTGTGTACTGCTGTCTTAGAAATTGTGAGCCTGGACGCGGCCTGCTGCTCAGCGCAGCCTTCTGCCAGCAGAATCATGATTAAACCAGGATTTAAAGATGTAGATTTGTTTAAAAATATAGAATGGTCTGTTAATTTTTTCCGTGGCTGTAGTTAATTTAGTTGATTAAGATGAGATAAGTGGTATTTCTTTAATCTTTAAGGTTTCTATTTTGTACGTTAATGTAGATTTCTCTAAATCTTGCTTTGTGCATGGTTGGCTGTAGTTATGAATGCTGTCAGAGGCATCCTGAGAAATAGTAAACTATGCTCTTGTATGAGGACAATTGGATACTTAAACATATTATTTTCTTAAAAACAAGATGGCAGTTGAAAGCCTGAGTTTTCCTCAAAGCCTTTTTTCTCTGCTTAAAAACGTCTTTTATATTTCTGCAGTGAGAGCAAAGGTGTATTCCTCGATTGTCACAAAAGATTTGTCTGGGGCTATTGTTATTGTGTTATTAAACTTAAAACTCAGGGACAGATTGGCCATCATCTGGTGCACGGCCCCACAACTGCCTGTATTTTTGCCTGCTGTGATAGGACACGGCTTTTGGCGTCTGCGCAACAGTCTAATGGACTGTCATACATTACCATCACACAACTGGAGGTGGTGGGGGATCCACCGCTGAGGATAGCCTCTCGTTCTCTCTGTCTTTCCACCCTTTATGTGATTTATAAATAATTCACCACAACAGCTTCTCCATACTTTTTTGTAACCCCAAGCGGTGACATAAGGATGTGATCATGGCCGTCTTGCAAGCCAAGGTCATCGCAGACAGACTTAAATACCCACAGAGGGAGATTTGATTTTTGGGGTTTTCATTCTCTCCAGACTTGTAAATGGCCTCCAGGCATTTCATAATTAGGAAAGATCAATTTCATTTGTTGTCATGTATAAATGGCTCAAAAAGGCAATAATAACCATCATGGCACATTCATTTCTTGGGACAATTGTGGCATTCATTGGACTCTTAAGTCTTCACTGACTTTCAGGCAGTGCCAAGGCTCCAAAAATCTGATTACGAAGGATGTATCTTCGCTGATGCTTTATAATACCATTAGTGTCAGTGTTACGGGATTCCTCTGAATTTTGGCCACTCACACTGTTCAGGTGTTGGGGGATAAGGGGGGAGGTGTTGAGGCGATTTCCATGGGCGGGAATTTTTTCTGGGCATCGTACGCATCTTAAAGTACAACTCCCACACCCCATTTATGAAAAAGATATAGCAATCAATCAAGGTCAACTCATATAAAATGTGTCTCTTCAATGCTGCAAATTTTAAGGAGCACATCTGTTGCTTGGCTATCAAGCAAAGAAATCAATATGGTTTTGCCATTAATGTTGGTCTTGTAATCTGCAGTGTTTGCTAGTATTGCAGCTATTAAAATGTCTGATATAGTTTATTAAGACGGCAGACAGTGAAATTAATAGTGTGCATAGATAATATTAAATTACAATACAAGATTCCTCTTTTTCTTTTTCTTCTGACTTCTATTTTATTCTTATGTATAAATTGTTGAATTAATTATTATATATTGTCTGCACTTTTTATATTCTTAACTATTGTAAATTGTAAAATTTTAAGTCTTTGGATCAGTCAGGATTCATTTCACTGCATGTTGTACTTGTTATAACTATGTGTGCGACGAATAAAGAATCTTGAATATATTCAAAACACATCCAAGGGAAAATATTAAATTATACAGTGTTTTGTTTAGGGGAAAATTCTATTTTAAACAGCTAAATAAGGAAAAGTATTACTTTTATCCATTCCTAATTAAATATAGAAGGGCCACCTATTTGTAGAATGCAACAGGTACACAAGTAAGCGGCCAGGACAACTAGGGACAAAGGACAGCATGGGGCAGCAACAGGAACATTTTCAGTAAACTGAACTCTACAGTCTGTGCATGAACATACATCTGTGTATCGTACATGTAGGTAGACAAGCACACACTGTTGTCTTTTCACCAAATAAAATGTTAAACATTTAAATGTCATACTTATGATAAATGCTTTCTCAGGTGGCATCATTATTACGCTCTGGTGCTCTTTTCATTTATACATAACCATCATTTTGAGGGTTGACAGCCTGAAGCACATTCCTCTGCATTGTCTGTCATTCAAGCGCCGTGCGTCAGTCTCTGTCTGTGTGGATGGGGAGCAGAAGGTGACTCACTGGGACAGGGAGCACGGAATGGCAACTGTGCAGCATCCCTAACATCACTGAAAATCTGGACTCCTGTTCTGACAAGTTGCTGCGTACTGGCAGGTTTCCTCCTAGTCCAAAGATGTGCAGTGTGGCTAATCACTACCTCCAAATTTCCCATTGTAAGTATGTGCCCTGTGGTGGACTGGCATCCCATCTGACATGTACCCCAACACATTTCTCATGTCATCATTATGTTGATCAAAAAAGACAAAGTAGCCCACAGAAGCACTGCTTTCTGCCCTGAACATTTTTCCTGCTGCGAACAGGCTGAGCTCATTCTTTTTAAAAGGTTACAATGTAGTTTAGATATACTGTAGGGGTATGACACTGTGTACCCATGCTTTTTCAGAACTGAATGGCAGATGCTAGGTAACTTGATAATCATTCCAGTTACATACATCATTGATTTTTAAGAAGATAAACCAAGGAGTCAAATTTTAACTGTAGTAAAGCTTTATTTTCAAAACAATGCCATTGTGATTTTGTTTTGTCTTGTTTATGAAACGACACACAAAGTTTAAACTGTTCATTCATCACTGAGTTAAAGACCAGACTATTGTTATTACTATTAATGTTGTAGGCTATGCTAAGCAAGTTTAAGCACACAGAGCACAAAACCTTTTCTTGAATATAAACTGCCCGTCATCATCATTCTATCTGGACATTTCTGATTATGAATTACCGCGTAAGTAACAGATACAGGAGCAAGTACTTATTTTCCAGCCGTTAATCCATGTTTTTCTTTAACATTTTTCTCTTGACTGAACCACTATAAAAGACCTGTAAATTTTCTTAAGTCTTCTTAAAATGAGTAAATTATCAGGTGGATCTGCTACTCTTTCAAGCCAGCTCAAGGGCTTGCGAAGCACTGGGAACTCCCAGCGTCTCCCGCAGGAATTCACCATCCTCAGCCTCATTTGAGTTTTCGAGGTACTCACTGATGCCGCCAACACACTCCTGCTGTTTTTTGGTGGGTTTGCCTGCAGCTGACTTCTCAGTCTGCTCCAGACACGGGCTGCTTAGCTCAGGCGTGGAGCACCTGGTGTCCTCTACCTCACCGTTCTCATGCTTCACCCTCTCACCCAGAGCTACGTCCTCAGAAGGACCAGCTGTGATTATGGCCTCTGTGCTCGCCCCTTCTGAGCGATCGTACAGGTGGTTTTCAGCTGCCTCGGAGCTCCCCTCTGTGGGACTATTCACCACGTTTTCAAGCATATCTGTTTCCTCCATCTTTTCATCGACGGGCGTGCATGACTCAGAAACAGCGGTCTGAGGAATACCATTGGCTGTCAAGATGGCTTCTGTCTCAGTGTCTTTAGTGCTTTCGCTTTCACCCTCGGCCTTGTTAAGTGTTGGACTGACTTGGAGAATGGAAGCCTCCTGTATATTCTCTCCTTCTTCTGCAACTGGGTTTCCTTCAGCCTCGACCACCTCACTTACTTTGGAATCAACAGTAGCATCTTCAGGATCATGCAAACCTTGGGGAGTGCTTTCCAATTCTGGAACACAGGGTTTGTGGTGCACTGACGTATCCGTGGCCATTGCTGAAATCTCGGAGGGATTTTCAAGGACAGATGAACGACATTCTCCCAGACTCATTTCTGGAACTACAGCCAATGCTGTGGGATCTTTGGGTGATTCTAAATCTGGCTTGGAAATCAAGTTGATTGCAGTGCTGGATGTTCCAGGCTGTTCCAGGTCAGCAGAATCTCTTTGTACCTGATTAACAGATCCTGGGTCTGTGTCCTGTGCTGTTGACTCAGTGCATGATATCTTTTTTTCTGTGGCTTTTGCAAAAATTTCACGCACAGAATCCTTGGATTCTTGGGTTGTCACGTCCGTTGGTGATGTGATGGAGCCTTCAGCTGCCTCAGGTCTGCTTTGAACATCTGGACTTTCTGGTGGAGACGGCTCACTTGATTGTTGGTGTTCAGAAAAAACTTCTTTCTCGGTTGTCCCAGAGACCTCTGGTCCTGGATCCTTGGCCTGAGAGCTCAGTTCAGTTGCTGCAGATGCTTCTGCAGACTTCGACTCTTCATTTACCGCGAGGGGTGCAGCTTCTCCTCCTTCTGCTTCCTCTGGAGATGTGTCAGGAGCTGCCTCTTCTGGTCGATTTGTTTCCTGTGGTGTTCCGGTAGCCTCCACTGAAGCTTTCCCCACTGCTGAAGTATCAACGGTACTGGAAGAACCTGAAACTTCAGACTCTGACTTTAGTTTAAATGTCATAGAAGTGTCGTCCTCATTTTGCTTCCCGGCGTGTCGCCCTGCAACCTCCTCCTTCTGGTCTTTTGGGTCGTTCACATTGTAGCCCTTCTTCCTCTTGGTCAGTTTACCTCCCATATTGCCTCCTAAATTAAACCACAGTTGATTAATTGCATGATATATATGCAGCAGTCAATGCTAAGCATATACTTAATTAAAGCAACACCCTCAAATTTATTGTGTCTTATGTTGTAAAACTTCTTCACACCGCTTAATGTGCCTTGTATTCATAAATGCCCTCTCCTGTATTACAGTAACTTTGAATTGCACAAGAAGTGAGGGAAGGTATGTATTACTGAAGAAAATTCTGCTTAACTGCCAAAGGGAAGCATGTCCATTGGAATCTTAAGGTGGGTTGTATGTGCAATATGCAGACATTGTAAAAACACTGTATAGGTCCAGTGATAAGATTTAAAATACATTTAAGCAGAAAACTATGAAGCACTGTGACAGCAATATGATTAAATCACCATGTTGGTTTGCATTTCCGTAATGACATACTTGGCTAGACTTATATGTATCACTAAATGTATATAATATCTTAAAGTTTAAAGTAAATGAGACTAATAAAAGGTAAAGAAAAACGTTACATCGACAAAGAATTAAATGAGGTGTCGATTGACTTTTGTTTCACACGTCATATTTGCACAGTTAAATACACTTTTAAACACGCCACCAAAAACACGTTAAATCTTATACGCAGCATACTCGATCTTACTTTTTTCTTGACAAATGTCAACCCATGATCCAATAATAATAATCAATAATAGCCTAATAATAATAATTAGTAGAGCTTAAGAAAGGAGACATATAATGTTTCTTTGTTCAGTTTAGCTAGGTTAATTGGAACTTGTTTAATTAGGGAACGTGGATTTTAAAATTTAGCATATTAATATTCAGTATTTTAATAAAATCATCCAGTCAATTAAATTAATGAGCCTATTTTCCCTTCAGGCAAATAGATCCCATAATTATTTTAAGCAAAATCATTAAACCTGCAATTCCCCGTATAATTACCAAAGGAACTGTCCTTAGTACTGCAGTCAAGAGGAAGCGGTGAGCCATTGTGTCAGGATTAACTCTGACACTATTTTTAAACTACCACGGTTCTTTTGGAAGCGATCAGCCACAGCGTTGCTTCATAGTCATAAATTATTTCTAATAAATGTTTGTAAAGTTTGAAAAATTAGATACATAAAAACGTGCTTAAAATGCATATATGAAAAGAATTTAAGAGAGTTCTACAAGAATGATGCATAAAGGTGCCAGGAGAGTAACTAGGCCTACGTATTTTTGAAGCGAAATGGCAATCACGCCTAGGAAATGAACACGAAGTACATTCCTGCACGGAAACTCTAATGTACTGAAGTCTTACAGTAGGGCTGCTACTCTCTATTTAGACTACCTGATAACAATGAAAAAAGCATGAAACAGGTAGATCCCAATTATTATTAGCACTGTGGTAATCAAAAAATAAATAAATAAATCGATCCAAAGAGAAGAACGGGAAAATTCCATCACGTTACATTTCGATGCCTGCGGTGGGGCAGGTAGAGCAGAAAGTAAAGTGTGGTATCTCAAACAAATTTCAACAATAATTAACCCTTAAACTAGATCTCTGGATAATGACGGTATGTTGTTCTGATCACTGATTTTAATCAAGCCCTAGATCTTAAGGTTGAATATAATGAATACATTCACAGGTCCACAATAAGCTCCCTGTCACCATCCTGGCCCCTCCCCGCTCCATCCAAACCCGCCTTTAGAGCCACCTGCAAAGGCTTCCCAAATTTTGACCTACGTTTAAGATGCTGACGATCGAATGAACAAACTAACTGAACAAAAATATCAGGTATGAGCTCGTTGATAATAATAAACCCAAATTTAACGACGCTAATGGTTTACAAAAAATGGCATGAGGATCCAGTCATTTAACGGTAAATTACATTGAAATCCTCTTAAAATAACTTGCAGTGACCAGACCTTTTTAAAGTCTATAAATAAAGCCTATTAAAAGAGACTGAATAAACTTCATTGTCATTATTCCTCAAAATATTCTGACTTCATGTTCTGTCAAAGAACCACACCTTTGGTTCGCTCCATCAAACAGACACTAGAAAGCTGATCTTTTTTTCTGATTTTTTTCGCAGAAATGTCCGAGGAACACCCGTTATATTGTATAAACTTATCACTGAAGAGAACATTCTGTGATGAATTCCTGGATGGTAACATTTACACTTTTCTTTTAAAAAAGAGCACATGTACAGCACGAGAACAAAGGAGCGATGCGATCCTCTCCTTTCATTATCTGATCATTTTTTTCTCTCTACTCGCACCGCTATCACACCACGCGGTGCCAAAAATTTCTCAATATACTCCCCGATAAATGTAATCTGAAAAAGCACACCTTGTAAAACAAACCAACCTGTTTTCCTTTTTAAATGAGACTTTAAAATCCAGACTGGCACAGAAAAGTCGGCGGTCCTGTCTACTTCCCTGCAGGACTGAGCAAGGATCAAGCTGGCGACTCACAGCTGCACTCATTCCTATTCACTCCCAGAGGTACACTCTTCCAGGGCTATGCGGATTTTGTTATAGGCAACTCCCACCCCTTGGCCCCTCCCTGGACAAATTCACCATTAAAAAACCATCAGTCATTATCCTTGTCTTCAGCGATCCCATGCCCTTCTTCAGCAATCTTTTTCCCTTTTTGGGAATTATGATCCAGAAGTTCAGCTTTATTCTGACTCCTTTACTCAAGAGTCTAGCCTATTGTAATATAATAGTTACCTTTGTACATCCAAGTTAGTGACTATTATCCACCAAATGTGTGGTTGTTCTTGAATGGTGGCAAAATTAAACGTACAAAGGGTCTAAAAACTTTAAAGTGATTGTTCGTAAATTATTCATCTCAACTATACGGAGTGGTAAAATTAGTGGTGTTGCCATTGCAGTTGTGGGTTCACGATAAATTTTTTAAATAGTCCCCGGTGCTTTGAACATTTCTTTCACAGACGTGTAAAACGTGACCCAATTATAGACCATACTCAATGAATTTTATATTTAGGCTATTTATTGACAGCTGTCAGGGGAGAGGTAAACTTACTTTCCCTCAAATTACATGCTTTTAAAATCAATAATATATCAATATAAATATACACAATCGGAGACATCAAGAACGTTACGCATGTAGTTTATTATGCATAGAGTGGCCTCTAGTGTTAAAACTGTGAAACAGTTGTTTTACAGAAGGTCGACCCTACAGGAACATCCTCTCCACAATACATACTAAAGCACTTAAACATCTTTTTTTTGTTGTTTTTTGGTTGGTATGAGTAATTGATGGACAACCTGTGTTGTAAAAACAAACAGCCAATCCGCAAAGTCCTCTGTTTTCTGACTTTATGCTAGTGGTGTTTTTCAAAGCATTTTACCATGTATATACAATGCAATATTTAATTGCTCTCTCACTTCTTTTTGGTGGTTACAGCATCCACTTTACAATTCTGACAAACAATCATTAATAATTGTATCTAACTAACATTGTTATGTTACAGAGCCAAGCAGAGTAAAATATGTTAAATATTTTTAAACTATATTATTCGCTTATTATGTTAAATAGTTTTGCAAATACTTTTTGTGGCTGACAAATTACGTCTTCAATTTCATCAAACTGGCAAACATACAGATACTTCCTGATAAGGTATCATACTACACCTTTAAAGAGGCAGGACAGCTAGAATTCATAAAAAATACTATTCTGATTCACTATTTGGAGTTAGAAAATATAACTCATCTAGCTATACATCCGAAAATCTAACACCATTTTTTTCTGATAGCTAGCTCAAAAAGTCTCTTTTTGCTGTATTTCTTATGTTTCAGTGTAGCAAATAACTTTGCAGTGTTTACGAATGGATACTGACTCTATTAGTAAGTGAAGCAAATCATGATACATTTCATAGCTTGCATTTGATGGCCATGGGGCTGAGTTGGTTTCACTTTCATCTGATAGCTTCAGGGCTGTGAATTTGGGTTATGACTCTGGTTTTACCTGACAAAGTCTGCTAATTATTCCTCTGCACAATCGAAAGGTGCGCTGTTGAACTGAACTGGTGGAATCAGTGTTGCCTTTGGTCTGTTAATGAGAAAAACAAAACATTTAGATTGGATATATCATTTAGTTTTTTCTTAGCTCCCGTGTTTAATAAATATAACATATGTAATGGTTTCGTATTGTATTTGTTTTTTGCAAATAACTATATTAGTGGTTTTATCATTTACTAAGACTTTTAGTATCAATAGATTGCATGAAATATCTTTACTGTTTTTAAAGCTGTGCCCCTTTTTCATCCTAAAATAGGATAATAAACCCACTTTGTTTTATTGTATATATTTGTACTTTATTGTTGTTTTATATTTTAGCTTTTGAGTATATCTGATACGGTAAATGATGTAATAAAAACAAAACTGGAACATTTAATGCGCCCAGCTGACACACAGACACTAATTTATTGCCAGGATTGCCAGTAAACTGAATCATAAATGATCTTTAAGCCCGGTAGTTACTGTTCTCTCTGGGTGATGACATCATTCTCGGTTATGCGATACAGGTGGAGCTGTCTAATTTATCTCCTGATCAAAATTATGAAGTCTTAATTCAACAATTGTATGCTTCGGTAGATTTTCCAAATCAGTGCAAGTGCAGACACGTTAGATATCAAGTCAGAATGTGATGCGGCGGCTGGGAGGAGCCTGACAGAAATGCTGAAGTGCACATTGCCGGGGTCCTTGGGCGCCCAGTTGCCGCCTCTCTTTGTGGATGCAGAAACAAGATGGCGCCCGTAATAACGAAGAAATCGCTCTGCACTGTTGGGGCTACAGATACAAAGGAGAATAACAACGAAGACGAGGAAGGGCAGAACCTATGGCACGTACAAGTCTGATTTACCGCTGTTCGTTTTATTGTTTGTGCATAATGTAATTTACCTTCTGTGCTTTTTCTGGTTCAAAATTCTGATGCATCTTGGCCGAGGGGCCGGCCGCACTCCCTTCAAAACATTGTCTAATTCGGCTAGTTTACGTTAGTTGGCTGGATTTAGTAACCCACGACCAACAAGGTGCTCTGTTTTAATATCGGAACACTAGTGTCTCCACAGCTTCTTAGATGTACGTGATAGCTGACGGGCCCCATTTCGCAGCGGTCGCTGCCTGCGTGAGTCTGTTTTGGGCTGTAACCTGCTGTCAGCGCACCCTTCTATGGAAAGCGGCGGTTTAACCAGAAATTATGGACACTTCCCACAGAAATAGTTGCCAATATTGGCTACGAATGGGATTTAAGCGCTTGTTAATCATCAGTGCGATCACCTCTTATGGGGGATTTAAAAAGCAAAATTCTGAGATTGGTTTACCGGCATGTGGTGATTCTTGGCCTGTCGATAACGTGATGCTAACGCTATTGACAGCTAGCACGCTGAGCCCGAACAAAGCCTGTATTGAATAGATGGATGATATACGATGATATAAATGTATATGAAAAAGTAGATGGAAAGAGAAATGCAAGGATAGATAAACAGATAGAACCTTGATTGATCCAGATGGAAATTGGGGGCGTTACAGCAACAAATGCATAGATCTCGGTCAAAATTGACACAGTATAAAAAAATACAAGAGATGTCATTTCGGTATAATTGACTTCAAAGGTTCGTTTCTAAACGTACGTCATTTATTTTTTTTTTGCCTCTGTAACTGATGCTTTTTTGCAGAAGGCTGTGTGACAATAACAGTGTTCCCGCTGTAGGCACTCCATTCTCAGCGACGTCTCTACACGCTCCAGCTCGAAATTACCATCTGGGAAAAATATTTTAGTTTTCGGTGAGTAGCGCTGTAACGCTGCATGTGAATTCGTGTACTATGTCTTCCTCTGCAGTGTTATTACCAGTTTTTTTTTTTGAACCCCTACATTCACAGGAAATGTCATTGTAATATGTGGCAAAATGCATTGTTTTGGTATTGCCTAGATCAGTATATTTACCACATATTAATGAGACATGATTCTGTAATTAATTCTGTAAAATTTAGTCGAGTTCAAGGTGAGTGATATTAAATATTTTTTTTAAATTCCATATATAATATTTGACATAAGTAGGATCATATTATTGAAAATCACTGATTACGCATTGGAGGTGCCTGATCACCAGGCTATTTAATGTGATTTTGTGCATAAGCTATAAAGGTACTGAGTTTTAAACTTTGAGCACCTACTTCTCAAAGTCTTTGCATGGCCATGTTGGTTATTTTATTATATTACTGTTTGGCCCTTTTGTAAGGCTCTTAACCCCCAAAACAGCTGGAGGCTCCATGCTGACCCTGGGCACTGTCTCCAAACTTCACTCTCAAGCCTATATGTGTCTGTCTCATAAGAAAGTAAAAAGTCTTAAAATGACTGTTTTTTTGTACTTGGTTTTCAGGAGAAGATGGTTCAGGAAAGACGACTCTTATGGCGAAGCTCCAGGGTGTTGAGCACAATAAAAAAGGAAGAGGGCTTGAGTACTTGTACCTGAATGTCCACGATGAAGACAGAGATGGTAGGTTTAAGCGTCTGCCTATCTTGGAGGTGTGTGCTTTTACTGCCAGAATAGAATAATATGCAGGATGCTTTGACTTTGCAGTGAGCATTTAACTTGTGGAAGCAATCTAATGTATTTGAGTTTAAGTTATGTCCCAGTTCATTCTGTAATGTGAATTATTTCTTTTATAATGGATTACACTGCTACATATTCTTAATGCTTTTTTAAATAATTCTTTTCATTATAAGTCGTTAATTCTGGAATTACATATGAGCTATGGCAGTTGATTTTGCTGGTTTAAAAATCATCCTGATGAGTCATATGCAATAGTGCAGAATTATTTTAGTGTTTGTTTTTTTTTTTTGGAAAGTGAAGTCTGGTCTTTGGCATCCATTTAATGGTCTTATTTAAATCATGGATACTTCTTTGGTTTTGAACAATGTGGTATGAAGACAGTTTGGCACATTGAATGTTACTTTCTGAGATTGAGTGTGTGTTTGAATTTCTGTGACTTACAGATCTGACGCGTTGTAATGTGTGGATCTTGGATGGTGACCTCTATCATAAAGGTCTGTTGAAATTTGCTGCGTCCGCGGAGTCCTTGAGGGACACTCTGGCCATGTTTGTGGTGGATATGTCTCGCCCATGGAACATCATGGAGTCCCTTCAGAAATGGGCCAGTGTCCTCCGTGACCAGGTGGACAAGCTTAGGATCCCACCAGAGGAGCTGAAGGAGCTGGAACAGAAGTGTGAGTCTTGCATTGCAGGTTAAATGCTTTTGGTTATGAACTTGGTGAATGAGAACACCAGGCCTGTGCTAATGAAGCCAAGGTACTTAACACCCACAAAAGAAATGGAATTACTTGTGTATAGGGCTGCAACTAACGATTATTTTGATAATCGCTTTATCTGTGGATTATTTTTCCGATGAATCGATTATTAATCGGGGGGGGGTGGGGGATAAATGTATGCTACATTAAGAGTACAAAAAAATAATTTTGTAGTGAATTGTTGTGAATTATGACACTGCCTGAACGCGTAGCCGGCCGAACGCCGGTGTTGAGCGCCCGTGTGGATGCTTTGATTTGCTCCAAGGAGAAGATAAACGGTCGGCGCTCACCTGGCGCCACGAACGCCAGAAAAACGCCAGGTACAGACGTCCGTGTGGACGAGGCCTTAATGTAATGAAAAACACAATCTTTTTTCTAAAGTGCAAGCAACAAAAAAAGCACAGACTGCTCGTCGGATTTAGGTGATGACTAAGGGAATTTGACTACTTAGAAGCGGCGATTTGCACAAGGAGTTTTAAAGGAAACATCATTAGGAAAAATCAAGACTTTTGCTTGAGCGTCGACTTGTGCACATTGACGAGTTACAAGCCGGCTACTTAGACCAGTTTTACTGTAGTTAGCCAGTTATTTTAATAGTCGATTTTAATCAATTTAATTGATTAATTGTTGCAGCCCTACTTGTGTAATTACCCATAGGCAAAGTACTTGATTACTGCACTACAGTGTCAGTATTTTACTGTATTTTATGCTGAAATACAGCCATTAGGATTTGTTTTGACATTTGTTTTTGCATCCTATGTAATATTTAGTATTCTTAATATCATACTGTGGTTTGGAATGCTGTGTATATACTCTGAAATACATATAGCAGAAATATTCAGGATGTTTTTCATATTTGTTCTTTCCTTCTGAAAAAGAAGCCTGGGTTTAACACAAACATTTTCCAGTTAAATTCATCATAGAAAGTTGAAAAAGCCACAAAGGGCCATTTGAACTCAAAATGAGTGACTAGAACAGCTGTGGAAGTATATGTCAGCTGTTTTGAATAATTACACATGGTTTAAAACAAAAACCATGGGTTTTAACCAGCGTCTTGTTGGAAAATTCCTCAGTGTGTGAGGACAGAAAGAGGAAGTGTGGTGGTGAAGTGTCTGTTGTTGAGTTTAAATCGGTTCCTTGTTTTAAAATACCAAATATCGTGATTAGACGACTGCTTAAGTAGGACCATGGAAAATGTCTGCTGGAGCTGATACCTTCCTCTTACTAATGTGTCTCTGGGGTCTGTAGGAAAGCACCACTCCTGAATTTTAGCTGATAGGCCAGACACTCTTGGCTTCCTGCAGTAACAGAAGTGTGTAAGGACTTGAAATGGGGTCAAGTTCATAAGTTACACTGTGACTGCAGCAGCTTGGCGCCCTCTTCTGGAGAAGGGGGGTGTTGTGGGGGAGCAGGGGATGGAGAGTGACGTCATTGTATGGGGAGACAGGGAGACAAAGGGACCGGATCCAGTTTGCTGCTCTTGCAGGGAGTTGCATCATGTTCCTTGACACCAGGGTCACAGTGTGGAGGAGGATATGAAGGGGGGGGGGGTCATTCGAGCACTGCCCAAACCAAGTAGGGAGGAGGAAACTGTCATTAATGCCCTTTAATCTTAGACCAGACTCTTGTTTTGTGTGTAAGTGATGATATCGTTAAAATTCTGGAGATCTTGTGCTGACACTTTCAACTGACACTTACTCATACCTGTATGTAAATCAAATCTTCAACTCTACCCTTACCGTGTGTCATGTATGTTTGTTTTGTAACTATATATGAAGTTTTCATTTTAACATGTAAAAGGTTTTAAGTCTATGCACTTGATACTTAGCATTATAAAACTTTAATGTTCTGTTGTACTTATAGTAACCTGTTATTACTTTGCAAATTCCCTCTGTATAGAGGAAAAACTGTAAAAGATGAATTGCTATTTGCTTTGTTTCCACCCTGCTTAGGCTGTGAAAGACTTGGTGCTCATAGATACTTAGCCTCCTTTTGCTTTACTTTCAACACAAAAGTCATGGGTTTTAAAACAGTGTTTTTTTTCTGGGCAGTCAGCCAGGAACCATGTGATCCAACTTTGATTTTAAGTACCAGTCAAGTGATTTTGTCATGTTTTAACCCGAGAAGTTTTATTTGGTTTATTTGTGTAATACACATTAGTATTACGGAAACCAAGGACCTTGACAGTTTTTCTCTCTATATCAGTTCCCAGTTCCAGTGCCATTCCATCAGGCGCCCAGCTGTCATGCTAAGGTTCTGTTTGATGTGTGGCAGCTACACATAACTGTTAACTCTGCTTAGTCCCGGAAGTGATGCTGGAGTCTCCATCAAAGGCCTCGTTTTCCTTCGGACCAGTGTCCTTTTACAATTTTGGCGCAGCCATCACTCTATTCTCAGACTGACTCTGGCAGCCACAAATTATGAGCTGTCAACTGAGAAGCGGTTGGCGTATTCCGGACCCTTTCAGTGTTGTAGGAGACCTAAGGGAAATATAATCTTCCTAGGTTGTTTCAGAGGTGGTGCTGTGATCTCAAACTGCCGAATCAACTATGTGAATGTTAGTAGGGAGTTTTGGAAGCTTTTTTTTTATAAACACTCTGTATTTTCAGGTGTCTGAGCTTATTACCATACAGCTTTCACACAGAGAACATTCATTCAGTTCTCTCCCCATGTTAAAATAGTAAGACTACAAGTTCCCTTGCTGTAGCATGTCATCTTTCATGCATTTCTTGCTCTAAAAAGGTTGGTGCTTCCTGATAAATTATACAGTCTGGGCCCCCCAGCAGATAATGTTCTGTTTCTGTGTTGAGCACCTGCTTGGGTTATTTTTTTTTCCTCCTGTGAGACATAACAGGCAGTGGAGAAGTGGCATCCAGTCCTGTTGTGCTGAAAAAAGTCTAGTGATCTGTCCTGAAAGTGGTTACCTGCTGCGTTGAATGTACTGGCAGAGATGTAATCATCCTCCTGTTGCCGACTGTTCTCTTTGGAGAAGTATGAAACCATTCCAGAAACGGAGCTTGGAACTGATGTGTAGGCTATGCAAGACAGCTTTTGTTTCTCTGTCGAGGTGCGTCACAGGAGTATTTGAGTGTCTGTGGGGTCGGCATCTGACAGGTTAGCTCTGCATTGGGCTGCGAGTTGAGCTGTCTGCTTGACTGTGTTTGCGTGTTTGAATAAGTAGTGCATTCTGCTAGAATTATTCTACATCACAGAAAATTTAAAAGATGTTTAAATGTCTAAAAGATTCTTTATGAAACTGGCCGTTACCTAATTATCATGGCTCAAATAATTGTTCAACCATTTATTTACCAGATTCTCTTGTCCACAAGTTTGGCAAATAGTACTCCACATGCATGCTGTTGACTTTACTCTGCTTCATTCATACTGTGGTTAGGACTACTAGGAAATATAGACGGCATTTCATAGCTTTGCAGTGATGAGTGCCATCCGTATTTTTGATCAGTGAAAGTCATTCCTGTCTGTTCCCAGTGGTGAAGGACTTTCAGGAGTACGCGGGACCTGAGGAGGCCCCCCTAGGCTCGCCACAGAGACGGATCCCTTCCAGCGGGACAGACGAGACGGTGGTGTTGCCACTAGGGGAGAATGTATTAACGCACAATCTGGGTGTTCCTGTGCTAGTAGTTTGCACAAAGGTGAGTCAAGTAGTCTTCCGTTCTTAAAGTTTTGAGATTCACTTCTTATCAGGACATTCCATAGATGTTTTGAACCCGTAGTTAGAAGTGGGTTTGCTGTGTCCCAATGACTCTTGGGCTGTAATATTTTTTGCTTAAAATTACAACCGATCCTTTGTGTCCTCTGATCTGTGTCTTTCATGATTTGTTGCCTGATCATCCCTCTTTTATGAGGTTCGCTACCAGTTGTGCCTGAAAGGCAACAATTATTGTGATGAATATTATCCTTTATTCAGTTTCCAAACTTTTCCATGGTAGCTGCTTCAAGCAAAGAAATATTCCACAAGTTATTCTGATTTTTTTTTTTCTTATCTCTCATGTGCTTTTTCACATGCACAATATGTCCTATACAACAGTGTGTTGGAATGGTTTCCTCTGCTTGGAGGATGTCCATTCTTGACTTTCAAAGTTTCTGAGTTCTTTTGTGTTTGCAGTAACTACTTTTGTAAGGCAAGGGCGATTAAAAAAAGAAAAGAAATACGCTGGTCTTCAGGGTAAGGCCTTATACAAATCCAGACCAAAGGTTTTGTTTCAACCCACCAGTTGAGGCTAAAGGTCAGTCACAGGCAGAGGTGGAAAGTTCAGGTTCAGAAAGTAAAAATCCAGAACAAGATTTTGTTTCAACTAACCAGTTGTGTATAAAGAGTCACAGTGTACTCAACTGGTCGGTTGAAACAAAATCATGGTCTGGATTTTTACTTTCTGAACCTGAACTTTCCACCTCAGGTCACAGGGCATTCTACTGGTTGGTTGAAATAAAACCTTGGTCTGGATTTGTACTTTCTGGACCTGAACTTTCCACTTCTGGTGCTTTTAAATTCAGGAATTGTCAGCTGCTCTTGTATCGTTCTGTGGTTACTCAGTCATGGTCAGAGAGTGGAAGTGTCCCAGAGCAGCAGGGAGGAATCTCTGAGCTCTTTGTTAGAAAGGTATGACCTAAATCTGAGTGAAAGGTTTCTGTTGTAAGTATTGTGCTTTTTGTTCTCAGTGTGACACAGTGAATGTTTTGGAGAAGGAGCATGACTACAGAGAGGAGCACTTTGACTTCATTCAGTCCCACATTCGACGTTTCTGTCTTCGTTGTATCCTTTCGTAGTCAGCCACACTGGCTTTCCCATCTCTTAATAAACCACTTCCCCTTCACCCTGACGATCTTGAAATTCCATCGTGAATCTACCCTTAATCAAGCCTTATAGATGGAGCTGCCTTGATTTATACTTCTGTCAAAGAGGAGAAGAACTTAGACCTTCTCTATAAATATATTGTCCACAGACTATATGGCTTCCAGTTCTCCACACCTGCTTTGGTGGTGGAGAAGGATGCTGTCTTCATGTGAGTGGCTTATCTTTCCTTCCTTCTAAATGGTCCGAAGTAATATTTCATCAATTTTTCCATTAACACTGCAAAAAATTGGAAGAACAGGAACAATTGGACCACTAGCTATAAGGATTTATTCTGTTTTTAATGAATTCTTCCATCTTCCATAGTCCAACTGGTTGGGATAATGAGAAGAAAATTGGTATTTTGCATGAAAATTTCAACATGGTTAAAGTGGATGATCCCTTTGAAGATTTTATTGTGAAACCTCCAGTCAGAAAGGTAATGGAGCTTTATGAATTTTCCCACTCATTATTTAAAAAAGCATCATAAAGGCTAGTAGCTAGACTACAGATTTTTTGTCACATACTGCACGTAAGGAGGTCCTCCAACTTACTGGGAAATTCAGGGGTTGGTGGCAGGATTGGACCTCCAGCCACCGGAAAAAACTCGCGCTGTTCCATTTGGATGAGTGTGGTGCTGAGATATCACCTGCTGCACGGCTGCACTTTGGTTCTCATCCCTGAGGTGGTTTGTCATGTGGCGGGTGCGGCAACAAGCTGTTATCAGCGCATGATCCTTACCTTACCTTACCTTATGTATGTGTGCAAAGGCAACACCTGCAAATAGTTCTGATTTTCATAACTAGTCTTTTAATTACTGTTTTTGACTGTTTTTATGCTATAATAAAATGCCTTGTGTGGCAATTCATGGTTTTCATATTCTACATATTCAGGATCAGGATTTCTGATACTTTCTTACTGTGTTAACTGCCTCCTTTCTCCTCCCTCCTTCCATCCAGTTGGTTCATGATAAAGAGGTGAATGCAGAAGATGACCAGGTATTCCTCATGAAGCAGCAGGTGAGTAGAGGCCAGGGAATATCACTAATGATAATGACATGTCATTCGCTGTTGCACATGTAGAACTACTTACGAATCCCTTCATTTTCACATGTCCTCTCTTGCTCTCCTAAGAGAGAGACAAACAAAGTAGAGAGAGTGAACCTTGGGCTCACAATGTAGGGTCAGCCATTTTTCCATTGCCCTTCAAACAGTTTTTAGTGCCCAGCAGTAATATGGTTATGCTTCCGGACATTGGCATATGCTCTGTCCCACAGAGCCCCCATCTTGGCAGTAGAGAATCTGTAATTTTTTGTGTCTTGGATTTCATTAGAAGAATGTTTATACATTTCATTAATTTGTTGTGTTTTTGTTGTCACCCCTCCTATTGCAGTCGCTGTTGGCAAAACAGCCGGCCACACTAACTAGAGGATCGGTGAGTGATACCAGCACAAGTGCTGCTCTTGCGTCGTACACATTATAATTTTACTGCTTTAAAGTGTTGGGGTCAGTCATTGCCTCATTATGGGTTCCTCACCTTTTGCTATTATGATTGACTTTATTGATTCCAGGGGGAAATTCTGTCTTTTCATTTGTGAAAGTTTAGTCATAACATTCATATAAAAAGTTGGTTGGTTTAGGTCAGGGCTATTTAAATCATGGCCCTCAAGAGAGGAGCACTGCTGATTTTCCAGCTTTCCTTTACCTGAGAGCCAGTTGCGAAGCCTCTGGCCAATTAGAGCCAGAAATTATTAAGCTAACTTAATATAATAATTATTTAATATTAATAACTTAATAACAAGGCCCAGATTTGCAATCGAGGGCCAGATTTGAATAGGGTCGGTTTAGGTGATACATTTTTGGTCCCTGAATTTGGTGGTCATGTACATCACTCTTCAGATGGTGTGATTTTTTTTTTTTTTTTTTGTGGTGAATGTGAAACCGATTAAGCATATCATTTAATGAATGCTGTCAGCAGGTCAATGTCCTGGCAGATGTTTAAAGAGGGCAGTTCACTCTTTCTGTACCAGGAATCGCCGGCTCGACCTGTGTCGACGTCACCCCGGCCCGCCGGTTGGGCAGGACCTGCCAATGTCGCCAGTGTTTCGCCCATGACGACTGTCAAAAAACCTGACCCAAATATGAAAGGTAGGACCTTTAAGTGGGAGTGTAGAAGTGTGTGTTGTGGTGGAACTCCTGTGAATGCCTGGTGTACATATCCTATCAGCGAGTCTCTTTTGCTGGTGGGGTTTCTGATGATTTGTTAATGTGTTGTATGCACTAGATTTGCAGAATGTAGATAATGCCTACATAACATCAAGATGAATTGGTAGAAATCATATTTGATTTCTATGAATGGTAGCCCTTTTCTAACCACAATCTCTGAGTTGAATCTCTCTGAATCTCCCCCCCCCCCCATATTCCAAGGTGCTGCTGCAAATGAGGGTGTCCTGGCCAACTTCTTCAACAGCCTCCTGAGTAAAAAGACTGGGTCCCCTGGAAGCCCTGGTGCTGGTGGGGGAGCCGTCCAGAGCTCAGTCAAGAAAACCGGTGAGATGCTCTTCTCAACCATGTGCGCTGCCTAGTGGTCTCTTCCTCCTGCTCTCCCTGTTCTTCTTTGCCTGTTGATCTCCCCCCTGCTCTCCCTGCTCTTCTGTGCCTACTGGTCTCCTCCTGCTCATATCTGGTATGTTATCTTCTGCTTCCTCATTAACCTGGATTTATGCCATGATAAATAATGTTTCTCCTGCCGCCTTTTGACTTGGTGGTCGTTACTTATTTACACAGCTTAAGATGAACTGTTGGGACAAACTGACGCAGAGACTGTCAGGGGGAAATGGTCATTTTTTTCATCAGTATAGAACAGGGACATATTCTGGGTATTTTAATAATATGGATAAGTGAAGAGTGTGATTTAAGTGTGAATTTACATTTAATTTTGCTTTGTTTGTGATGCAGGCCTTCATACAACCCCCAAGTAAAATTGCTGTTCTTTTAATGTTTCTTTTAAGGGCAGAAGCCAGTTTTGACTGATGTTCAGGCAGAGTTGGACAGAATGACTCGCAAACCAGACTCCATGGTAACGGCTAACACGTCAGCGGAGAATGAGGCGTGATCTCACCCACAGGGTCGTCCATTGAAAATGCAACAATACACTCTGAAACAAAAAAATGCAAATGACCAAATTCCCAATGCGTATCAATGAACAGCAAATGATGATGGTCTAATGATGAGATGCCAAGATCAGGTCTGTTTTTGTTGTGGTGCGAAGAGGAAGGTGAAATGGAAGATGTGGAGTATAAAGGTAGGACTACGGATGTACAAGGCTCATTTCAAAATGTGCCTCGGCCCGGGGAGATGGTTGAACTCCAGTGTTTGAGTGCATACCAACAGACCCGAAATGTACTCTCTAATTGGGAATGAAAAGAGCCTTCATTTTGGTCTGAGTAATTTGACATTTCATTCGATGGATACAGAAATCGTATTAAAAATAAATACTGTTGTCAGCACCAAATGTTTTAACGAGAAACCTTGGGGCTACTCGAGATGTTAAACTAGCCTGACATCATAACACTAATGTGATGAACATATTGGCTGGTAGGATTTTGAGGGTTATGCTGTTTAAATCCAGACAACTGCTAGACAGTGATGACACCATTCTTGTTTTGAATTCTGTAAATATAAGCAATCTATTACATCAGTCACTGTACAAAATGTGGTTATTTTGAAATTATGGATACAAATTTCAAATATTTAAAATCTGTCAGGTTTGGTAAGCCAGGTGGTATTTAAAGCGGACCTTTTGGCTACAGAGTTGGGTGGGTAGGGGCCTTTAAAGCGGACCTTTTGGCTACAGAGTTGGGTGGGTAGGGGCCTTTAAAGCGGACCTTTTGGCTACAGAGTTGGGTGGGTAGGGTCCCTTACTTGCTATAACTCCAAGTGCCTGATGAGTTGAACAGTTTTTCATTGTAGAGGTGCTTGTCTACTAAGAACATTTATTACAGTTCACTTTTTTGCCAGTTTTCCAAATTTATATTTATGGTTTTGTACTACAGACTTTTGGCCTTTTGCTTATTGTTTGTAATGAATTTCTCATTGCCAGTGCCTGTATGAAAAGGTATGAATCTCTGAGCAATAGGCAGAATGCCCTTTTTTTATATAAAAAAAAAAGGTAGAATAAATTGAAATGAAGTAACCATTTCTACAGGCTTTCAGAATGATGGCAGTGCGTTACTCAGTGAGAACAGCCCTCCCTCGCATCAGCGAACACTGTGGCCAAATTGATTGTAGTTAATCACGTGATAGCTTTTTGTCATTATTAGATGCTAAAACATTCCCTTAGTCTACACGAAGCACTTCATGGGGATTTTCCTAATTCTGACCTCTTTGCAATTGTTGATGGTGAGCTGGTATAGCAGTTAGAAATTTCCGATGTATAATTTTGATGATGATGTCTGCAGTGGGTGAGCTCTGGGCTGGGTTCCACCTTTTCACAATCACCTTGGTATGTATCTTTAAGATATCAGCTTTACAGGAAATCTGAGGTATGTTGACATTTTTTTTTTTCTTTTTTGCTTTTCAACTATTAACATTACATCAGTTTCACCACTGTAGTGAACCCACATACAAGACTTATAACTGCCTGAATACAAGAAATGAAATGTATTAGTGCTTTAAAAGAAAAGAATTGGATCATGGAACCAAAGATCACTTTTTTTCAGTATTTGGTAATTTCCCATCTGTTTAGCTGGTAATGGCGGAATAAATATGCTATTACCTAGTATCGGTGGTTAATGAATAGCACTAAATAAATGAAGAGAAAAAAAAAAACACCACAGCTTTGATTATGTGAGGTAGACAAATCAGCCTTAAGACACTCTGGCCATTTCTGCTGAGTTGAGTGGTGTTTACTTTAAACAGCACAGTAAACTTGTGTTTGACCTAATGCTGTATTCATAACAATTAAACAAAGCCTGGTATTAAAAACAATCTTTAGAAAACGGTTTGGGTTTTGTAAAATATAACGGCTGTTTCAACCTTTGAATTCCTAGGGTAATGGGTTTTGGTAAAGAATTTTTGTAAAATGTCTACCCATCCCATTATTGTCATATTTCATTGACTGTTCACATAGGCTTTCCACTTCTCCATATGTCATCTTGCAATACTGTTGTCTGAACCACTGTGTAGTTTAAAGCGTGTCTGCGGGAATTAGGCAGCAGTCTTGTGCTCAGACTCGAACCCTGCTTCCCTATATTCCTAAGAGGCTATAGCTGGTGCTTCCCCCACCAAAATTCTTCATGTTGAATGTTAAATTGCATATAATTTCCAGTGACAGTTTAATATTACATGGAAAGAAGTCTGCTTACCATAAATATGTATGTTTGGCTCCAATAAACTAAATCTTACATGCTGCTTGAATGAAAATTTGTCCTTTTTTTAGTATTGGAAAAGTTTTTGAAATCTTAAAATTGAAAATGACAATGATTTGTATCCTTATGTAATTTTTTAAAATATACTTTGTACCTCAGTTTTCGTCTGCATGTACAAGTTGGATATCTAGTAGTGCTACTGACCACATTTTTAAAATCTTGATGCCACGTGCAGATTTGTAACCTGGCAAAGGTAAGGAGTATTTCAAGTATGTGCATACAGGTATTTTTAATTGGTAATGTTCTATATAAACGGGCCTGCAAACGTATCTGAGTTTCCACCAAGGGCATAACAGTGGGTTGAGGTCTCCACCCATTTTAAGGGGTTGCATTGGCTGGTTTTGATTATTGGGGAGGTGACCGCCCCACGACAATTAATACCCGAGTTTTTCTCAAACCAATATAATGAATCGGGAGACAATTAGTTAATTCTTTCAATCCACATAACTATTCCAAATCCCGAAGTTACCGTGGACGACTCTTTCGCCTGCTGTCGAAATGAATAAATTTCCTACAGCCTACAGAACTGTATTTATGTAATTATAATTTCAGATTCCCATTGCCTTCAATGAGCGTTTCGGTTTCAACGCTCCAGTGGCTGTACTTCCGGTTTGGTATGCCTTGTGTTATAAACATCCCATTAAGAGGAAGGGGGATTTGGAGGAGCACGCGGAAGTGTTACACTTCTGGATTTAGCGGACCGGGACGTTTGCAATTCGTTCGCATTCCTGCCTCAGTGCGCATTTCCTCTTTGGGGGAAGCTGGAAGCGAGTGACTGATGGGGCGTGGACTGTCGCCTGGAGCGACATCAGCGGAGCGCGATTGGCATTTCAGCCATAATGCTCCAATGAAAGCTACGTCACGTTTTTCCACCTATGGTGTAAGCAACGGAAAGGACTGGGATCTATAAGCAAAAGTGTACGATGAGAGGAGCATGCTTTCCTTTCCATCTCGAAAATGAATCGATGGGGTGGGCTGTGTGAAAGTAAGCCAATTAATCAATTATCACCGGGCTGCGAGTTTCGGTTTGATTACTATATAATTAATACACCGGTTTCGGGCAGATGTGCAGGAATGAAGAACACGGGATTGAATCGTTCGTGTTCAAAATAATATTAGAATTGCTCCGACGCGGTTCACTATAGTTATTCTTAGTCAAGCAGTTATCATTTTTAGGTTGTGTCTAAACGTAACGTTTGTAATAATTAGCTATAGCGGTATCGGCGTTATTGCTTGTAATACTACATACGAATTGTCAAGATGAGAAATACCGAGGAGATGAGTGGAATTGGTGCCGAGGCCTCGAACACTTCAATGAGCTCCGGGGCAAACAGTCCTTATCAGCCCACCACGGAGCCTGTGCAGTCCAGGAGCCGACTGGGCGGTATCAGGTGGGACACGGGCTATCTGAGATCCAGCGTTGGCATCCTCAAATTCCTCCAGCTGGTAAGTGGCGCATCTCTCCGCTTGTCAGGTCAGTTTGCAAATACAGACACTAACTTTCACTTATAACAAAATTTCTCATATTCTTGACCCTGTCTCCTCCGCAGCGTTTAGAATAAAATTTTTTAAACAATAATAATGCATGCGATAATTTTTTTTCTTAAGTGGCTCAGCAAATGTGTTTGTCTCGCGCAATGAAGCCATATTGTTATTTATGAAGTTTTACGTAATAACTATTGCGTGTGAAGACTAACAAAGCAGGTGCTGTGCGTGCAGCGTGCACATGCAGCGTGTTGATTTTTATAGCGTGCATGCATTATTGTACAAATTAAAATGAGCAAAGCCGTCTTCTTCGTTTCAGTGGTAGATATTTATTATCTAGGTGGAACTGCATGCTTGAAAAACAAGGATGCCGTTCCGCTGCTTGATAAAAAGAAAATGAATTGGAGAACAGCGTCTCTGTGTTTAGATCAGTTTTGTATTTCTCTAGAATGTTCCAGTTCCTTGTTTATTTGATTCAATAGATGCACTGTTTATGTAAAGGGCCCCAGCTCATTTATGCATGAATGCGCCGTTTTTATTTCTGCTTCGCTGTTTTATAATAATTTAGGCTGTGCTCATCTGATAATTTAATGTAGATATGTTGCACAGGAGCCTGGGAGCCTAGGTTTCTCGACGTAGTTACTAATAAAGTTTTATAATAATAATAATAATAATAATAATAATAATA
>JAABNX020000021.1:2549063-2559623 GCA_015163995.2 Mormyrus lacerda
AATCCATCATGAATTGGACATAGATGGCACACCAGACAACAGAACAACAACAATACGGTAACAGTACGGTGCAAGATTGCTTGATATGGACATAAACGATGAGCTAAGCTGCAAAGTGCAGAAAATGATTGGTGCTGTGATTTGCGTGAATTTTGCCTACTAATTGCAGTACAAAGAAAAGGGTCTGAGGTTTTTTCCCCTCAGTGATTGTGGGTTTGGAGATAGGTACTGACTTCCCAAAATCAATAATCATGTGTTTTTTTTTTTTTTTATTTTTTAAACACACATTCAGTTCAAGGAAGAATTTTTTGCAGTGTTTCCCAGCCAGGTCCTTGGGTACCCACAGACAGTCCACATTTTTGCTTCCTTCCAGCTCCGGGTAAGGAGCAAAAACAGGGCCAGACTGGGAAACACTGTCTTACACTGACACAAAGCACTCAATTGTGACCGGACCATGATCAAGCCCCCCCTTCAGCAAGCCAGGAAAAGAGTGTAATTGTCGAAGTGCAAATGATTTGTGCCACCTTTAACTAGTTCACACTGTAATACTAAGATTGACAGTTGCTATATGCACTACATTAGGTATCGGCACCATGGTCAATGCTGACCTGAGTTATGTGCAGGTAGATGGGTAGATTTTATAAGCTGACTATATCTGCAGAGTGTTGCGAGGTATCCGTGCTTTGCTTGTGCTCTGCAGCTTTGCATCTTAACCCAGTTTGGCCTGTCATGCTTAGGGCCGTGGCTCAATTCGGTCTTGTGTCTTGACCCTGTTCCTTTTCCACTCTTCTGATGCACAACATATGACCCAGTTCTGCCTCTCATCATCTCCTGTGGCCAATCTTGTACTTGCATTTGAATTTGCATTAAATTCCATCTTTTATACCGAACTTATTTCGGTCTTACTGATGTTTCCCTTTTGGTAATTTGTAATTAAGAGTTCTATAGTCTTTGCTTATCTCATTGTTAGTTTTGTCATCTTATATGTATTTAATTTTCCTTAAATTGCTATAATTGATATATCAGGCAACATTTTAAAGAAAACTACACTGCTTTCCATTTGTGTTGTCATGTAATAAAAGTTTCCAATTAATATAGTTCTTTGGAATTTGGGAAACGGGTGGTTGGGCGTTGGGATAGATGGCCATGGAATTTGTAGTTTCCCTAAGACCAAAGGCAGTCTAAGGGTATGCAGAGGTGGATATTTCAGGTCCAGAAAGTAAAAAATCCAGACCAAGATTTTCTTTCAACCAACCAGTGTAAAGAGTCAAAGTCACAAAGTACTCATCTAATTGGTTAAAACGAAATCTTGGTGTGGATTTTTATTTTCTGGCTCTTAAATGGCCACCTCTGACTGTATCCCATAATATATACATAGCCCTGAATCATCGGCACAGAATTAATATAGTTTATTGACAAAACCAAAGGTGGTAAGACCTAATATTTTCTACCAAACAAGCCTACATGAGTACAATGCTTAAAATATGGATTTTTGTCTTCCTTGGAAATATTTCATTATTGTATTATTTTTTTTTTTTTTCGTAGTGTTGAAAGACCACTTGTGTACACTAGATGGCAGCAATTATCCATTTTGTTTGCTATAAGCGGGCTTTTTATTTTGTATATAATGGTGTAGGCTTCGGGGATATCTAATTTTTCATATAGCAGTACTTTCCAGGCATTACACCCTGGTATACAGTATTTTGATGGTATTTTCAAAAACATTATTTTCGTATTTTGAGATATTGCTGATAAAATCTCTAAAGAAAACCCCATCACATCTTAGAATGATAAATTAATAAATAAATGTAAGATGCAGTTTTCATAACATCATCCATTAATTTCCATAAATAAAACTCATTCAGAGCACCACATAATAACATGGTCGGTACATAACCAATCTCTACCAGTCATCTAACCATCCATGAATATTTTGATTCTCACAAAAGCACTGCATCAGCAATACATGAAATGTAGCTGTTTTTTCCCCATTTACGTCTCAGTCTTGCTTGCCAGTACTCCAGTTTTCTTTAGACTTTCCACCTCCGGAGCAGGGTTAGCTTTCTCTCATACCCTTTTGAGAAGAGCTGTTTTCTAGGTAACAAAATCCATTCTTGTACTATTGTCCCAATGAAATATCAAAGTTAACCCATGCAGTAATGCAAAAAAATTCTAACACATTATGACCTTAAAATAGACACTAACGCAATTAACCTTTGTCTTAACTTCCAGCTCTGCTCCTACAGGTTTAATTTGCTGTCAGTCGCTCTCTCTTTACACAAGGAGGCCAATCAATAAGCAGGAGTCCAATATTGGTGAGTTGCTGCATGTTATCTCTACGCCACCTGTGTGTTGTACATCATCCCACACATACGACAGGCAGCAACTGATGATCTCATCGGTTTAGAAACATGTATCTGTTTGTCTCTGGTCTGTTCTGGCCATATTGGAAAGGAAGGAGGTAATGAGTGCGTCGTTTGGAAAACGTACTCTACCTTATTTATAAATGGCGCGGCAAAAGAAAAAGGTCATTATTAACAAAAACACCATGTAAAACTCTAAGATAAACAGGCAATTAGGATACAGCCACCCCTGCACATTCGCAAAGGTTAGGAGCAAACTTGAGCACCCCTCAATCCATGACGATAACATTAAAAGTCTATTTATTACCAATTTCTAAACAAATAGTACTGTATGGTACATTTCGCATGTGAAATTACTGTTTCATTTCCTATCTAGACCTTTTTATATAATATACAAACCATCTTAATGATGCCCGTGTATGTACAATAGTGTGCACTGGGAGCACTACATTTTGGACCCATTGTTAAAAATGTGAAATTAACAGCACTTAAAGGTTTAAAAGTAACTGCGAGAAATGGAAGATTCCGTGGTCTCGAAGACGAGCCAAGACAAAGATGCATGGCATGCCCAAGCCAAGACTTGTAAGAGTGAATGCATAGTATGCACTTACACTAACAAATATTATGCATCACTAATTTATATTATATGATTTCATGTGATGCAAATCATTTCAGTATTGTTTTTGGCTTATGAGTAGGCTGCGAGTTTCTGCAATCTTTCAACAAGCTCCAAAAATATTCCCATTTAATTGTTCACGGCGAATGTGAAATTGCTGAAAAAACAGGAAAATTAATAGTAAGTTTCTAAAAAAAACTAAACTTTTGCATCATTTATGGAAATCTAAGCTACAATTATGATAGGTCCCTCCTAATATACACTGATCAGCCATAACATTACAACCACCTGCCTTATATTGTGTAAGTCTCCCTCATATCACCAAAACAGCTCTGACCCATCAAGCCATAGACTCCACAAGACCTCTGAAAGTGTCCTGTGGTATCTGGCGACCAGATGTTAGCAGCAGATCTTTAAATACTCTAAGTTGTGAGGTGGGGCCCCCATGGATCAGAATGTTTGTCCAGCACAGATGCTCAATCAGATTAAGATCTGGGGAATTTGGAGGCTAAGTTAACACGTCAAAATCCTTTCATGTTCCTCAAACTATTCCAGAACAATTTTGGCAGTGTGGAAGGGCACATTATCCTGCTGAAAGAGGCTATTGCTTTTGGGGAGTCCCATTGTCATGACAGGGTGTACTTGGTCTGCAACATGTTTAAGTAGGTGGTACGGGTAAGTATCATCCACATGAATGCCTGGACCCAAGGTTTCCCAGCAGAACATTGCCTCTGCTGGCTTGCCTTCTTCCCATATTGCGTCCTGGTGCCATCTCTACCCCAGGTAAACAATGCACACACACTGTCCACGAGATCTAATAGAATGTGGACTCAATAGACCAGGGCATTTTCTTCCATTGCCACATGATCCAGTTCTGACGCTCACAGGCTCAATGTAGAGGCTTTTGGTGGTGGACAAGGGTCAACATGGGTACTCTGACTGGTCTGCAGCTATGCAGCCCTGTACACAGCAAGTTACAATGCACTGTAAGTTCTGGTACCTTTCTACCAGAGCTAGCATTAGCATTTTTAGCAGTTTGTGCTACAGTAGCTCTCCGGTGATATTGGAGCAGATGGACTAGCATTCTCTCCCGACATGCATCAATGAGCCTATGGCGCTCATGATCCCATCACCACTGAGCCTTCCTTGGACCTCTTTTGGTTGATACTGACCACTGCATACCAGGAAAACCCCACAAGATCTACTGTTCTGGAGATGCTCTGACCGAGGCGTCTAGCCGTCACAATTTGGCCCTCATCAGAGTAGTTCAGATGTTTATGCCTGCCCATTTTTCCTGCTTCCAGCACATCAACATCAAGAACAGACTGTTCACTAATATACTATATGGACAAAGGTATTAGGACAAATCATTAATCATTGAATTCAGGTGTTTAGTTCAGAGCTATTGCCACAGGTATATAAAATCAAGCACCTCACCATATAGTCAAATTTACAAATATTTGTGAAAGAATGGGTTATTCTGCAGTGCCTGGTGAATTCAAGCATGGTACTGTCATAAGATTCCTCCTTTGCAATTTGAAATTTCATGAAATTTCTTCCCTGTTAGATATTCCACGATCAACTGTAAGTGGTATTGTTGTAAAGTGGAAGCATTTAGGAACAACAGAAGCTCAAAGTGGAATGGTAGACCCTGCAAACTAAGAGTGGGGTCACCGAGTGCTGAGGCGCATAGTGTGTAAATGTTGCTAACGCGCTATTGACTCAATAACTGCAAAGTTCTAAATTTCTTCTGGCATTAACCCCAGCACAGCAAAAATGTGGGCCAGGACCTTCATGAAATGAGTTTCTATGGCTAAATAGCTGCATGCAAGCCTCAAATCACCAAATGCAATGGCAGGTGTTGGAAGGAGTGGTGTAATGCACGCTGCTATTGGACTCTGGAGCAGTGTAAACCAGTTCTGTAGAGTGACAAATCACACTTCTCTGTCTGGCAGCCTGATGGACGAGTCTGAGTCTGGGTCAGATGGACGAGTTTCCAGGAGAACGTTACTTGCTTGACTGCATTGTGCCAATGGTTTGGGGTAGTTTGCAGGAGTTTGGCAAGGCCCTTTGTTTCAGAGATTGGGGAAGGCCCTTTTCTGTTCCAGCATGACTTTGTCCCAGTGCACAAAGCAAGGTTTATAAAGATATGGCTGGGTGAGTCGAGAAACTTGTCTGGCCTACACAGAGCCCTGATCTCAATCCCATCCAACACCTTTGGGATGAACAGAGATAGTGAGCAAGGCCTTCACATCCAACTTCACAAATGTTCTTCTGGCTGAATGGGCAAAAATTTCCACAGAAACACTTCGAAATCTTGTGGAAAGCCTTCCCAGAAGAGAGGTAGCTGTTATGGCTGCAAAGGAGGGAACAACTCCATATTGATGCCTATGGATTTAGAATTGGATGTCATAAACGTTCCTGAAGATGTAATGGCCAGGTGTTCCAATATTTTTGTCCATATAGTGTATAATGGCACCCTTGACAGATGCCATTGTAATGAAATAATCAATGTTGTTCACTTCAGCTGGAGAGCCAACATTTCTGCATTATTGTTGCATTTCACCAACATATTTCAGGTTTTTGAATAATACAAAGCCATAAAGACATTTTTATACACAACAAACTCTGAAGCTGGACCAGCGAATGTATACATTTGTATAGTTTCAATGTAGAAAGACATAATGTGCAACATGGTTATAACTATATGTTACAAAAAAAGCAAAAGAAAATTTCACATGACCTGGTATTTTTCTAAAGTATCTCTCAAGGTTTCTGGCCACTACAACTCATCCAGTTGAGGAAAGTAACACTGGTGAGAGCTTGGCAATATGGTAAATTTCCAATTTTACCATCTTGCAAATGTATTTCCAGAGAGGTATTAATTTATGAACATAATATCTGAAATACACAAAACTATTACAAACCATACAATAGTCTACTCCACTTATCTCACAGTTTTCTTTTTTTCTTTTAACGCTGCCACCAATGCAGCCATGCTTCTAAATAACTGAAACAACACCCTTTGGGGGGAGCTGATGCCTTTGATAGTTATTTACGACAGTGTTTCCCAACCCATTCCTTGGGGATCCCCAGACAGTCCACATTTCTGCTCCCTCGCAGGTCCCAGTAGAAGAGCAAAAATGTGGACTGTCTGGCCTGGAGCTGGAAGGGAGCAAAAACATGGACTGTTTAGGGGTCCCATAGGACCCGATTGTGAAACACTGATATACATTATATAGGTAGGAAAGGGAAAGGCAGCTGAAATAGGGAATCAAAGTTATAAGTTGGCAGAAATCTCCAGACATTACGCTTTGGTAAGTATTCCTTCAGGGAGTGATTTTATGGGACATTGTCAATCTGATCATCCAGCAAAATGGACACTCAAAATTTAACACCCTGCTCTAACAATGTGCATTACGTTAAACTGTGGATGAAAGGCATTTCAAATGTAATTTTTGAGGTTATTTTTCAAAAGATGTTTAAAGGGTACGCTTACGTTAATGTTCAATTTCAAAAATGTCCATTCTGTGTGCTTTAAAAAAAAAACAACAAAAAAATCATCATAATGGCTGTTATAAGAAACCCAGTCTTGCGAGATGTAAAAACTTGCCTGAGGCATCATTCTACAATAGATTTAACCAGATGCTGTAAATGTTAGCATTACTAAAAAAGAGAGGTTGTTGGAAAACTCACATCACACACAAATCTTGTGTGATATTTTAAGGGAGTGCAAAACGTGGTAAGGTCTTCCTTTGTGCAAACTACATGACATTGCACAAATTAACAGCTAAGGTAAGATGAAGGTGTAGGAATTATATCAACACACTTTCTGTGGAAGATGGTATTCATATTCTGTATAGGTAATTATTCATAGAAAGTGCCATTTGGTTATTAATAAGAAAATAAGGAAGAATAATTTCCATTTCATTTGCTTTACAGTGTGCACAAAGTAGGCTCTTTCTCCTGGGTCAATACCTAACTGATCTCAATTAACCATATAATTCTTACTTGTACTATACTGAGTGGCACCCTTATAGGCAAACCAAGTTCCATCTCCACAGTGGTTCCCTTTGATGGAGACGTATTGAAAAGAGAGGCAGATATTGGTATCAGCCACTGGGGGGCAGCAATAAGTCCTTGAGAAGTTTCAGATTCAGTTTGGCTGCTCTGCTGACCGTATTCTCTGGAATATTTACACAAAAACAGTGGGAAGGATCTGTACAAAATGGAAGGTCTTTACATCAAGAACGCAGAGCATTATATGTCTGCAACAAGCTCTGGGTGGCTTGGGCTACAGGATTCTGTCCGAGGTGGGTTCCCCGTGGCTGCCATCCGCCACCGTGTGCTTGAGCAGGTCTGTAGGTATCAGAGGGATATGCTGGTTCCGGCTTCTCACCACGGCTTCATAAGGGGGAACGTCCTCCGGGGGCAGGCCTGAGAGGGAAATGGAGGCCAGCGGAATTCCAGGCACGTATGGCACCCCGGTGCTTCCCATCAGCCAGGAGGCACCTCTCCACTGTTCCCCCAGCTCGTCCAGCAGGGATTCCCCCAGACAGGGGTCAGTGAGAGAGTACGGTGGAGGGTCATCCGTGGGCATGTAGATCTCTGTGGCACCAGGTCCGACACATTCTTCATAACTGAGATAAGAGAAAAATCATGTTACTTACAGTTCAGAAGAATCAACTGTAGTTAATCCGTGGAATTTAAAAGTCAGGATATTTTTAATCAGGCTGACATTTCCAAGGCTTTATTTGGACCTCTGGGGATTTTGTCAGGGTGAGTTAAACACTGGAAGGCTAAGTAGTGTCCCAAACATTAGGCTTCTGACAGAGGATTGTATAAAGGGAATGCATCTACCACGGAGGGGGGAGATGATGTTTATTTACATGTACTTTAGACGTTAGACACTCTTTATGATAAAACTCACTCAACACAAAGAGTTTTGTAGCTTTACACTGTCGGTTTAAACGGTATCTATAAATGTCAGTGAGGCGCCGAGCGCTGACAGACTGGTTAGCATGAGTGTGTGTGAGCTACACGGCAGTAGGTTATACATCCAAACTGCTCCAGTCACCCAAGAGTGACCTGAGTGGATATCTGATAGAAGGAAATAACTGGTGGATAATAGAATCTGTCACATTTGATACAATCTGCCCAAGTATTGGTGTATAGAGGCAAGCTCAGTCCCAGAGTGATAGCCTGGGCTGAAGCAGGAACTGGTTTAATTATGTGGACATCTTTAACCACGCTGAATTTGATAATAATTTGATATTAATAATTTAGTTTTTCTCCCACGCCATTCCAGTTTCGCTGGGTCATTGTATGGTAACAAAAATTTGTACAGCTCCAATAAATTATGAAAACTTTTATTTATTCTTATGGAGAAGTTTGAGATGTTATTTATTCATATCTGCTAAAATTAGTAGTCGATTCTTTTGCGTTTTTCATTTGCGAACATTATAGACAAGAAACTACGCTCAGTGATAAATGAAGTGCAGCTGAGCCACCGTCGTTACGCCAATCTGATTATTTCATGCGGCCTGTAGCTACTTAAAATACCGCTCCAGCATCCTGCTGTCAGCTCCGCTCAGTCTGCACTTTTAAGTGGCATTTAAAGTTCTATATTTAAATTTAAAAGGTATAAAATATGGGCCCCATGGAAATACAGCGCACATGTGCATCAGTGGAAAATTACCTTGACAATGTTAGACACCTAACATATCACATACACAGAGAAAACGGCCGTGAACCTTTTGGTAATATCTCATTTCTGCCCTGAATCATGCCTCCTCTCTGCATGTGTGGAGATTGCATGCTCACCCTGTTTTGCGCAGATGGAACACAGATGGATGGGATGGTTTAAACAATCATTGATATGTGAACCTTCAGAATAATAACCTCTTGAAACGAGGGTAATTGTAATCAGGCTGCCCAGCCTACAGTATAAATAGACAAATTTAGACAACCTCAGAAATGAGTTGCTAAAACTCAAATGTAGAAAGGGTAAAAAAAAAAGGGTTTTGAAAGACTTATTCCTCCTTCACTGCATAGGTGGGGAAATGGAAGGAATTCAATACTGCTGGTACTCTCTCAAACAGTGGGGCTCATATAACAATCAGTGAATGGGTACAGTGTAGAATCCCCTGAGGTGTAATGAAAAATCATAGGGCGAGAATTAAGGATCGTAGGGTGAGAAGTAAGGATCTGGAGCCATCTCTATATATTAGCGCCAGTGTTCATTACAATGAAACAAACACTGGAGGTTTGCTATAGACCACTGTGATGTTCTATACCACCACTGGAAACACTGGAACAAAGTTCTCTCTGAAATAATGGTTGAAATGTCTGGTAAATGTACTGAATGTTTGGAGAAAACAAACACTACAGTACATATCAGCAGTAAAACCTTATCCTAGCCGTTAAGCACAATGGAGTATAATGCTGTGAGGTTATTTCACTTTAACAGTTTGGATTTATTATTATTTAACTATACCACGGCTTTGAGAAATTCTCTTATTGGTCCAGAGATTTCACGTGGGTGATAATTATTTTTGTGTAACCACACAGTTGGTTCCAGCAGTCTAATAACAGTTCTATAGTAAAGCATTTTAATGTTATATTAAACATAAATATAAAAACCTGTGTGACTTTTTCAGCATAATTTTCCTTGGTTTTCAAAATGCAAGTGTCTGTCAGTTGATGGTTTCTAAGGTAACAATGGACTTGTCGCTTTTAGTGAGTAGCCTGTTATTTTGTGGTCAGTAGTCATGATGAACCACTTTGAGGTGTGCAATTACGAAAATAATCAAGTCCAACTTGGATATCATTGCATAAAGTTGTCGTTGATTAGTTTCATATATCTTTATATAATTTTGTCATGGTTTATCCTGTACTTATTATTGAGGGACCAATAGACTCCATGTCGGATAAGGAAATTGTCTCGAATGTGATCTTATTCAATACAAGAGCAGCTCAGGCAGAGTAAATACCGTATTTGAGAACGTCAAATTCCTGACCTCATTCCCACTGAAATGATGTGGCACGATCTGAAGCAGGCCATTCAAGCAAGAAATGTCAACAGTATACATGCAAACAGTTTTGTATAAAGGAATGGACCCAAAATAACTGCTGCACAGGTATTATCAGAAACTACAGTTTAGTTGAAATATTTGCCAATACTACACATAAGGGCCCATATACCTTTCCCATCAATTAACTTGTTTTTAAACGATCTTCTCAATTAGAATATGGCAATGTAAAATGTTGTTTATATTTATTATTTAATTGTAACTTCTTGATTAAAAAAAGTTTTCTGTATATCAAAAGGATGTAGAGTCATTACGGTAAGGCTAATCCTAAGGAATGAAATGCTGGCCTTCTGTCTCACCATCCCACAAAAACCTGTAAACTTGTACCTACTTTATGACCAGCAAAGCCAACATGGCTTTACGGGGCATAAATATATCTGTGGAAACCCAGTATTTTTCTGTAATTCTCCCATAAATCACATTATCCCATAAATCTAACAAAGAATTTGGGGGGGGGGGGGGGGCAGCACAGGAACAGCCAACACCCCCT